>CM021108.1:354310898-354713581 GCA_007115665.2 Sequoiadendron giganteum
CCCTTAAACCATCTACCCTCTACCCTCAACCCTAATCCATCAACCCTTAAACCCTAGTAAACTCTCTACTCTAATCCCTCAATCCTCAACCCTTAATCTCGCAATCCTTAAACCCTCTACCCTATATATTAAACCCTCAACCCTCAATTCTCAACCCTCAACCCTCGGTCCTTAAACCTTAAACCCTCAACCCTAATCCTTCAACCATATACCCTCAAACCTATACCCTAAACCCTCTACCCTTAACCCTTAAACCCTAAACCCTTAAACCTTCTACCCTCTACCCTCAAACCAATACACTCTACCCTCAACCCTATACCCTCAAACCATACCATAAACCCTCAACCCTATAGGTCCTCAACCCTATACCCTCAATTATCAACCCTCTACCCTATACATTGGATCCTCAACCCTCATCTATCTCTCTCCCTCCCTCCTCTTCTCTCCTCTTTATATCACTTATCCCTCCATATCTCTCTCCATCCATCCCTCCCTCTTTACCCTAATCACTCAACCCTATACCCTCAACCCTTAAACCCTTAAACACTCAACCCTAAACCCTAAACTCTTAAACCCTCTACCCTCTACCCTCTACCCAATACCCTAAACCCTAAACCCTAAACCCTAATCCCTCAACCCTATACTTTCTACCCTTAAACTCTCTACCTAAAACCATCAACCCTCAACCCTAATCCATCAACCCTCAACCCTTAAACCCTAATCCCTCAACCCTCAACCCTTAAACACTAATTCCTCAACCCTAAAACCCTCTACCCTCTATAATATACATTAAGCCACGAACCCTCAATTCTCAACCATCTACCCTATACATTGGATCGTCAACCATATACCCTAAAACCTATATACTTAAACCTATACCCTATACCCTATACCCTCAACCCTAAACCTCATCCCTCAACTCTTAAACCCTTAAACACTTAAACCCTCAATCCTCTACCCTATACATTATACCCTCTGCCCTATAGATTGGAACCTTAACCCTAATCCCTCAACACTATACCCTCAACCCCTATCCCTCTCTCTATCTATCCATCTCACCTATCTCTCCCTCCCTCTCTCCTACTCTCTCTAATTGTCTCTATTTACCCTCTCCCTCTTTCTACATACCTCTCACTCAATCAATCCCTATCACTCTATCTCTCACTCCCTCTCTCTCTCAATCTCCCTCCCACTCCCTCGCCAACACTCCATCTCTCTCCCACTCCCTTTCTCTCCCTATCTATCAAGTATCTCCCTCTCACCCCCCCTCTCTCTCATGTCTCTCCCTCTGGCACCCTACCTAGGTAACACACACTCTCTCTCCCCCTCTCTCTCTATCCCTCTGACCCTACCTAGATAAGTCCCTCTCACTCCACCCCCTCTCTCACACTCCCTCTCTCTCTCCCTCTCTCTCAGGTCACTCTCCCCCACACCCTCTCCCTCTCTCAGTGCCTCTCTCCTCCCTCTCTCTCTCCCACTCTCCTCTCTCTCACTCCCTCTCTACCTATCTCTCAAGTCTCTCCTCTCACCCCCCTCACTCTCAAGTCTCCCCTCGGCACCCTACCTAAATAACTCTCTATTTTTTTCTTCATCTCTCTCTCCCCCTCTCTCCCTCTCTACCACACCCCCACTCTCTCTCTCCCTCTTACTCCAACCCCTTCTCTCCCACTCCCTCTCTCTTAGGTCTCTCCCTTCCACCCCCTCTCCCTCTCTTAGGTCTATCTCTCAATACCTCCCTACCTCTCTCTCCCTCTCTCCCTCCCACTCTACCTAGACAACTCTCTCTCTCTCTCTCTCTCTCTCTCTCTTAAAATTCTCCCTCCCTCTAAAGAAATACATACATTCATATAAGAATACAAACATACATGCGTACTTACTTACATACAAGCATACATGATACATATGTACATACAATCTTACATACATACAAGCATACATGTACATATGTACATACAATCTTAGATACATACACACATATAGGAATACATACATGCATATAAGAATACATACATACATACATACATACATACATACATACATATAAGCATGCATACATACATACATACATGTCATACAAGCATACATACATACAAATATACAAATATATATACATACATTCAATAGACTAGCATTTAACACAAAACAAGACATAATGTGTGTGTTATAATGTGCTCGTGTTATGTCTTGTTAGACATGTCTTGGGCACAAATGCAAAAACCATGTCAAAACTAAGAAATAACGTGAGCGCTTTATAACACGTTCGCGTTATTTATTTCTTTGGGAATCCCCAAGCCTTTGGCTTGGTATTTGCCTTGGAATACCAACCAAAAGGCTTGGAGTGTCTTCCAACATCCAAAGACGCATTTTTGCAAATTCTACAATATTTCACATAATCACATTCGTGCTAAGCATCAGGTTTGCATGTGTTTCAATGTCGAACAAATGAAACATTTGGGTAATGTTAGGATCTCTCTTGGCTATCTAACGATGTAATTTTTTTCATATTTTGACAATGTTAAGCCTTTGATCTATAATTTCTTTTGTTTGTGTGTCTGTTTTTTGGTAAAAACCAATGTTGGTGTTTTTTTCATTATAAATTAACAGTTCATCAAAATTTCAAATAAATTACATTTTTAGAAACTAGACTTTATTTTATGCATGTTAAAAAAAATGGTTTTCAATTAGTTTCCAAAATTTATAGGGGTAGCACGGCCAAAATTCTATTTTTAGGAAGTGTCCACTTTGAAAATTAGTAAAAAATAAAATATTCCTTAAAAATTTATCAGAAAAATTGAGCATAAACTACATACTATTAGTTAATTTCTCATTGAAGCAATTTTGAAAATACTTAAAAAAAGTTAACCGTTTAAGGGAGCCACAAAAGTTGTTATGTTATATGTTTTTGACAAAAACAACACCAATTTTCGTGGCCCCCTCTTTGAACCCCTTAATCTCAACCATTTAAAAAAAAAGAAGTTTAGAAAGTAGACTCAGAGTACTACGATCCTTGTTTTTGTTGCATCTAAAAATTCTAAGTGTAACTATCCTCAATTTCAAGTCCAAGGTCAGTATTTCTTGATTTCAAAAAAAAAGTGGCCACTTAAGCCCCCTTTTTGGCTCCCCATCCTTTTGCACTTACCCTACTATGAAATGAGAGAGAACCTCCTTAAATATAAGAGAAAGGGTGGAAAAATACCCTAAGGGGTATTAATCACACCTATTCAAAGTAACCATTCATAAGTAATTAATAGTCTAATAGTTATTAGATTATTAATTACTAAATGATATATGTTTTATAAAATAAGGTTTTATAACCCTATATTAGAGCAATATATAAATGTTATGAGGGTATGACCCCTAATAACATTATGTTGTAACATTCCCCCTTAATATTAATAGGCAATCACATGTCAATTTCTATAATAAAAAAATGAAGTACCCTAGTAACACAGGTCTTATTTGCCAATGATAAACAAGGACATAAACATGCCAAAATGAAGAGTGTTTATTCCAAACTACATGAAAGTTACCTTGTCATAATTTATAATCTCAATATTTTAAAAGATATATATATATATATAAGGTCTTATAAATATTTTTATTGGAGCCCGGGTCTCCACAAATCAAACTCTCCCCAAGTTCATGTCATAGTGCCCATAGGTCTTAATACAATGTTTTTATAAGTGGATGACTTATAAAGAGAAGAACTTTACAATATGCTCAAAATGACATATATATATATAATGCCTAGATGTCTTATGTTATGCATGTTAGGTCTTACATCCAAGGATTTAGCATTTCAAGGTGTTACATGTCTTATTTGTACCCGAGGTCTTACATCTAGAGGTGTCATTATTATTCACACTCCCCATCAATGATAATCCTTATGACCAAGCATTGAATTGAATTTAGAGTGAATAAAATAACACATATTCCCATCGTATATATAGTTCATAAATATTAATAATATCTCAACATGAAAAGTGAAGGTTTCATTATAATTTCACTACTCACATTTCAAATAAATAAACCCATTTTTGCACCATAGTATATGACATTGTCGCTTCTTTGCTATCATTTTTGAACAATGTAGGGATAAATAATCCATCATAGGTTTAAATTTTAGAATTTCATAATGAAATGTTAGCTTTAATTAAACATATAAGTACTTCAATTCCATAACCATAAATAATTAATGAATATTTTTAATGTTCTCTTAAACTTGTATAATGTAGTATAATTCCCCTATTAAGACTCTTCACCATCTCTTAGTGCTACCAATTGAGAATCCCACATATTTTGAGAGGGAATGGTAAAATATGCATATGATTCTAGATTTACAATATTTTACAATAAGAAAAATATGATCTTATAAACCAACACCCCTTATTGATGTTGTGCAAATATACAAATTTCTAGTATTTTTAAGTTTTAAACTCCTTCAAACCCCATGCTTTTAACTAGCAAAACATAATAATATAGAAAAGATATAAGGTGCTAGACTTTAGGAAAAAAAATATTATAGACCTTAATCATCATAGCACTGATTTACTACTTTTTATTTGTTGTACAAAGAAGAAAAAAAAACTAAAATATGATGCCTCCTTCATGCCTATGTCTTTTTTGTGATATAGAATATGTGCACTGTAAAATATATAGTCCTTTAAACAAAGAAGGACCTCTCCTCCATTGTATTGAGTTGTATATTAAACACATAAAATAATTTTATAAACGATGCTTCTATCTTGATGTTGATTTGATAAATATTATGATAACACATACTTTATCGTCTACTGTTAAACTAGAACTCAAAATAAGTTTCTTCACCAAGATATAAGCCATCACATAATCGAGTTTCTAATTTCAAACAACAAATCCTCTATGCAATGCAATTAAAAAATATTTCCATATGAATTTATTTTATTTTTCTCTTATCTTTTAAATTTCAATTCCATATTCATTGGGTAACTTCTCTTTTGGAAACAAAAATAAAATAAAATAAAATCTTTGTTTTACCTTTTAATGCCTATTGCATGGTTTAAAACCATTGAGAATAGGAAAAAAAATGTCTTTTAACATATTTGCAACTTCTTCCTCAATCAAATATTAAGCCTTGAACTTTAATGTTTGGTACTAGAAATAAAGGATGTAGAGTTCTTTAGCATCATGATAGGAATAGAAATCGACTAGTGCCCAAGAGTAGAGAGCAAAGGAGGAAAGAAATTAAACTATTTTTCTGGTAAGAGATCACCCTAAACTCTGCTAGTATAAGCGATTGTTAGCTATCAGGATTGGCTTTATGTTTACAAATTCTTCAAAGGAAAAAAATCTGAGTAACTGTGTAAATGGTAGTTAGTGCTTAGTTCTATGCATAGGCATTTAACTATAAGAGAAGGAAAATGTGTGACAGTTTCCCAATAACAAAAAACACTCTATTGTATTTCATTCACCCTTTAAAATAGCATGGCAGCAACATAATGACATAACAAATTCAATTTGTAGTAAATTTTTCATTTTCATCTGTGTTACATGTACGTGTATAAACTGAAATGTATTTGTTCTTTTTGTTTTTGGCCAGGAAATGATCTTTGAAGGCATGACCACAATGGCCCTACTTATAGAATGGAGAGGATGGGGGCAATGCTGTTGAGCTTGCAAGTACAACATAAGGTGCTGGATACTACAGTTGGCGAGGCACAAAAGACTTGGATTAGGGATTGGGACATGGTGAAGCTGGGACCATTGAATGAGGTATCAAAGTATAAAATCTAGTACCATTCCAGAAGAATAGTTTCTTAGTCCAAGGATTACATTCATAATATTACAAAAGTCGTTATAGCAGATTCATATGGTTGGAAATTAAAGCATTTTTTTTCTTTTATTTTTCTTTTATTCTGATGATGAATCACGAAGGGTGATTCGAAATGTTGATGAAAAACAAAAACACAATCAAATCCAAAAATTATATTGTAACAACTAAAACATGATTTTATATCATAATTGTCCTGCATGCAACATCATTCCAACTATATAAATCCTTTATCCTAGCATGCATGGTATAAGGATCAATCTTCAGAAGATATTTTATTGTTATTTCAATGGCAGATATGATATGGTTTTGCAAGTAAAATTAAAAACCTGAGACCCCTCCAACTCATATACGAGCACAATTAACAAGCCACAACTAGTCAGTTCTAATTTTGCAATAAAAAATGCCTCTACAAAGCAGTTGTATCTGCAAGTTGTGATGAAGGAGACAATAATGAATCCATCTATGGGGTCTAAAGGCCTAAGAATAGGAACTAAATGGCACATCCACAACATGCTAAACTTGTTGGTTGTAATGCATGACACCACCATCTCGCATTTTAGGATTTTGGAGGGAGGTGAAAGCAAGATGTGTACGGATAGGAGAATGCCATGCTTGGTAAGAAATGAGAAAGGAAAGCATGGAAGCTATAAAATCGAAAGTGTAAGTAGTAGAGGTTTCCATTACACCTTTGGGTAATAAAATGGTGTGAGCCTTTCCAATGTAGCATATTATTTTATAAGTATGTAATAGGTAGAGTATAACATTTATTTTGTATGGAGATTTATTTCAGTATTAGCATAGTAGAGTATGATATTTATTAAATGTGTAATATGTATAATGTAACTTTCATCAAGGAATATGTTTATAAATATTATGAAATATTTTGTATTGTTTTCATAGAAATCATGTAATGTATCTGAGTATTCACAAGTTATAGGGGTTATAAATAACAAATAAGAGAAAAAGAGAGAGCAATGTAGTGAAAGCACCATTAGAATTATTAGGAAAGTACATTGAAATTATTAGCGTATCTTAAACTACTTTGATAAACGAATTTTAAAATAATAGAATAGGTACATTAGATTTATTGCAAAAATGGCTTTGCATGTGTTAATTGAGAATAAAGAGGTTTTCGTATAGCCTATAAAAATGATTAGTATAGCTTAACCTACTTTGATACCATGTTAGAAATTAGGATTTTAGAATACTAATCATTATAAACAAAATATAAAATAAATAAAATGAGAATCATACCAATATAGATTTTATATATTTACAATATATACGTGGAGAAAACCCTTTCAAGTAAAAAACCTCATAAAGCATCATTTTATTAAAACATTTACAAAAAATGATATATTAAAAAGTAGACTAAACTTGGGGACACTCTTCTACATAGGTCCACATGGCCAATAATACCTCACGTGCATAGGGATATAATTCACTATAAATCTCCAAATTCACACACTCTCAAATGAGAGAGAACATCCTTAAATATAAGAAAAACGGGGGGTGATCCCACAATAGTGGTTTACACTTTCTGGTAGATCTTGATTTTTGCTAAAATCACATATTTTTTAGAAATATAATGATCTAAGCCTTGAAAAGTTCCATTTAAAGGATTTCAATTGAAGAGGGTTTCATCAAACCACCTTGGATAGAACCTTGGTAGTTTTAAACCATACCTATAATGGAGTTTCCTTTACACCTATCAAAATGCTAATAAAAAAACATTTTTCATTTACTTTTTGGGGATCAAATGAATTTATTTAAAATTTATTTTTTGTAAGTATGTAGTCCTTATTATAAGCTTCCAAAAAAGTACAATTTTATATAAATTTAATTTGATTATTATATTTATTTTTTATTTCTTGTGAATGTAGGTTTTTCACCGAAAATCAAGCTCTCTATTCTGCACGTGGAAAAATAACAGATTATCAAAAAAAAAATTGAAAAATATCAATACACTAGATATTGATGTCCCTGATCCAACAATTTTTTTTTGAATTTTGATACATACAAAAAAAGATATGTTTCAGCCAATAAATCATGTCTAAATTGTAACTGGTTTGGCTTTGAAAATTAATTAAGAAAAAAATATTCAATGAAATGCTATGAAACCAACTCCATGCACTAGATATCGTAGTTACTAATCTAAATTAAAAAAAATGGAGATTTATCCTTCATAGAAAAAAAATTATGTGTTAGCTAGTAACACCACTCTTTAAAAATGGTGTTTATTGTTAAAAACTAGTTTTCAAAGGAGATGGAAAAAGAAGTGCAATCTGATTCCAATTTTTTTGAAAAAATATATACTTAGAATCTATAGAAAAAATGTCACAAATCACTAGTTTGCATCATCTTCAAATTTCTCATGGTTTAGCAGCTATAGGTGTCTGAAAGTGAAGATTTAGTTAAAACAATTTAGTTCAATGTCCAATTTGGCCAAAAATTGTAAACCATTTTGTGGGATCACCCAAGATGGAAAAATACCTTAAGGGGTATTAGTCACAACTATTCAAAATGACCATTCATAAATATTTAATAGTACAATAGTTATTAGATTATTAATTATTAAATGGTATATATTTTATAACATAAGATTTTATATCTTTATATTAAAACAATATATAAATGGTAGAGGGTATGACCCCTAATAATATTATGTTGTAACAGTCATCATCTATTAGTCACCCCAATCTTAATTTTTTTACTAACATGTTGAGCACAATCTAGACCATTAGGTCCATGAGCACTATTCCCCTCTATTTGTCCTAATATCCAAAACTTAATTTTGATTCTTGTAACCTTTTTTAATGGGAAATGTTTCCCTATTCCTTCTTCACTTGATTAGAGATAAATCAAAATCATGTCAATAATCAAAAAATCCAAAAATTAATGTCTAT
This sequence comes from Sequoiadendron giganteum, assembly GCA_007115665.2. Taxonomy (NCBI): domain Eukaryota; kingdom Viridiplantae; phylum Streptophyta; class Pinopsida; order Cupressales; family Cupressaceae; genus Sequoiadendron; species Sequoiadendron giganteum. The sequence goes on from CM021108.1 coordinate 354,319,617, forward strand.
AACTACTTGATCTAATCCTCAATGATGATCCTTTTATCTTATAGTTAGATAGGGCTAGGTCATGGGATGACCTACATAAAAATATATATCCATATATCTATCGAGTCTAATCTTTAGTGACAAGCCCTTGCATCTTACTGGTTACATGGGGTTAGATCATGGGGACAATATCATAATATAAAAATTATCTATCAAAGAAACTTGAAAGCATTGTCAAATTTCAGAAGAAAAATCTCTACGAAGCTTGTGGTCTCCCACTTTATCAAACACATTCGCTATCCCCATTTTTTGTCCACTATGAGCCATTACAAGAGTAAACCCTAAACTAAAATTCCTTCTTTATCCCTTCAATTTATGTTCATTATTTAAAAGTGCACATCTACATAAGCATATGCCCTCCAAATATCCACCTCACAATCCCCATACAATTGACTATTTTCAATATCCTTCAAATTCCAAATATCACTATGCTTACAAATTAAATAATTCATATCAAGCCATCACTTTATCCTATCTACAAAATCTCCCATACAAATTTTCACATGTAACACATCCCACCACATTCCATTCCAACTACCAAGTAAATATACAACAAATATTATAATTGTTGACCTTGTCGCTGCACCAAAAGATCGACCTGTCAATGCCTGATACAAGCGTCAATTAAGATCCACAGGAGGTGGTTAAACCATGTCATGAACCCAAAGGGAGATGCTGGTAGTTAGTCCAACAATCCCCCCCTTAGCGTCACCCAAGGGGTTCAAACCGGTGATTGGCTCTGATACCAATTGTTGGCCTTGTCATTGCACCAAAAGATCGACCTGCCAATGCCCGATACAAGCATCAGTTAAGATCCACGGGAGGTGGTTAAACCATGTCGCAAACCAGAAAGGAGATGTTGGCGGTTAGTCCAACAATAATAACCAAAATCTCAATTGACTTGGTGTATAAACCTAAAAAACCACTTTATAATTCCTTGTAAAAAAAAATTGTAATGACCCTTAACTAAAATATTCATATAAAATAATCAAACCTAAAATTCTCACAATAGTTATCCAAGTAGAAATACTTAGATCTAATATATCCACAAAACATGTAATATATTTGTACATGTAATATTGATTTGAAATTAATGTTTCATTCAAATATATTCTTGATGCATATGATTATGAAGTAATTACAAATGTATTCTAAAAACCCAAAAATTGAAATCTTCTTAATTGTTGAAATTCTTCAACTTGAAGCATTGAAGCAACCTTCATATGAAGCTACACTTACGAATCAAAATTAATTTCATCCTCTAAAATTCTAGGAAACCTATTGGGTTTCATCCATTGATCTCTAAAACATATGGGTTTTCATTGATTGATCTTAAAAACCTAAGAGTTTTCATCCTAAAATATAATAGTTGAAGACACATGTTCAAACTAGGGTCATGGTTTGATGAAAACTCTAAAATATTATCCAAAATAATAAATTTGGATACCTTATATAGATATTGAAGGTATATCATGAGGCCAATTTTTTATCATTTAATCACACTCAAATTTAAGGCCTTCAATGGCAACCTTGGTTGGCGATGGTGATAGAGAAACCCTTTTTTGAATGATGAAGGTCCATGGAAAGGTATGTCTAGATGTAGGGATTTGGGGAAATGCATTCTTGAAAGTTGCGTATAGGATACTTTGAATATCTAGCATTAAGGGTTTGGGAAATGTGATTCTAGGGTGCTAGAATCTAATATGATGAGGATCTAGGGATTCACATGATAAAATGAGCAATACAATTGGGGTTTAGGGATTCAAAGGTCCAGGATATCCCATTATCACTTTCATAGAGGTAGGGTATCATTAAAATCCATGAAGGTAACATAGGAATATATGAGTGAAGAAGTGAGGGACAAGAAATCAAGGCACCAAGTGAACGGGAGAAAATTTTGAAGGCCTACAGCAAAGAAGTAGAAAAAAGGGGTACAAGGAATTGAGTAAAGGGATGGGCCTGTGTGAGAAAGTCTAAGATCTTTCCTAAAGTACAAAAGTGACCCAAATAATCCCAAACTAAAATAAATTAGAAAGGGAAAATGAAAAATTTTCCCCTCTCAAAATCTCTTGTCCTCAAGCAATTTCAAATACAACTACTGTAATTTAAATATGATTCTTTACAAGTGGTACCTTTGTAAGTACTTTTTTCCAATGGACTAGATACTTTGTGATGACCCCATTTCTTGATTTATTCAACCTTGTAATACTAATTACTTCTAGTACCCATATGAATGGTACACTACAATTTGTGATACCTAAATCATTGAAAGTTAGTGCATCATAAACATGTAATACCATAAGTGGAAACATACCAATGGGCATATGGTGAATGTATTATAGTAGCAATGTCCAAAGAATGATCCATGCTAATTTTTGACATGTGATATAGTATCTCAAGACTAATTCCGTCCAAATATTCAATAGCCCTACTTATCCATCTATTTGTGTATAATAGCTAGATCTAGAAGCGAGGTTGGTATTTTTCAAGCCAAATAAACCTTGCCAAAAATAGCTAAGAGATCTACTATCATTTTCTTAGAATATTTTTAGGAAAAAAAAGTAACATTAAAACCTCTCTAAAAGATAAATGCACCATCTTATGTGCTTTGAGTTTTGAAGAAAATGCAAAGAAGTGTGTATACTCTATCAACCTATCCACCACAACATGACTATAATATTAACCATGTACCTTGGGGAGTCTCATGATGAATTCCATAAATACACTCAATCTTTCTTAGGGATGAAAAATAGTTGTAATAAAGCTAGAGGAAAAGCATTCCCAACTTCATTCTACTGGAAATTGGGGTACTCTATGATGTGCCTAAGATCATGTTCCTTAAATATTTCCTAGGAGAATATCTCCCTTATTTTCTTGCAAGTCTTGAAGGATCTAGAATATGTTGAACATCCATAATATTGAGAGGGGAGGGATGAATCGGTATTCCTCTAAAAATATTAAAAACTTTAAATAGTTGTCCACAAAACATAATTAAATTATTGAACAATAACCAATATAACGCAACACCACATAACACCAAGATTTTTATCGTGGAAACCCAAGATGGGAAAAACCACAGAGAGTGTTAAATATCAATTATTAAGTAACCAGTTATAGAATACATAGGTGGCTCATTTCCAAGTTGGCTCAATGTCAAGTGGCTCACTGCTGGTGGGCTCATTGCCCAAAATACAAAAAACAACTATTACAGCTAAGAGGCGGCTTATTGTCAGAGTATCTATTACAAAACTGAACTTCTATAATTGCATATGCATATGCATGAATATAGTTCTCACTGAAGCACAAAATATTATTCTGTGCAAACACTATACTAAGCTACTACAACACACATCAGTTCACAAGATAATATCAACAGATCGCTATCATACATCACATCTCAAGAACACTACTACTTATGATGCTTCATGTATGTATGTGTATATATATATATATATATATATATATATATTGGATCTTCTTCTCCACTAGTCGGGTTGCATTAGAGTGTTGGAGATGTCGACATAGGTGTAAACATGATATCCCACACTATATCGAATGGGGTCGAACCAAAAATGTACTTTGGTAAATCATTGCATAGATAAAAATATGTGTCGATAATGACGTTGTTGGATCAAAGGATAAGCCAAAGGTAATAACATCGGAGATAGGAGTGTCAGACTCAATAATGGCATCAATGACAAGTATCAACAATCTCCCCCTTTTCATTGATGGCAAACAAAACTCAAAATTTTTGAAATGTCGAAGGCCCCAAAAACAAACTTCAGAACTCCCCCTAAGATGACTATCTCTGCTTTTTGTTATTTTTCAAAATATTTTCTTTTCCTTTCTATTTCTCCCCCCTTTGACATCAATGAGCAAGGGGTACAGGGTGAAAATGTTAGGATGCGCCTGATGTGCCACTGGAGAAAGACTACTTGATTTTATGAATGTGAGCAACCCACTTACCCTTATTATCATTCCATTGTAAGATTTCTTCGGTTAGAATTTGTGCATGAACTTGAATGGATGTAATGAGAGATTCTCCTTCTTTAATGGAGAAAGGATCAAAGAGAGTTTCCTATTGTGCTTTCAAGAGGGCACGATTCATCAGTGAAATGTTGTTTGCACACATCTCTCAAAAATTGCCTAAGGGAAAGATAATGTTGTCTCGTTGTTGCAATTTGAAGTGTAGTTCCTCAATTGAGGATCTCCTGGATCCGGAAAAATCTCTAGACAATTTAAAAGAATGATATGCCTACTGGATTTTTGACTCAATTGAGTCAAGTTCTTTTCTGATGAAGGTTGTGGCATCTAGCCACTATGGGCTATACAAATACAAAGAATTTCCTTCCTCAAGAAGGTCTTGACCTTACCTTTTTAGCTAATTAATATTGGAGAAAGAATTTGCACAACGATCTTTTAACTCCTACAAGAGATTATTCCTTTCAACTTCCTTTTCCCTATGGATATTTTCATTCATACAAGTAAAGAATTCCTTTACAACATTAACAAGTGTTCTGCATCTATCCATGTTTCTTCCAAACTGATCTATATTACATTCAAGAATAATAATTTGAAGAGGAGCAATAGTCTCTTCAATTAGATGATATTTTTCCTCTAACTCTTTAAACATTTCAAGTTTGGCCGAAGCCCGAATGGAATCAACGATTTGAAATTGCTGAAGAGGATTGACCTTCTCAAAATCAAGAATTAGCTTGGAAGACGTGATGGGTTGGATCATGAGTGGTGAGGTGAATAAGTTCTTTGTGTCATCAGAGCAGGTACCAGTGGAGTTGCTAGTAGTTTCTTCCCTTTTCTCAATTGTCTCTGCTACCGGTACTTCACCTTTTTCTTGATTAGAGTTCTCTTCCTGCTTTCTGATATCAACTTCCTCTACAGTTATCTCTTCTCCTTTTCTTCCAAATTCCTCTTTTTCCTTTTCAATTCTCTCTTCTTCTCTTTCAACTTCTTTTTCTTTATCCTTTTTTGCATTCACTGGAGCAAAATCTTTATCCAGAGAATGAGTGTGTTAAATTTCCGAAAGATTCATATCAAGATTGTATACTTCTACATTAGTGTATTCTAGTACAAGATTTGTGACATTTTTAGTATCCAATTCCTCATGAAAACATGAGGGAGTAGCAGATGATGGACTGGAGTCATCACCAGATAGCATCCCAAGTTTTCTTGCCATGCTTGTAAGCTTACCAATGATTTTTGCCTTCAATTTATCTGCATCTTCTTTGATCTCCATAAGAGTATTTTCCCTTTTCTTTGTCCTCAACGTTGACCGACTGAGTTGCTTAAATCTTGCTAAGTCTTCCTCTTTTATGATTTTGGTAATGATAGAGATAGCTTCATTGATGATGTCCTTATCTATTTCCCTAGCATTTGCTCAGATTATGTTTAGACCAATCTAGAGATTATCAAGAATATTCTCTTTGAAATTTTCTATGTTTCCATCTAATCTTGAATAGTACTAAACAAATTTTTGTGTTATGTTTTCTATTCCCTTGGAAGTAGCAGAATTGTACAAATCACCAACCTCTTTGGCATTTCCTTCTACAAGTAGTTCAAATAAAGTATCTACATTAGGAGGATGACGAGTTACCTCTTTGGATTCCTTTTCCAAAAACTTGATTTGGAAGTTGTTTGGGTCTAATTCTTCTTTAGATTCTACATGAACAATATTAGCCCTAGTGGCTTTTGCTTCTTTTGCCTTCTTGCTTGTAGTAGGTGGAGAAAGACCTTTCTTCCTCTTACCAGATGGAATTTCCATTCCTACCAAAGGTCCAACTACCTTTGCGGAGGTATCGGTTGAGCTCCGAGTAGTTCTTTTGAGTGTAACAAGACCTTCCTCTGACATACCCTCTTTTTCCCTAATCTCTTTCAGAGTCTTTTGTACTCTCTTGTTGATTTCCTTTGAGATCTTCTCTTTTTGGATTTCTTTGGACTTTTCTTTTGTCATGCCAAACCTCTTCTGAGAGGTGTCTACCAGACTCTCTAATAGAACTTTTGCAAGTTGTTCTACATGTTCTTCTAGCACTTCATACCCCAACTCATGTATCCACTGAGTTCTTGGTACAACATCTTTCATTATGCATTTGTCAATTGTGACTATGAATGTGATATCATCCTTATATTTGGTGACTACAGATTTAGGGATTCTCTCCCGGTTGTGCATCTTATACTATAATAAATAGAAAAAAGAAGTAAATACTATTTCTTGTGTAGTAGTTTCAGCATACCTTCTCATTCGCTCAACAATTTGGTGAGCAATTGGTTCTTCAAATGACCACACTACCAGATCAACATCGGGCATCTCACGCATGAAGTAGAATAGAAAATAGAGTGCAAGGGTTCCAAACCAGAATTCAACCTTCTTCTTACTTCGTTTGCACTGATTCAAATTCTCAAGGAATTTCTCTTTGATGAGTTCAATAGGTTGTAGTCCACTCCATTAACCACCATATCATATGCAGTGTAGATTGCAGTAGTAGAGATGGAGTTATCTTTGTTGGAGTAGTAGATTTTATTTCCAATAACCTGGGTATCATACTTCATAGCTACATTTGTAACTGTATGAATTTCCAATGGCCTACCATCAAAAACAACGTGAGTTAGGTTTTCAACCTCCTTTTTTTACTACCTTTGGTTTCAGAAGAATGCTAGTGTCATTCAATCCAGTAAAAATCCTCATTACATATTTGTTGATCAAGTGAGGTTCATCTAACCATAGGAAATTTTCATGGAACCTACTCATAGCCATTTGTATCCATTTATCATCAAAGCAAAAGAACAGGAAATCATTCCAGAAATGCAACTTCTTTTCAACCATAACTCTATATTCAGATTTAACATTGAAATTATCACCAGTGATCTCATTTATCCACATAGTACGTAATCTATTGTGGTTAAATTCCTTGAGCTTTGAATGTATGTAAGGCCTAACATCTTCCGCATGAAGGAATATGTGTGGGATTTTTGACAAACAACTAGCCATATCATTTCAATTGATATATCTAGATACTTCTTGAATTCGAGATGAGGTTGAGATGTCACATTGATCAAATTGGGAGTAGTGATAACTATAAGTGCAGAGAAATATAAAAACTCAAGAAAAATACCTCTTGTTGCTTCACAAACCCTAGGATGCAAGATGAATTCTTTCTTCACCTTAGCTCCTTGTAATCCTTTTGCTTGAGTGATCAAAATGACTTGTCAAAATTTGGTTTTATACTAATTTCACAATAAATGCACCTTTTTTCATTAAATGCATCGAGATTCCTTTTGCGACTTCTTTTTCATTAGACGGATATGACTTTACTGGATGTCCACAAGTTGCTTGTTCATAATTCATGTCTATCGAAGACTTCTTGAACGAGTAGATCTGGCATGCTTGCAATATCTTTACTTATGAAGGAGGAAGAGGCAGACTCAAGACATTCCTCCCCTAGGCAACAATCGAAGAGCTGCTAGTTACCAGTGCATATGTCTACACCGGAGCTGGATCCATTATCTTATTTCTTTCTCCAAATCTTCTTCATTTTGTCCTTGAATTCTTCCTTATTTATTTTCTTCATTGGTTCAATTGCCTTGACTGCATCAACTTTGTAGAATCTTGCAATGTGTCCAACTTTATTGCAATTATAACACCTGTTGGTTTTCTTCTCGTGTCTTGACCTGTACTGGTTAGCCTTATGTCCATATGGATAACATGCATAACATGTATAACAATAACCACTGAAATAATTATTTCTATCTAGTTTCCTACATTGATTAGCCTTATGACCATAACCATTGCAATTGTAACATCTACCGGAGTAAGATCTAGTTTTCTTATTCATATTAATTCTATAGTTTAATGCTTTATGACCTAATTTATTACAATTAAAGCAATGACCATTAAAAGAGAAGGGTTTCCTACTTACCTATTTCTTTTCCAAAGACTTACCTTTGTCTTCTTTGTCAAATTCGATTTTAGCTTCTTTTATCGGTTTAGGTTCTTTCTTTTCATCGGGTTTAATGTGTGAGCATTTTCTAATTTCACAACCTAAGCCTTTCTTTTTTGTCGGTGATCTTTGAGCTGCTAGTATTTCATCAATCTTTTCTTAGCTTGCTTTATTTTTGACTTCTTGCTTCTTCAAGGCTTCCAAATATGATTTGAGAGATACAAATTCTTGTTCCAACTTCTTGCATTCCTCAAATTTGTCCTTGATTACATTATTTAGATGTTCCTTGGTCTTTTCTTCTTCTTCACTCTTGGATTTCAAATCAAGGATAGTAATATTTGCTGAATTGAGTTCATTACTGACCTCTTTATGCCTCAGCTTGAATTTCTAGATCTGATCTTTCAACTTACAGATGCAATCGTTTGCTATTTGAAGATTTTTTTAGAGTTCCTTATTTTCATCTTCAATAGCTTCAAGATCTTCAAGGATGGACATGAGTTCTTTCTGATCCATGGTAGATTTGGGTACCATAAGTTCAACCTTCCAGATCTCCTTTGAGCTATTAGACTCTTCTAAAGGATGTGGCTTTGATACCAATTGTTGAACATTTAGAATACTGAGAGGGGAGGGATGAATCAATATTCCTCTAAAAATATTTAAAACTTTAAATAGTTGTCCACACAACATAATTAAATTACTAAACAATAACCAATATAATGCAACACCACATAACACCAATATTTTTATCATGGTAACCCAAAATGGTAAAAAACATGGAGAAGGTTAACTCTCAAGTATTAAGTAACCAATTATAGAATACATAGGTGGCTCACTACCAATTTGGATCACTACTGGTGGGCTCACTACCCAAAATACAAAAAATAACTATTACAACTGAGAGGTAGCTTACTGCCAGAGTATGTATTACAAAACTGAACTACTATAATTGCATCTACATATGCATGAATACAGTTCTTGTTGAAGCACAAAAAAGCCTTCTATACAAACACTATACTAAGCTACTACATTGCACATATATCAGCTCGCAAGATAATATCAACAGATCGCTATCATACATCACATCTAAAGAACAATACTACTTATGTCACTTCATGTATGTATATATACCGGATCTACTTGTCCACTAGTCAGTTTGCATCAAAGTGTTGGAGATGTCAACATAGGTGCAAATATGATATCCCAAGCTATACCGAATAGGGTCGGACCAAAAACATACTTCAGTAAATTATTGCATAGACCAAAACATGTGTCGATAACAATGTTGTCAGATCAAAGGATAAACTAGAGGTAAGAACACTAGAGATAGGAGTGTCAGACTGAATAATGAAATCAATGACAAGTATCAACCGAATATCCCACCTTGAGTATAACATGCAAATATTTTAGAATCACCCATTTCATGTTAAAATTGGCCACTAAAAAGATTGTCCTTAATAAGATATGATCATCTACTATTTGTATAGTTTTCATCCTTCAAATTTCCTTCTAGGTTAGCAACAAAAGAGTTCTTCGCATATTCTGCCATGATAGAAACCCTTCAACCACCACAAATGAAAAAAATAGAACCAAATTCTAGACACAACATCAATAACTAATTTAAAATAACAACTTGGAGCTTACTCAACCATTTTTTTTGGCTAGTCATGCAACACTAGTAGAATTTGGAAAATAAATGACGAGGCGACTAAAAATTTTATTCACAACAACTAAAAGTGACTAAATTCTACTCATTTTTTGCAACTCAGCTATAAATGAGTAAATAAATGACTAATTTTGTCATTGACTAAAAACTTTTTAGTCACAGAATTAAAAATGACTAATAGTTAGTTGTCAAATCCAAAGTCGACAGTTTAAAAAAATAATTGGGCCAATTATTTGGCATGATGTATTCATGCGTGCGATGTATTGGCACAATTATTCACGTTCATTGTAGATTCATTTGTCTCGATTGACCTCACTTCATTTTTTCATTGCAGACCTTGCTTCATTCATTAGCCTAGCATGAGGCATTTTGATCAGTTATAACAGCTGCTTGCATGGGCGATAAGGATTCAGAGAGGACCTGCAGACTTCTGAAAAGGTGGGCAAGGGCAAGGAATTCAGAGTTTTCTGTAATGAATTTGAATTCGTTGAGTCCCTCTGTAGCGAAATTGGATTTGGGGACGCCCTCTGCAACAAATTCATAGGTAATTCAAAAGCCTCATTACATTTTAAACACCAATTTGAAACACTCATTACAATCTATTGCTCTTAATAATGTTCTACTGCTCTTAATAATATTCTTTTACAATCTTGCAATTGATCTACTTCATAATGTGCTTGAGCTAAATATAATAAAATTTGGGTGTTAGTACCAAATTAGAATTTCCTCAAACAATTTTGATACATTTTCACTGCAAGCACAAACTGTCCTTGTGAAAAGTAAATATGTGTTAGGTTTACCCACACATCAGACATATGAACAAAGATGTTTCCTATTGTAGCTTCTTGTACCTATGTACAAATTTCCTTTGCAATATCAAATTGACCCCTTTCAGCTAGAACAATGGTTGCCTCATTTGTAGCATAAACATTTCTTGGTCTCTGTGCCAACACTTTACAATGCAGTTCTCTAGCCTTCTCAATATGTTGTTCCTCCACCTTTGTATCCCTCCTCTCATTATGAAAAGTTGCAAAATAATTCCTATTTCCAAGTGAAATGTCAACATAAGAATTATTTGCATCTAATTCACTTTTTGCAGCTTTAATTGTTTCTTTGCTTTAAGCCAATCATCTATTTTCAGTTCTATTTTTCTAAGCATAGATAAAGCATTTGGTGAGTTTTTATCCACCTTAAGTGCATCCCCAATCAATTCTAGGCTTATTTGGATATTATTTTGAGCCTAAGCCATGGTTGCAAGACATAGATATGCATCCATATAATAAGGAAAGTTGAACAATATTATCCTATATAAAACATTTTCTTTTTCAGTATCATGTAGTTGTTCAAACAACCTAACAAGATTAAATAGTTTTGTGACTTTATCCCATGGTAGCCCAAGTGAAACACTGCCTTCTTCTAGTTGATGGAATAATTTCATATCCTTAAAGAGCACAGGAAAAACTGTAGAATTAGCATTAGGGCTTTTATTAATGAATTCAACCCAAATGCCATTTCCTAATACCTCCATAAAATTTTGTTGAGCCAACTCTAGTTCATTACACTCAAAATGTAGAACCCCAATGTTGTTTAACAATTGAATGGGTACTTCTTTGCTCTTCTTCAAAAGAGACTTTGGAATCCTAAGAGAATCTAAGGCTGCATTGGGTTCTAACAATATTAATAACTCACCCATCTTGATAAATGCATGGGCATCAGGTGGATCTATGTGAGTTTCCTTTCTTAAAATTTCCAATGCCTCCTTTGTCAGCCCTTATTGAGCATATATATGGCCTAAAAATTTTAATCTCTCATAGTTCTCAGGGTGGACCTCCAAAACCTTTTCAAAATTTGAGAGAGAACTCTTAAGATCTCCCAGTATCAATTGAAGCTATCCACAAAATCTTTTGGCCTTTGGCTTTCCTCGCCTGATGTCATGTAGTAGTGGCCAGTGGTGTCATAATCACCTTTACTATGATAAGATTGTGCAAGATTATAATATGAATGAGATTTCATGAGAGGGTGGTTAGTTGAAACAAGAGTTGTCTCAGTCAACTATTCCACAAGAAAATGTTGCCCTGCAGTGAATAAAAAATGGTTTGCTAAATGATTCAATGCCATTGCATAGTACAAGTATAATTCAAAGGCTCTACACATGTTTTCCATTACTTCATGAACACTACCTTTTTCACTAACTGTGAGAATCCTACAAGTAAAAAATACACAAAACTGATCATAGAGATTTATGTAGAGGCAGAACATCATTTCCTAGTGCCTCCATAAAATTTTGTTGAGATCACTCTAGTTCATCACACTCAAAATGAAGAACCCCAATGTCGTTTAAAAATTGATTGGGTACTTATTTTCTTCTCTTCAGAAGAAGAAACTTTTGCATCTTAAGAGAATCTAAGGTTGCACTAGGGTCTGGCAATATTAATAACTCACCCATCTTGATAAATGCATGGGAATCATGTGGATCTAAGCGAGTTTCCTTTCGTAAAATTTCCAAAACCTTCTCTGCTTGCCCTTCCTGAGCATATATATGGCCTACAAATTTTAAGCTCTCATAGTTCTTAGGGTGGACCTCCAAAATATTTTCAAAATTTGAGAGAGAACTCTTAAGATCTCCTAGCTTCAATTGAACCTATCCACAAAATCTTGTGGCCTCTAGCTTTCCTTGATTGATGTTATGTAGTAGTGGCCAGTGGTGTCATAATCACCTTTACTTTGACAAAATCATGCAAGATTATAATATGAATGAGATTTCATGAGAGGGTGGTCAGCTGAAACAAGAGTTGTCTCAGTCAACTGTTCCACAAGAAAATGTTGCCCTGTAGTGAAGAAAAAATGGTTTGCTAAATGATTCAATGCCATTGCAAAGTACGGGTATAATTCAAAGGCTCTACGAATATTTTCCATTCCTTCATGAACACTACCTTTTTCACTAACTGTGAGAATCCTACAAGTAAAAATGCTCAAAAGTGGCCATAGAGATTTATGTAGAGGAAAACATCATTTCCTAATGCCTACATAAAAGTTTGTTGAGCCAACTCTAGTTCATCACGCTCAAAATGAAGAACCCCAATGTTTTTTAACAATTGAATGGGTACTTATTCTCTTCTCTTCTTTAGAAGATACTTTGGCATCTTAAGAGAATCTAAGGCTACACTAGGGTTTGACAATATTAATAACTCACCCATCTTGATAAATGCATGGGCATAAGGTGGATCTATGTGATTTTCGTTTCTTAAAATTTCCAAAGCCTTCTCTGTCAACCCTTGTTGAACATACATATGGCCTAAAACTTTTAAGCTCTCACATTTCTCAAGGTGGACCTCCAAAACCTTTTCAAAATTTCAAAGAGAACTCTTAAGATCTCCTAACTTCAATTGAACCTATCCACAAAATCTTGTGGCCTCCACCTTTCCTTGATTGATGTCATGTAGTAGTGGCCAGTGGTATCATAATCACCTTCACTATGATAAGATCATGCAAAATTATAATATGAATGAGATTTCATGAGGGGGTGATTAGTTGAAACAAGAGTTGTCTCAGTCAACTGTTCCACAAGAAAATGTTGCCTTGTAGTGAAGAAAAAATGGTTTGCTAAATGATTCAATGTCATTGCAGAGTACGGGTACAATTCAAAGGCTCTATGCATCTTTTCCATTCCTTAATGAACACTACCTTTTTCACTAATTGTGAGAATCCTACAAGTAAAAAATTCACAAAACTAACCACAAAGATTTATGTAGAGGAAAAACATCATTTCCTAATGCCTCCATAAAATTTTGTTGAGCCAACTCTAGTTCATTGCGCTCAAAATGAAGAACCTTATGTCATTTAACAATTCAATAGGTACTTATTCTCCACTCTTCTTTAGAAGAGACTTTGGCATATTAAGAGAATCTAAGGTTGCACTGGGGTCTAATGATATTAATAACTCACTCATTTTGATAAATGCATGGGCATCATGTGGATCTATGGGAGTTTCCTTTCTTAAAATTTCCAAAGCCTTCTTTGTCTACCCTTGATGAGCATATATATGGCCTACAAATTTTAAGCTCTCATAGTTCTCAAGGTGGACCTCCAAAATGTTTTCAAAATTTGAGAGAGAACTCTTAAGATCTCCTAGCTTCAACTGAACATGTCCACAAAATCTTGTGGCCTCTAGCTTTCCTTAACTAATGTCATGTAGTAGTGGCCAATTGTGTCATAATAACCTTTACTATGATAAGATCGTGCAAGATTATAATATGAATGATATTTCATGAGAGGGTGGTCATTTAAAACAAGAGCTATCTCAGTCAATTGTTCCACAAGAAAATGTTGCCCTGTGAAGAAAAAATGGTTTGCTAAATGATTCAATGCCATTGCACAGTATGGGTATAATTGAAAGGTTCTACACATCTTTTCCATTCCTTCATGAACACTAACTTTTCACTAACTGTGAGAATCCTACAATTAAAAAGTGCACAAAATTGACCATAGATTTTTCCCCATTTCAAACAACAAAGTTGCCAAGAAAATGCATTTAAAACCTACAAAAAATGCAAATAAAATCACACTGATTTTTTTGTGCCAAAAAAACCATGAGACCATAGCTTGTTGCTTACTATTATGCTTTGATATATTTTTTCCAAGCATCCATAGCTTTTTTGAAGTCACCTATTTTAGGCTTTTATCCATAGCAGCAAGGCAATGAACTATTTGATAAAATGCTTTGGTAGAAATGTACGAAAAATGTGGTAGCATAGAAAAGGAAATTAACTTTGGAAAAAAATGCCTCAAAGAAATGTGGTCTCATGGTGATGGAATGCCATGATGAATGCCATGACAAGCAAACTGTTATGAATTGTCATGGAATTCCATCACCATGAGACCACATTTCTTTGAGGCATTTTTTCAACCAGTTTACTACCTTGTCTATGTTATTGCTTACTATAATGCTTTGATAGATTTTTTCCAAGAATCTAAGTTAGCTTGTTGGAAAGCACTTGTTTTAGGCTTTTAGCCATAGCAACAAGGCAGTGAATTGTTTGATAAAATGCTTTGGTAGAAATGTATGAAAAATGTGGTAGCATAGACAAGGTAGCAAACTTTTTAAAAAAATGCCTCAAAGAAATGTGGTCTCATGGAATGCCATGGCAAGAAAATGCAATTGGCAACTGCTCATAGTTGTTAGTTATGCAATGTGAAGTAATTGAATAACTACTTAGGTTGACTTTGTAAAAACTATATTGTAATTGAAATTTTATCATCTATCAACATCTAGTTATTAGTTATGCAATGTGAAGTAATGCTTTTAATTTGAAAGATGTGCAATGTAATGTAATCAAAAATTTGAATATAAACTAAAAAAATCTATGTTTTACAATTCATTAGTTAAACTCTATATTTTATTTTCTCTCTACAACTCTATTGCTATGTAAATGCCTTTCAATTCAAATAAACAATTTTTGTCTCTTAGTCTAAATTTTGTGTTGCTATGTGTAGAACATTACATATGGATCAATGCCGAAGGTTGAAATACCATGGATTTGATGAGAGAATAGTCGATGAGAGTGACATGGACAAATATCCATGTCCATGTAATGGCTGTCTTGGTGGAAAGGTGAAAAAAATAAGTCAGATTTATCGACATATGATAAGATATGGGAATAGTGGTATAATCCCTTGGAATGTCAATTATTACGAAGATATGATAGAATGGTAGTGTGAGAGATGAAGAGGTAACAAACATAGATGAAGTGGCACCAAAGACAGATGAAGTGGCACCAAACATAGATGAAGAGGCAACAATGTTAGACAAAGGGTTTGAAGTTGATAGAATGTTGAATGAGGGTCTAAATGATGATTAGGCC
Organism: Sequoiadendron giganteum; assembly: GCA_007115665.2. Lineage (NCBI taxonomy): Eukaryota > Viridiplantae > Streptophyta > Pinopsida > Cupressales > Cupressaceae > Sequoiadendron > Sequoiadendron giganteum. The sequence continues at coordinate 354,335,132 of CM021108.1, forward strand.
AAGTTGATGGAGGATGATTCAAATCCTTTGTATGCTAATTAGAGGTTAAGTCATTTGACAACAATCCTTCAAATTATTAACTTGCAAGTGGTCTTTGGTTGGACAAATGAGAGTGTAGAATAGTTATTGACATTATTAAGTTTGTTGTTGCCACCTGACTTCACATTGCCAACAAAACGAAGTCACTGTAGAAAGGAAATCACTAAGCTAGGCTTAGGGTATGAAAACATCCATACATGTGTGAATATTTGTGTATTATTTCGCAAGAATACTGCAAGTGAGAGTGAATGTCCAAAATGTCATGAAGTGAGCTATAGAGAAGGGTTGAAATCAGTTGTGGTTCCTAGAAAGGTTCTTCACCACTTTTTGGTAATCCCACAATTAATTTGAATGTATAGATGTAGAGACATTGTTGAACTTATGCAATGGAATGCCCAAAATAAGAGCACTGATGGAAAACAACGACATGTGCCTGATTGTAAGACGTGGATGGAATTTCATAATAGATGGTTTGATTTTTCTCAAGATCCTTGTAATATAAGGTTGGGTTTGGCTCTAGATGGGGTGAACCCATTCTCAAATTAAAGTACTAAATGGTCAAATTGGCCAGTGTTTTTAATAAATTATAACTTTCCTCCATAGTTAGCAACTAAACCATTTTTCTTAATGCTATCATGGATTATACCAAGAAAGAAAAGTGTGACTTCAGATACAATTTATGCTTATCTAGAGCTATTATATGATGAGCTAATGGAATTATGGAAAGGAATTAAAGAAATTTGATCTTTAAGGGATGGTCATTCAATCAAATTCACTTTAAGAGCTTCCTTATTGTTTACAATTCATGATCTTCTTGCATATGGCACATTGCCTGGTCTCAGTTTTCATGGATACCATGGATGTCCTGCTTGCAACTTTAAGGATTTTGTGAGGCACTCAAGAAGTTTGTGAAAGTGTATTTATTGTGGACATCGTGCTTACCTTAAAATGGATCATCCATATCGTCAACAAAAAATATGGTTCAATGGTGAAGAAGAGAATTGTGAAGCACCATTGTTAATAATAGGTGATTACATTGTTCAGAATGGATAAAAAAGAATGTTATTTATTGAAAATTGTTGGGAATTATGCCTCAACTTTCTAGTGACCCCCTTTGAAGACTTAGGCGAATTCTCTTGTTTCCTTGGCAAAGTCTTTTGTTCTGGCAGAGGCGGAACCAAGATGGAACTTGGCATTGTTTCGGGTCTCGTTCCCGTTCTGTCTCCAGCTCCACTCCCCGCTTTCTTGGATCTTCGAGTTTGGTTCTGGCGGAGGTGGAACCGGATTTGAACTTGGCATTGTTCCTTTTGTCATGTTCTGGGTTTGGCTCTGGATCCGGCTCCAGCAGTCTGTTGCTCTCCACTTGGTTATGGCGGAGGCAGAACTAGTTTTGGAAGTTGGCAATGTTTGTTTGCCATGTTGCTGTTTCTGTTCCTGTTCCAACTCTGGGTCCAACTCCTGCTTTTGTGATCTAGTTCCTCTGGATGTTTGGATTCTTCTTGAGGAGTTTTCCTCCGCTTTGTCCTGGTTCTAGATTGTTGTTTCTTGCAGTTGGCGGAGGTGGAATCGGAACCGGTTTGGTTCCTGATCTTGGACTTTTGGTAAAGTCCTGTTTCTGTTCCTGTTCCGTCCCCGACTCCGACTCTGATCTTTTATGCTCCCATCTTAGTTTGACCCCGGGTTGACTTTACCTGGTCAGTTCTGTTTTCGATGTGTTCTTCTTTGCCGTAGGTAGATGAAAAACCAAATTGGTTCCTGAACCTGTAATTTTGGTGGAGTCATGTTTCGACTCTAGTTCCGTCTCCAACTCCGATTCCAACTTCGACAGTGTGCTTTTTCGGTGGAGTCCTGTTTCGACTTCGGCTCTGGTAGTGTTAGATTTGGCTTGAAGTCTTGGACGCGCCCAATGTCTGTTTGACCGTTTTGGTTGCTCTGTCAGCTGCGATTGCTGATGGGTCTTGGATGCATGGCACCTGGTTGGATTGTGATTGGACAGATGCCATGATAGTTATTGTGGTAGTTGCTTTTATCAATGAAGGGTGGTGAGCTCAACCGTTTTGGTGTTGGCATTGAATGCATGGATGACTCATTGCAGGGAGATCTATCAGATCCGACCAGATGTGTGATTTGCGGATGGTCTTCTTTGCTCTTGTTGAGGCGGTTACATAATGGATGAGAGATGTGTTATTTCTCAGGATGGTGAAGGAGAAGAGCCAGACATGAGTTTGCGAGTCAAGGGTTTAGTCGTGTATTATAGAGCAAGTGCGAGATACATGACCATGAGGCTGCAAGCATAATGCATGATGCATGATGTGAGATTGCAGTAGTTGGACTTGCAGGTTGGAGAGCCGAAGTTGTGAAGAGATTTGTAGAGAGATGGAGAGGGTGTTTGAGCAGTTTGCTTAGGCAATGTAACTATGAACACTCTATCTCTCGGATCTGGGCATGGGAATCATTGGAGGTTGAATGACTGTGTTGGCCATGAGGCTGGCTGTGATAGTCATCTGAGGAGCTGAGAGGAATCTAGCGGGTACCTGTTACTTCTCCAGTAGAACAAGATGTAACTCCTGTATTGGCTTTGAGTTTGATATTGTATTGTAACTGGTTTTTGTTGCTGAATAATACAATGGTTCAAAATTTTACCTGAAAGGGTTTTCCCCACGTATATCTTTGTGTCTTCTTTTTGTCTTTCATGGTATATGTTTATGTTGAATCTATTTCTTGTTGCATTCATTTCTCTCAGAGGATCAATGGGGGATCAATTGTGCTTGTTTCTGCTTTATAGCATAGTTGGTTGTGTCTTTGTTGTGATTTTGAATTGAAATCACTAAGGCACTACTGTCTTAGATTCCTATCTTGATGACAGACCGAATCCTTATCCCCGACAAAAATGATGGGATTGTTGGTAATAGATATGATCCATGTAATGAAAGCGATGTAAAAAGGTTGTGCATATTCTATAAGTTGTCATACTTTAAGGATATAGCCATTAGGCATACTGAGAAAAATATAGCCTATGCTATTATAGAAACTCTTTTTGGTGCTTTTGATACTATTTCATCACGTGAAGACTTTCGACAACTAAAGATTCGTCAAAATCTTTGGGTTGAAAAATATGATGATGAAAAATATAGAAAACCTAGTGCTCCTTACGTTTGGACAAAGGAACAACATGCACAATTTTTACAGTTGATGTCTCAGACTCACTTTCCCACTGGATATGTAAGTAGTAGTATTAGAAGCCAAACTGACATTTATGGGTTAAGAGGCCTCAAGACCCATGACTATCATGTCATAATGGAGAATATTTTACCTATTCTGGTAAATATATTAAGTTTAGCAAAGGGGCCAAGATTGGAAGTTATAAGGTTGGGTCTAATATTAAAGAGAATGAGTTTACATGTATTAGATCCTTCAAACTTTGATAGTTTGAGGGAGGAGGTTGTTGAAGTCCTTTGTCTATTGGAACGGGAATATCCATCAACAATCTTTCATTTCTATGCATCTTTTGATACATATACAATATGAACTAAAGCATTGTGGCCCAATAAGAACAAGATGTATGTATCCTATAGAATGATATATGAAGGTTTTGAGAAAAATTGTTCATACTAGGGAAAAATCAGAAGACAACATGTTTGAGTGATATTCAATGCAAGAGGCCATGGGATTTTGCACAAAATATATGAAGGGTTTTAAAAATGTCAATCAATGTGTATGAGACAATGACAAAGAAGACATAGTTGCAGGTGAAGTATTAGAAGGAAATGGATGTCACTTCAAGCTATCACATCAAGAAAGAAGTGTGATACATGCCTATATTCTTCAAAACACATCTTCATTCGATAAGTGGCGCAAGTAAAAACATTTTACACAATAATTTATTTACTCAATTGCATTTACACATTTATATTATCAATCTTACTATTTGTATGTTAATATTCTATGTAAAAAATATGAAGAAGACAATCAAGCTTGGATGCAATGTAACACCCCTCCATTTTGCTCCTTATTTGGTTTGCTTTATGTTATGTTTGGTTGCAGTTACTTTGATAATAGATACATTTTGTTATGATGTTTTGTTCGCTACTATTGAGCGACAACTATTATTGTGTGATGTGTTGATCTAATTATTGTTTCACATGCATTATGAATTAATGATGTTGTAGAGTTAGCATGAGATGTTATTATAAGACTATTGGAATTATGATGGAAGTGTCAATTTCGATGAGTGTATTGGTGAAGAAGATAGGTTTGCATCACTCGCTTACGAGCACCCTGCGAATCCGTGATTTCTCCTTCACAGTGTGTATTATATGTTGGATATATTGCATGATGTTTACTTGGCTGCAGGATTGTAGGTACATGACATCGACTCCACCTGGTTTCACAAGTTTGAGCGTGTCGATCCAACGGTTAAGTTGAACGGGAGATAGTAGCTAGGTAATTTGTGTCAAGTCTACACCCTATCCATAGTGTGTCATCAGTTGTGTGTGTCGAGTTGTTCATTGCCTTGTTTTAATCTTATTTAATTATGAAGGATTCTTGATTTGGAAATAGATATTTAGAATAATTGCATTTAAATCACGTTGATGGTTATTTAATTTAAATAATGTAATGTGGATAAAAGTTTATATTTAAATTAATTAATTATATTTAATTTATTTATTTCATTAAATTTAATCCAAGGGGGTTGAATTTAATTATTAAATAATTAAACTAATTAATTGAACATGATGCAGGAAAATGAAAGGAAATAAAAGAATTAAAATTAATTTTGGAATTTAATTTCATCTGGTGGGAATTAAATTAGAAATTGTAATTAAATGTTTACTTGGGAAATGAGTTTCAACTTTGGAAATTAATTTATTATTTGAAATTGCATTTTAAATTGAAAGTGGGTTTTCAAAAATTGAAATTGAAATTGAGATTAATATCTAATTTGCATGCAATGTGAATTAGGGTTGTAAAAATTGAAATTGAAATTAATATCTAATTTGCATGTAATGTGAATTAGGGTTGCATTAGGTATTTTTGATTTATAAAGAATACATGTTTTAATTTGAGGGCAGAAAAGTTTTTAAAAAAAATTATTTTTACAGCAGAGAAGAAATTTTGGAAAAATTTGCACAAAGGAAGGGTTTGAAGAAAGTTTGATTGTAGAATTGATTGGATAAAAGATTGTTTGCATTTGTTGGGTTTTGGATTGGATTCATTGGATGATTGAAAAAAATTTAGGAAATCTTTGGAGGAGGCTTGCAGCAGAAATTCATCTCTTCCTACAGCTTCTTGAGCTAGGTTTTCTTCTGTGTTTTTATTGTTCTTAATTGTTTTTAAAATAGTAGTGATTAAAGATTTGTTTGTTAAATCTGTTTTAGAAAATAAATTTGTTGTTAGAAGAAAAGAATCAAATAAATTTGCAGTTTTTGTTTTGTGAAAATTCTTGAGTGAAAATTGTGAAAACCTCAGTTGAATTTAATTTGTTTGAGGAAATCGATTATTTTGTTTTGGATTCAAACATAGAGATTGAGCAATGTTTTTAGAATGTTTTTAGAAAATGAAACCCTCTGTTTATTATTAAAAATCAGATTTTAAAATCCGCAGGGTAGTTATATTTTTCATGGTAAAATGGTCTGGTTGCATCACGTATAACTCCACTTACACAAACTGGGTTGTCAGGAAATTTAAAGGGTTTCTGCACCTTGGAATTTTCTTATCCCTGTAAAAAATTGCAAATACCCAGATCGTATTTTTTGAGTTATGCTTGAAACACGAGACTGTTGTTAAGTTATTTTCTCATGGCTGCTCTGATAATAAAATAATAATAAATTGATATTTATAAATATTAATATTTTATGTATTGTTATTATAATATTAAAATATTATTTAATAATATTTTATATTATAATTTATAATATTAAAGTATTATATTTATTTATATTATTTCAAATGAAATTTGGAATTTATATTAAATATAATTAATATTAAATATATTTTAAATATATATATATACATTTATATATACAAGATGTAATATATATATAATGTATATATGTATATTTATATATATATTTCATGGAATATTAATAATAGAAGTTTTATCATTTTGAAAATATCAAAAGGATAACATGTAAAAGATAGTGAATGTTATAAAGAATGTAATTTATATAAAATAAATATATGGTTATTTATTTAATGAATATATTACATGAATAATTTTTATTTGAGAATATAAGTAATATTTGATGTGGCTTTTAATATAATTAAATTGGATAAATAGATTATTTATATATATGTAATTTTGTTATGGTTTACATGCTCAATTGACTTTATAGATAAAATTGTAAATTTGATATAAATTATTAAATAATGATTTGCATGTAATAAAGAATATAAGAGGGAATATTTATTTGAAGAATTGAACATATTGGATTATGAGAATGAAATAATTATTAAACATAATTGTAGAATATAGTGAGATGTATATATTACATGAGTGTTTCCAATTAGGAGTATTTTCAATATTTTTTGGTTTTATTTATTTCCATAGAGCAATTTAATCGTTGTGATTGGAATATTAAAGGATATATATCATTTAAATTCATATATATATTTGGTGTCTATATAATATGGAGTATATATATATATATATTAAGTGTAAATTCATCAACGTATTTTATTTTAATAAGCTGCATGCAATATATTTTTGAATAGAGATTTAAAATGGATTGATTAATGTATATGGGTAAATGGATAGAGAAATGATATTTTATTATATTAAAGTGATTACATGTTCTGAATAGGAAATTGAATGAGATGTAAGATTTGGTTAGGAAATGGAAAGAGTTTACTTGCATGGACTTGTGTCGATTTAAAAGTAAATTAAGAAGTTGTTTATATTGATGAGGCAAATAGTTATTTTAGTTTATTATATTTCAATTAGAGCAATAAATTAATTGTGAATGAAATATGAAAGAAATATGGGTTAAGTATATCCAAAAATAGCAATTTTCTCGTGATTGCCTTAAATGTTCTAGTTTCTCTGTATTTTGTAAAGGGATGTAAGTTTAAATTGTTTAAGATTTCCTATAATGGAAATAGAAATATGGGATATGATTATCTGAGTTAATCCTATAAGTGTGTCTTTGACCTTGTTGACGTTACCTATTGAATGAATATGGATTTAGGAAATCCAAATATTAGATTTGATTAATGACTTGAATGCTTTTGTTGCTATGTCGTCAAGTTGCATTGTGGGTTTTGAGATTTAGTGTTAGCTCTAAATTATAAGTCTTCTAGAGGAACTTAGAGGATAAGGGTTGTTGAATCTTTATGCCATCCAGTTGTTTTTTCTCTTGGGTAGTACTTGGTGTATTTTCAATATTTACCCAGTTTCCACGAATGGGGATGTTTTGTACCTCCTGTGAAAGCAGTAGACTATGTGTTTGTTGCCTCCAAAATGTTTGGAGTGTGTTCCATTATTTGTTTCCTCCTAGAGTTGGAGTGGTTATGTATTCGTTTTATGTGCACTTGAGATTCCCTTGGTGATTGGTATTTGTATACGTGTATGGTTCTCTAAACATACTTGGTCTATTTTATGTCTAGAAGCAATGTCAGTGATGAGAGAGTTGTTCTTGTTTATTGCATTTGTTTTGGTTATTTCAGTCTGAGTTAGTTTGAGTCTGCCTTTGGTTAGAAATCGTAGATCTTTGTCCATGTTACATTGTTACTATCTCCTAGCATGGGGGGTGGGCCTTCGGGTACCACATGGTTGGGTGGAACATGCACCAAAACCGTTGGGTCCCCCTTGATCTTCAATTCATGGAGGCAAGACATCCAAATGGATAGCTCGCGGTGCTTATTGTATTTTCTTGCATTGTAATATTTCAGATTGTACAAGTTATTTTATCCCTCTTATGTTTATGGGGTGAGATTATGTAATTGTTATATTTTTGTACTATTGTCTCATTCTGGGAATGAGTGATGTAACTAATGGATTAAGTTAATGTTTATGAGATTGTTTCTTGGATGTTCATCTTATTATGTTATGTGGTATTCTCATGATGTATGATGTTTATTTCATAAAGGTTTTAATGCTATGGTTATATGTAATATGTATGTGTGGGTTTAAGTAATCCTAACCTTGTAGCCTTAGAGGTTGTTGTTAATTAGTAAGTGAATGTGTATGTTAGTTACACTTTATAAAAAAAAAATTAGTTCGCTTAAGTTGTTAATTACAACTTCCTTTAGGGTTGCAAGGCGAGGCATTACATGCAACATCAACCTCAAATGTGCATACGTCATGCTGATTTGATTGGAGGTGATTCTTTTCCAAAATTTGAAGAATGGATTGCTAATGCTGGCAGTGATGCAAAAGAAGAAGGTCAAGATATAAAAATAGAGGAAAGTGATCTTTCACAATCTCCACATTTATGGGCTACATGTTTTAGTGGAATGTGGGCCTATGGTAGTCATTTAAGAGTGGAAGAAAAAGACAAAGGGAAGATAAATTGTGATTGTGTTGTTAGTGCTGAATTTTTTCAAGAAACTGAAAAGAAATTTTATGTTGGATTCATCCAAAAAATTATTCTAGTGGACTATGGTGAAAATAGTCCTCTATTCTTAAAATGTAAGTGGATTTGACCATCTTCAGTACAATTTGATAAATATGGATTTGTACGCGCAAATACAAGACAATTTTTATTAGACAGATGAGTCATATGTTTCCCCTCTTCAAATTAACCAGTAATTTATAATTGATGATGTAATAAGCCCAGGATGGTCATATGTCATTCAAATAGAGTCTCGTTCAAAACGAAAATTCATGGAAGTTGTTGATATAATGCCTGGTGGGCAATATGTTAATTTACAAGAAACATTTGAAGAAGTGGATGAAGATGATGGAGTGTTTGAAGAAGACATTTTGATTACCAATGAAGAGATTGGGAGAGAGAATGCATTGCATGTCACAGATGAGGATACAAAAGAAAATCAAGTAGATGCAGACACGAATGATCAGGATTCTGATCTTGTTGGCAATATAAATGATAATGATGATGTTTTGTCACCTTAAGAGGTTAGCTTGTCACCTAAACTTTGGTTATATGTATGGTGTAATTTATTATTGAATTTAATAAAGATATGAGTATAGGTATACTTATTCACTGTTGTTTTACTAATACATTTCTAAATGTAATCATCATTATTCTACTAGTACATTGTATACAAAACCTGAGATGTTCATTGCTGATTTAAAGTTCATTTAAAGTTAGGTTCAATCATTCTTCTTAGTTTTCTTACTTTGGTTGAAAATTTGAAATTAATTTTGTCTAGTTAGAATATAATTTCTTGTATGTTCTATATGTTTTCTAAATGAAAACATATTTAATGAACATTTGTGATTTAATAATACATATAGATATCCTAACATTAGGTGAACTAAGCCTCCCCATTACAAACAAAGAAATGATCTCTTAGATCTGATTGACACTAAAAACTAAAACTGAGAGACTGCAAAGTTAGAAAATTGTTCAATCTTTTCAATAAAATGATATCTAAAATACCGCACTACCACAACAGTCAATAGAGGTATGCGTGGGATGGAGAGACATATAGGTCAATGTACAAATGCTTACTGCAATACCGTGACAACCAAATATGAATACCATGGGGTGACAGTGACAACATGTTAACAACTAAAGTAAACTGCAGCCTTACAAGGGGTAAATAGTTACATTGTGGTACCACGATAAAAAATCACTCAACCTCTAGAATTAACTCATTATCCTACGAGAGTCCAAAGGGGTGTGCGTGGGGTGGTGGTACTTCTACTACTACCCCACAATAGTCTTGATATGACAGTGGTATGGTGGTGAACAATCACTCAACCACTAGAATTAACCTGTTGTCTTGCGAGAGTCCAAAGGGGTGTGTGTGGGGTGGCGATACTGTTAACGCTACCCCACAACTATCTTGAAATGACAAAAAGGTACTGTGGTACAAGTTGTCAAAGCATTAAATGATTACACCATTCAATTACCCAAGATCAACGACATGTATTCAAACTCGAAATATGGGAAGATTCAGAAATATTTTGCATGAATTGACATTAATAGTGAGGTGATCAAGCTCAGTAGCAAATATTACTTAGGACTTAATGACATTTTAGAAATCATTCACAAATCTCAATGTACCAGAGGCAAGGGAGTTCAAGCGGGAAAAATATGCAGCTATTATTTTTCCATGTATTTCATAGAAACCCTCTGTAGCAAGTGCATAAGAACTGAATTTTCTTCTACAAGTAGACACTTAAAGAAATCAAGTAAGAGTAAATTCTTCATCATGCCACCAAAAGAATTCAACTTGCGAGTAAAAAGGAAGATTCCACAGTTTCTAAATCAAAGAGGTCCCTACAACAATCCATTTTAGTTGTGTTACCTAATTCTATAGACAAAGGATTCAAAAAGGTGTTTAAAGATAAAGCCCATGGATGTAGAGACCCAAATTATCCCTATCTCAAGGTGGGATTTGTTTTGGTACTTCTATGAAAAAAGGGATGAGAAAATTCTAGTTTTGAATCCTTGGACCTTATATTTGGCCAAATTGATAGTCCCAAATGTTTTTGTAGATGTTGAGTTTATTAAAGTATTGGCACAACATTATCACTCAGATACTAGGACTATAGGAATGCTAGATGGTTCACCATTAGTGGTGTTGAATAAAGAAGAAATTATAGAGTGTTTTATTTTAAACAAGTAAGCTATCACTAAGATCAACTTGGACAGAAGTGGGGAGGATTATAGGAGATTGAGAAAAACCTATAGGAGGATGAACTTCCTTCACACATGAAAACACGTGTAAACAATAGGAGGGTACCTATCTCCCCCTCCCAAAATGAGCCATTTTCCATAGAATACTTCCAAGAATATTTTAAAAGAGCTTATTTATCTTTGTGCCAAGTGCTTGGAATAGATGTTGAAGAGAGAATGCCAACCTATCTCATGATGATGGAAATGAGGATACAAAATCCTGAAGTCAACATTGAGTATGAATTTGCTGCTGAAATTGAGAAAGGGCTACATGAGGGATTTTTGCAAGTAAGAGAGAACTTATCTCCCATCACTTTCAGGAAATATTCTTTGTTGTGTCATTTAATATTGTACCAAAACAAAAATAGATGGACTAAAAGAATGTGTCTGGGAATGACTGATGATGAAGGGAATAGGTTGCATGTACAAAACTGGTGTTACATCTAGGATAGTAGATGTAAAAATAGTGATTATGTAATATTTCATGATGATTTCATAGTAAAGGTCATGGCCGCTCTTGGTCATATTTCACCAAGATTGCCTAATAAAATCATGCAAGTATTAAGACCTTTAGCATTGAAGCCATATCAAGGACACACTCACAATTTTGGTTACTAGTTCTTCTTAGCAAACCAAACAGTAATAAGGGTCTATGGGTGTCATCAAGCCCCACATGTTTTACCTAAAAAAAATATATTTGAATTGCATTTTTAGAATTTATGTGGAAAATGTTATGGATGGAGTGGGATTTTATGAAAAGATAGAAAAAGGGGACATTCCTCCTTGACCTAACTCAATGTGACGAGCTATCTGTAGGGTTTGACACTCTTGAAGAACTGTAAAACTCTTTGAAGATGTAGTATTCATTGAAATCACTAGGAGAAAGGGTCTTTGATCCTAAAAGGCATATTAATTTTATAAAGTAGACACTTCTCACTAAAGCTAGGATTACCCATGTAATGGATTATGAAGAAGATGTAATAAGAAATTGCTTTACACCTGATAAATTTTTTCAGAGGAAGAGGAAGTTGGAAATCATAAAGAGGCTTGAGGAGGAGAAGAAGAAAAGGGACACTAGATTCCAAGGATTCTATGTTGAAGAAAAGGATCTTATCAAAAGGATGAACGTAATAATTGACAACTTTGAAAGATTATATGTTGAACCACAAAAGAAACCTGAGGGCAAGTCTTCGAAACCCTCCAAGCTACCCATCAAACCAAGTGGTATTTTAATCACAAAGCCCCTACCAGACACTACCACAATAGAATCATAAACATCCCCTGAGAAACCAAGTCCTACAAGGCATAAGACACATGGAGTGACCCCCTTAGTGGCATATGAAATAAGTGGAGTAGGGGATACTTAAGAGGTAGCCAATTTACTTTTGAATTTTAAAGATGATGAATTTGATCAACCATTGCCTAAACTTCCAAATGATGCTCATAAACCAGAAGAAAGAGTGGATGTACATGGGCATAATGATCAAGAAGTGCATGATGATGAAAGGGTGATTGTTGCCCTTAGATTTATTGAAGATTAATTTATTCAAACTCTCGAGTTTAAGGATTTTTTCTTTAAGATGAAAATGAAAGAATTTGAGGAGAGACTCCAAATTAATAAGATGGCATTGAGGAGTCATAGCATGATCAGATTATTTACCATACTCTTAAAGAACTTAAGATTAATGAAATTACTGTTAGCCCCCAAGAAGAAAGAAATATACTAATAATTCTTGGGATGAAGTTAAAAAAGATATTCTTACTAGATCAAGTAAGAAGCTAAGAAGATCCCATGTTGGTTTTTGAATTCAATTCAGATGAGGGAATGAGTGGCACAGGTTACAATCCAAGAATTGAAACCCTGGCCTTTTGGACAAAGCAAAAAAGAATAGAAAAACCAAGATTTCTTGATGTTGTAAAATAAATGAGAGGGATTTCCATGGTAAAGACACTTCAAGACACATCAGCATTGGAGGCAGATACTATGACAATGCACTCATCAATGTTTACTAGGGATGCAGTTAAAGTTATGGAGCTTAGATTGACAAAATATGAGAAAGCACAGACTGATTTTAATGGAGTGAATAGGTTATTCATAGAAAATGTGAAATTGAAACAAAAGTTGAAGGGAGAAGGTCCTTCCCAAAGCACATAACTAACAATATACCAACCCCCTGCCATCCAAACTAAGATAGGTGCAATCACTATTGAACAAGTTAATGTGCTAAAACAAGAAATTGAGAAGTTGAAAAAGAGTAATGAAGAAACAAAGGAAAGAGAAAACAAAGAAACCCTCAGGGTATTGGAACATATCTTGGAGCATAGGGTTGAACTAATTATGGATTAATTGGAAAAAAAATTATGAATGTTATGTCTCCTTGTCACAAGTAGTTGATCAAATAAAGGCCCATGTACCAATATTGGACCCCTTATTCAAGAAATGGCAACCTCTACATCACACCTTAACGACTTTGTGCAAAATTTTACAAAGGAGTGTTGAGGCCCCTACAACTTTAAAGCCTACTTAGCAAATGGTCTGAATGGTCATAGATGAGTTTCAATACATGTTTGTAGAAGACCAAAAGATCAACGCAAGAATGGATTCATTTCACATGCTAAAGTAGTGGTTCGCGCCTAAGATACTAAGGGATGATGATCAACTGAAAGGCTCTAGGGATTGGACAAATGAGTTTAGCAAAATTGTTCCCAACTGCCTCACTAATATACAGAAGGATGGTGACAAATATTCACTGCCTCAATTTAACCTTGGATGGAATAATTGCATTGGATATTGGGTACTCAAAATTCATCTCGAATACCAAAGGGTTATTGGACAACAAATGGAAGAGTCACTTGGCCAACACAAAAAAAATCAGGAGTACAAATGGCCTCATGATTACACAGTGTACCAATGGAAATAGACATATCTAGCTTCCCTAGAAGAATAGGCCTTGCAGTGAAGTACCAAGCCTTGTAGATACTATCATGGAGAGAGGTGTTGGCAACACAAGGGCAGACAACTGAGAGGGGGGGTGAATCATTTTTCATAGAATTTCAAACTTATTAATCTTATTAACCTTAATTCTCTGATCTAATTATTAATAGTTAAAGCATGAATCAACAACACAATAGAAACACACATAACACCAAGATTTTTTGTGTGGAAACCCTGCCAGGGGAAAAACCACGATGGAGGTTAATCCACAAGTTATACCCTATTAAAAGTATAAGAAGAATATAAGAGGAATGCACATGCATTTAGGTGCACTTCCTAGAGCTCATTGCTCAAAGGAAGACTCATTGTCTTATAGAAAATATTCAGATTAAAACCATCTGAAGAATGTGAACTAAGAAAGTAGCATCTGCAAATGCCTAAGTACAATTTCGGTTAAGCACATGAATACTTCTTAACTTTCTTTCACTCTTCTTCACACTCTACTCTGACTTCAAATGATCTGAACCTTATTCACACATAACACTCACACACTTTGCATGAAACTTGTCACAAATAGGATAAAAAATCACTTATATATATCCACAACAAGAAATTACATTGCTTTATGTCGACTTCAACACAATAATAGAATGAATGCAAACTATCAGCCCAAAACAATAAATATTATCAATGCACATCAACCAAGATCAGCCACAACATAGTAGAGACCCAAAACAATGTCCTCAAACATAAAAAACCTTCAAATATTCTTCCTCAAAGATCTACAACACGCTTCAAACACCTTGTCGGCCATGAACATGAAAAACATGAACACGCAAGAGATAATCTCAGATCATGAGCACAATGATCAATGCGGACGTGCAACATAGATATAACATGATCTAGGAACATCCATGAACACCATAGGAACATATGCAACAACTCGGATTATTATAATCACATTGTCTTCTTCCATGAACACCACTTGCAGTAATAGACTAGCTGTCAGAACACAGAACCTTATAACTTCCTCAAATTTTCATGCACACCTCTTAAACTTACACAGTAGAAACTAGATAGGCTTGATAAAAAACCCTTTAATCCACAACACCTCACTATCAACACAATGAAATTTCTACTATACTGATATTCACTACTTCAAAGACAATTTATAACATAGTTATTACAATTTTCTCAATATCCTCAAGATATACAGTCTTAAAGACATTAATGCTAATAGTGTTGACATCAATGACAACCACATATCAAAAATACAAACACAACATCCAAAAATCTCCCCCTTTGTCATTGATAGCAACACATTATGTGAAAAATACACCATCAATGCAACCAACTCTCCTTCCAACAATCTCCCCTTTACACATTGCTCTTCTCATACTGTTCTTCTCCCCCTTACTTTTAGCTCTTCCATAGTGTTTCGCATTACTCTTCTCCACCTTTGACATCAATGGAAAAGGTACATAATCTCTTAACCACATATCTGAATCATCTGACTACTCCCCTTGAGTAGCAACCACCACAACATCAATTCGGATCAAGATATGACTATGAATGCACAGACTGATGCAAAAACTATGCATCTTAGTTCTGATTAGGAGGGTTAATCACCCCTAACTTCCCTCTAAGATACTCAAAAGTATCTTTAGGCAAAGTCTTAGTAAATATATCTGCAATCTATTCCTTAGTAGGTACATACTCCAGTCTGACTTCCTTATCACTCACTTTATCTCTCAAAAAGTGGTACTTGATAGATATATGCTTTGTCTTTGAATGCAACACTAGATTCTTAGAAATTTTTATAGCACTTGAGTTGTCATAGAATATGGTAGTAGGTTCATCATACACAAATTTGATATCTTTCAGTATCTATTTCATCCATAATACTTGAGTACAATTGTTAGCAGCAACAATTTATATTCTGCCTCTTCAGTAGATAAGGAAATGACATTCTGCTTTTTGCTTAACCATGAAATCAACTTCTTTCCCAAGAAAAATGCACCACCACTATTAATTTTCTTGTCATTCACATCTCCTTCCCAATCAACATCAGTAAAGGAACTTAAAGCACGATCATCATCTTTAGGATACCATAGGCCAAAATCAATTGTTCCCTTCAAGTATCTAAAAATTATCTTCACAATAGTCACATGAGATTCCTTAGGATCGGCTTGAAATCTAGTAACAATGCACACAACATTCATAATATCAAGTCTAGTTTGAGTCAAATAAAAAAATCCACCAATCATTGATTTGTATCTGGTCTGGTTTTCCTTCGGAGAATCATCATCTTATGTCAACTTACATCCGGTCACCATGGGTGTAGTGATTGGTTTTGAATCTTCCATACCAAACTTCTTCAACAATTCTCTCACATACTTGGACTAAGATATAAATATCCCTTCATCTACCTGATTAATTTGCAATCCCAAAAATAATTTCAACTCTCCAATCATTGACATCTCAAACTTCATACACAAACTATCATCTCCTCCAAAAATGATATCATCAACAAAGACTTCCACAAACAAATCTTTATCATCATCAATCTTGAAATATAGATTACTATTAGCAGTACCTTTGTTAAATCCAAGCTTCATCAAGTACTTGTCCAATTTGGCATACCAAGATCTAGGGGCTTGTTTGAGTCCATACAATTCTTTCTTCAACTGACAAACCATATCTCCCTGATGAGTCAATTGAAATCCATCAAGTTGCTCAATATACACCTCTTCTTCTAATTCACCATTTAGAAATGTTGACTTGACATCCAATTGATAGACTTTATAGTTTTGTAAGCAGCATAAGCAAGAAACAATCTCACAGCTTCAATTCTAGCAACAGGAGCAAAGGTTTCTTCAAAATCAATACCTTCCATCTCAGAGTATCCTTTACATACCAGTCTTGCTTTGTTTATGATAACTTCACCTTGTTCATTCAGTTTGTTTCTAAGAACCCATTTAGTTCCAATTACATTTTTGTCTTTAGGTCTAGGAACAAGAATCCATGTATTATTCTTCTCAATTTGTTGTAGTTCTTCTCTCATTGCTTCAATCCAATGTTCATCTTTGCATGCTTCATTTACATTACTTGGCTCAACCTTTGAAATCAAACAATATTCTTATGCAATTCTTCTCCTAGTCTGGACACCTTTATTCTTATCTCCTATAATCTGATTTTCTAAATGATTTAATCTCACATACCTTGGAGTCTTAGAGTGTTCTTGAATTTCAGGCTCTTGAGGTCTCTCTTCTGTACTTTCACGAGTCTCTGCTTCTTCTTGTTCTTCTTGATTCACCAAAACAATTTTAACTTGATTTGAAGTCTGACACTTGTTTGTATTGTCATTCTGATCATCAGAATCATATCCACAGGTGGGTAAGTGCAATAAGTTGGGTCCACAAAGAGGGGAAGTTTTGGCTCAAAAAAAAAATCTCGCACGAAACGCATACACATTTTTAAAAAATGCATACACGTTATTCATCGGGTACCCAAGCCTAAATCCATAACACATACATGTTATGATTCAGGTACGCAAACCTAAAATGCATACACGTTATGAAACGTGTGTGCGTTCATAACGCATATGCGTTTTGAAACATGTACGCATTTCAAAGAACTATTTATTTTTTAAAAATAAGCGATTGTGAAAATCATTTTCACTATCAATTCCAGTGGGCCAGAAGGAGAAGTAGATTGCGTACACATTTCAGAGGGTAAGATTCTTTCAAATTTTCACTACCACCTCCTCCCGTCGACGCAACCAGCCTCAGCGACCTCCAGGTTGGTTGAATTCTGCCATATTTTTGCATTATATCTTGCATTTTTATTTTATAATTGCTATTTAGTTTTTTTTCGTTTAGTTTGTTTTAATTTAGTATTTTATAGTTTTTAAAATACATTTAATTAACCGAAAACATCAATGAAACAAACAACATAAAATTATAAATTGAAAACCATAAAAAATAAACCTAAATTTGACACATTTAATTTAGAATTTCAAACCCTAAACCCTAGGTTCTAAAAAATATTGGTCCTTAAAAACTAATTTGCCTAGACCGTTAATCCTTGGACCTAAACCCTAAAACATAAACTAAAACCCTATTTGTAGAAATTTAGGTTAAAGCTAGGGTAAAATTAGGGTTTGGGTTAAACTTTAATATATATTATAGTTAGATTTCAAAATTATAATTAGGGTTATGATTAGGTTTACTTGTTTATTATTAGAATTCAATTACTTGGTTAGGTTTCAATTAAAGTTGGAGTTCAATTAGGGTTAAAATAAATTAGGGTTAGGGTTCTAAGATAAATATTCGGGTAAGGGTTGAGGTTAGGGTTTGTATTCAACTAGATTTAGAGTTAGGGTTATATTTCTATTAGGGTTAGGGTTAGGATTATGATTATGAATTAAAATTTAAGATAAAGGTTAGGGTTGGAGTTAGAATTAAGGTTGAATTGGTGTAGCGTTAGGGTTGGGGTTAAAATTAAATTAGGATTAGGGTTATGGTTGTAATTTTGGTGAGATTTAAACATTAAATCAATATTTAATTAGGGTTATGATTAAGGTTTATATGAATTTAGGGTTAGTGTTCAACTAAGGTTATGATAGGATTTAATTACACTTAGGGTTTAGGGTTAGAGTTCAAGTTAGAATAAATTAGGGTTCAAGTTATAATTAGGGTCTATGGTTCAAGTTGGAATTAGTGTGAGTGTTAGGGTAAGGTTTAGAGTTATAAATCAAGGGTTGCAATTATAAATTTTTCTATTTATTTTAATAATCAAGTTGGGTTTACGTATATTGTTTAAACTTTATATGTTATATTCAATCTCATGGACTGAATTTTTTTGGAGCTATTAATTATAAAAATATTTTAAAAATTCTAATATAAGGTAACATATCCCTAGATGAAATCATATTTAAAAAAAATTCCTCATCTATATCCATTAAATTTTTTATCTTAAACTTGAAAAAGAAATCTATTAGCAATGTCTTCTTGAACTGAACTCTCCAGTTTTGCATCTCTAAAAATTGTTTTTCTAATCTATTATTTAACATGTTCTTGTTCAACTTGTTCTTCTATGTGTTCTTGAATTTTTTATTAAACATATTCAAGTTTTTTCTCAACATATTGAATATGTTCAACTTGTTCTTACTAGAACACAACTTAAGAGGATGCAACCAATTCATTTACAAATACATATGAACATGCATACAATTTAAATCAATATATATTAAAAAATCCTTGAAAATAATATATCATGCATATACATTTCCCATTACACCCTAAACCATAGAGAATTTCCCTCTTTACCTAGGTATTAGATACCTAGAACCAAAAGTATAGGTTCTATTGAAACCTAAATTCTAAATCATAAGTTACCATGTATCCTCTTTGATAAAATTTTAACCTTAAATAAATCTTCTTAACTCTTTATAATCAGGCAAATGATAAAACCCAACTATATGCCTTCCCTATTATGTCATGATTTAGTAGTTTGGCTTCCTTATTTCTTGCATTTATTACTTTTAATCACTATTTTAATTGATTTGCATCCTTCAGTTTCATACTGTACTATTGTTTAATAATTTTATTTTTAAAATAATATAATTCTCATACCTTTTATGTCTCTCATATGAACAATATTTTGTGTTCTATGCTAACTCCTATTATCATTTCCCCTTTTCAAATACCATGATTCCTATGTTTCTATTATTATATGTTTAAACATCCTTATATAATATGCTTTTCTATCAATAATTACTATTATAATACTACTTTTCTAATTATCTCTATAGTTTAACTTCTCACACATTCCTATCCATGCTATGTTCTTACCCTTAATTCTCCTATAACCTAGAATTTCCATTCTCTATTGCACTTCTATTTCTAAGGGAATCACCCTAGACCATGATTTCGTTCTTGCACCATTTTTTTTAATTTCTATCTTAATGGTTATTTTTATTCTAATATACATATATAGTTCAAAATCCCCAAACCTTGAAATAGATGTCTACATCCTTTTCCAAGTTACAACCTTATATGTATACATTATAAGCCATATAATCCTATCTATCAAACCTAAACCATAAAACCTATATCTTGAATATATGTAAATTCCAAACCATACATAATCACATATCATTAATCAAGAAAACCCTAGACACTAAACCCTACATTCTAAAATATGAACACAAACCCATTACCCAAAACTCAAATTGTAAACCACTAACTTGAAATTTTTGAAACTTACAAACTTAAATTATAAACTTAATGTGTACATGCTATGGATTTTTAATGAACATTATGGTTTTTTTAATGTTATAAATCGAATGGTCTTCAAATGAATTGTATTTTGAATTTGTGCACGTTTAATGTGATTTTTAAATAACTTTCAAATTGTGTGCATTATTTAATTAGTTTGTTGATATATATTTTTTAATTGTTTAACATGCAGTTTCCATTTGGTTACATTCACATGGATCACATATTTAACATAGAGGATTTTATGCCTAAACCACAAATTCCTGTAGATCCCATAGATCCAAACCCACCACCACAAGAAAACCCCATGCCTCCAAAATCTCCACCTCCTAACCCCCCACCCCTTGTAGTAGATCAGGATCAATTGAGAGAGAGCATTAGGGAAAATATTATGGTGATTCAAGGAAATATAGATCTGATAAAAAAATGAGCCTAGAATCCCCCCCCATCTCGCACGGTTTGCATCTATGATGCAAATTATTATCGATAATGTTTGATCTATTGATGCGGACCTAGATAGGTTCCATCAATGGAGAGAAGATAGGAGACAATTCTATGTAGATGGATTGTCTTATAAAGAAATTAATGACCTTAAAATTACCAAACAAGCCATGTGCCAATATTTTTTTAACCCCCAAACTAACCAACCAATTCCACCCACCAAAAAAAAAAATTCAATTTTATGGTGTAAGCACCCCCAGATAGCTACACATTTTTGAGATAGATGGTGGATGGTGTTTGATAGTCCACCACATGGAAATTGTGAGGTGCCCCTATGCTTTTTGAGAAAGTTATGGGTGGATTTTGAGTTGGGTTTAAAACCAACTATTTTGATATGAGGTCATTTCAGGGAGTTGGGTGTGGC
Organism: Sequoiadendron giganteum; assembly: GCA_007115665.2. NCBI lineage: Eukaryota > Viridiplantae > Streptophyta > Pinopsida > Cupressales > Cupressaceae > Sequoiadendron > Sequoiadendron giganteum. Next base: position 354,356,060 of record CM021108.1, read on the forward strand.
ATGCCCTAACATAGATTAGGAGCATGTGTTGATCCTCAACGACGTGCTCCAATTGCTCCTATTGTTCCTCCTCCTTCTCCTGGTGTTCCCGCTGCATTTCAGCAACAGACCATGTTATTGACATTAGGATCATTGAGTTCACTTTCAGGACATCTCACTCATCAGACTACACACACGGCGGCTGAAGTGATCAATAGAGAGCATGGAGGCTCAGGAAATGGGAATACTTAGGCATCCACTTCAGGTGACCCACATGCATTTGAGATAGAGTCATATATGGATTTACTATATTCTAAGCATCATCCTACATAGGTATGTTCATCTTTTGAACCTAATTTTTTTTTTTTAATGTGCAAAATTTATGTAAATAATAACATCAAATTATATATATAATACAATATTAATCCAATAAGTGTTCGATGTAGACGCATGATCAGACAATGCTTGAAACTCAAAATGATTGTGTCTATATGTCAATTGTTGTAGATCTGGGCTCACCTTTCGGTCAGGTACTTAAACCAATATATATTAAATTTAGTTTGTGTGGATATATCTAATTTATTTTGAATGTGTACACATGATGTGTTATTGATATATATTATATCTAAATGCAAGGAGGTCATATGATACCTAGTGCTGACCAACCACAAGTTGTGGTGAGTGCTCCTGAGCCATCATCAGCTCAGGTGTGTGCTTTCAAAAAGTTTGTTAAGTTTGAATTAAATACACATCATAGATCTAATTTAATTTTTACATTTAGATACACATGCGTGAATGATCTATACAAATTTTTGTACATCTATATGCGGGGATTTCATGAGATACCCATTGTAGGTGCACCTGAGACATCATCGACATTTATGCATGGGCAATCTCAGGTGTGTGATCATGAGGTCATATCATTCGAGGTTGTAAACTTTATTAAATCTCCTAAACAATTTTTATGGATCTTTTAAATATATATATTTGAGGTTTTAACATATTGATTGCTTTATATGAATATGCAGGATATAGTAGATCAGGAATTTGGATCTTCTGAAGTGACAGTTAAGCTACCCATTAAACAAAATGTGCCAGTAGATTCACATGATCATATGGTAATTTATGCATACTAAAAATCATTTTTATTGTATTTACTAGATATTCAATTAAATATATATTTTTTATCTAAAATTTTATATTTTCAAGTTTAAATATGTTTAATTATATCAAATTTTCTAAATAACTTTAAATCTAATTTCAAGTTTCTTGTACTCTTTTACAGCATGATGCAGGTACATCTAATCGACATGGAACAAAGAGGAGACTTGATTTGACTGATCGGATTGATAGTTAGATCGTTTTAAATTTTAAATAGACCAGAGATCTCTAGTTTTATTTAAATATATGTGTTGGACTTGACATATACATATTTGTGTTTATTTATATCAGTTGACTTTAATGTGATGATTATATATGCAGTCAATTATGATCGTGTTATGTTCATTTTGGTGATTATATGCACTCATGTATGTAGATCTGGATATTTTATCTAATTTTCAAGTAATACATGCGCTATATAAATTCTTATCTCTACAATCAAATTTCATATATATAATTTATCACAAGGTTAGGTGACAAATTAAAACATTCCTTAAATAGTTTAGATTATATTCATAATAAATTAAGGGCAGGTAATTTTAACTATTTTCCAATTCTAGCAAATATTTGAACAATTATATAAAATTGGAACGAGATATTTAAAAAGTTACTAATAAGTTCATTGAAGATCATGCATCGAACAAAAATATATAATGTATAATGATTTTCAATACAACTATACAACATGATGAAACATATATGTGCACATGTATATAAAATTATTTAGCTTATCAATTTTTACGTGAAGACCAAAAATTGATATTTACATAGTCTCTTGATAAAATAATTTTTCAGTGACAATCGCATGGTAGATCGACTTGATGAGAACCTACAAAAATAATTAATGTAAGTAAAGTAACTATAATTTTTATGAGTCATTTAAGTAAATAATTCATGTGAGAAAAGAACAATATATAGTAAAAGTTACAAAATTGGATCTTATAAATTCCATAAAAATTCAAATGATGTTTGTCATAGGATGGATTAAGGGGACCTAAGAGGATATAGCTTAAGGGGGGTCCTAAGAGAATGCCTTAAGGGGAGTTAAGAGGATGGATTAAGGGGATGCAAGAGGGTGGATTAAGGGGAGTTGATAGAATGAGTTTAAAGGGTGTAAGAAGGTGGATTAAGGGGATGCATGTCATGAACCCTGGGATATGGCTTAATGGGCCCTAAGAGGATGGCTTAAGAGGACCTAAGAGGATATAGCTTAAGGGGGATCCTAAGAGAATTCCTTAAGGGGAGTTAAGAGGATGGCTTAAGGGGATGCAAGAGGGTTGATTAAGAGGAGTTGATAGAATGACTTCAAGGGATGCAAGAGGGTGGATTAAGGGGAGTTGATAGAATGACTTCAAGGGATGCAAGAGGGTGGATTAAGGGGAGTTGATAGAATGAGTTTAAAGGGTGTAAGAGGGTGGATTAAGTGGATGCATGTCATGAACCCTAGGATATGGCTTAATGGGTCCTAAAAGGATGGCTTAAGGGGACTTAAGAGGATATAGCTTAAGGGGGTTCCTAAGAGAATGCCTTAAGGGGAGTTAAGAGGATGGCTTAAGGGGATGCGAGATGGTGGATTAAGGGGGGATGACAGAATGAATTCAAGGGATGCAAGAGGATGGATTAAGGGGAGTTTATAGAATGAATTCAAGGGATGTAAGAGGGTGGATTAAGGGGAGTTGATAGAATGAGTTTAAAGGGTGTAAGAGGGTGGATTAAGGGGATGCATGTCATGAACCCTAGGATATGGCTCAATGGGTCCTAAGAGGATGGCTTAAGGGGAATTATGTGAGTGAATTAAGGGATGCAAGATTGTGGATTAAGGGTTTGTAAGAGGATATTACTTAAGGGTCCTTTAGGAGGATGGCTTAAGGGGATGCAAGAGGGTGGATTAAGGGGAGTTGATAGAATGACTTAAAGGGTGTAAGAGGGTGGATTAAGGAGATGTATGTCATGAACCCTAGGATATGGATTAATGGATCCTAAGAGGATGGCTTAAGGGGATGCAAGAGGGTGGATTAAGGGGAGTTGATAGAATGACTTGAACCCTAAACCCTTAATGCCCATATAGATTTCTTATTCTAAGCATCTCATGAACCCTAGAAACCCTAAACCCTAAAACATGTGACCTAAATACTAGGAGATCAACCCTAAACCATTAATGATCTTTGACTTATGTTAATATTCAATGGTAAGATTAAAGCATCTAAAATTTTTTATATAATTTAGTTTGAGTCATATCTAAGAGATGCTTTGGATGGGGTACACGAATTTTGGAACCCACCCTTAATTTTAAGACATCTCTGATGTTAGGTGATACTCTTGTATTATCATGCCAAAATTTATCGATTAAATATTTAATTTCATTAGTTAATTTCATGTCTGATCTTGGGAGTCTACCACTAAAACTCCAACATTGGTTTGGATCCTTTTCATTATTTTCTCTTCTTTTAGTAGCTCTTATCAAAGTTTTAGGATTTACTTTTATACATTTACTAATCTTACTTAACATTCTTTTATTTGAAGTTGCTTTATCAACTAAAGAAGTTGTTATTGCACGATGAGCCGCATTTTTATCTTTAGATTGACTTTTCTTACCTATAAAATCAATAGCATTAGCAACACTAGATATGACTTGTTCTACTGAATCATCTTTCTTTTTTGGTTTTACAAAAATACCTAATTTTTTCATCACTTTTCTCATTTTCCACATTCTCATCAATTGCACCATGAGTTGACATTGGAATCTTAATTTCTTTCTATAAAAAAGCATTTTATATATTTTATTTCCATAAGCTATAATTTGTTTCCAAGCAACTTTACCACAAAAGTTATCTAGCACATCTTTTTCAATAGTAAAAAAAAAAAATTCACCTTCATCCATACAAGGGGTTTCATTTTCATTCACACAAGGGGTTCCATTTTCATTTTCAAATGTAAAATGGATTTCATTCTCATTTTCATCAATATGAGGGATTTGATTATCATTTGCATTCTCATAAGATATATTTTCATCATTTTTTTTGTTTTTGCATTCTTTCAACCCTAGAATTATTGATATCATCAATGGTGTATCCAGTTTCATCTAAACAAGCAAAATCAATATTATCAAGACTTGGGTTTGAAAAAATACTTGGAGAAAGTTTTGAATAAGTGCATTTTCCATATCATTGGGAGGTGGATTTGAAGACATACCTGAAGTTGTTTGCATAGGTACTATTTCCATATCATTCAAAGTTGAAGTTGAAGGCATAGTTGAGTTTGTCTCCATAATTGCATTTTCTTCCATATTCACCATCTCCACATTTGCATCATCTACATTCATTTCATAATTCATGGCTTCCTCTTCAACATTCATGGAACTAGATGCTTCCAAATTTTTCATTTGACAAATTCTTTCTCTTCTATCCCTTTGTCTTTTTGCCTCCATATCTTTATTTGCTTGAATTTCTTTGGGTGTCATTGACTTTCTACACTTTTTTCTTTGTCTTTGCTTTGATCCCATGGTTACCAAACCCTCTTTGATGAAAAAACAAATGATTTACTTGTAACCAATTTTCAAAATTTCATCTCCTTCAAATATTTAAATAAAACTATGTACTATGAAGATCCTTTCTTCTATAAACTTTGAAGTACAAAAACATCATGAATAAATCCAAAAGCTCTCTTTTTTGAATCTTCTTGTAAATTATTCTTTTACTTGATTCCACTTTAGAAAATTCAACCTGCACTTGTCTCTTCAACCAATTTGCAATAGAATATGCCTTGCACAAGACAAATTTGCAATAAAAAATGTAGAAAATGGCGCTTTCAGACCGTATTACAAAAAAAGAATGTTGCAGGAAAATGCGTTGTATCAAAAAATTTCAAATCAGGAAAATATGGTTATATTAGAAATGGGTACGTGTTATGAAACACATACGCGTTTTGATAATAGAACGTGTATGCGTTTCATAATGTGCATGTGTTACCTTTACCCAACGGGTAAAAACATAATGCGTACGTGTTTTGTTTAAATAACGCATATGCGTTATTTAAAATTTGGATTCCCAACCCACATGCAGCCTTAGTTTTAGGCTCGGGAAAGGCTTGGCAATCCGAGCCTTAGCCTTTGACCTGCAACTAAAAAACTAAGGCAGATTGAAGAAGAATGTCCAACTTTGACAATATGGTTGATGGACTTTTTTTCTGAATCAATCTATAAAATTAAAACCCATTACAGAACATGATGTCTAGTTTCCAAACATATAATTTTTATTAAGATTGGATTATATTTTCTATTTTTTAATTAATTTCAAAGCAAACTAGCCCTTAAACTTGAAATATCAGACTTTTTATGTTTTTTAATAACTTTTTTTTGGTTAAGTTTCTTGTAAAAACAATTATATGACATCAATCTTCAGAAAATTTTCTACACAATGAAAAAAAAGTTTCAAAAAAATTTAGTTTACGTTAAATTATGCTGTCCATACACATTGATTTTTAAAAACAACAATTAAGGCCAATAAAAAATTAATTAAAAAAAAAACATTCAACAAAAAATTACAAAAAAAATTCCTCATCAATCTTCATGTTGTTAGCTCTCTTTCCCCAAAAGGAATTATCAAAATATTTTTATTTGGGTCAAAAAGTGGTGTTTGTACATGTGCATGGTATGGTAAAAAAATGAATTTTAAAAAGTGGTTTTTATAGATCCCTATCAAAATTTAATTTCTACAATCTGGGTATTTGAGTAATTTACATATTTAGAAACTAGATTCAAAATTCAAAATTTCATATTACTGAATTTTTTAAAAATTCATTGTGTAAGTGCCTCAAATTTTTAGTCCATGTGTGACAAATTCTGAAAAATAGCAAAAACACTTCCAATTTTTGAGCTTTTTGTGGACTCAACTTCTTGCATCAGCCTAGGTTCTAGAGGGTCTAGCAATGTCTTCATCAACCTCAACATTTGCACTTTCAACCATTTTCTTCAATCTCTTGTTGTAGCACCGGTAGGGCTTACTATTACTAGAATAACCAATAAAAATTCCTTCATCACTTCTAGCATCAAACTTTCCTAGATCTTCATCTCTCCTGATATAGCATTTACTCCCAAATATTTTGAAATATCTAATAGTAGGCTTATGAACAAACCATAGCTCAAAAGGAGTCTTACCAGTATTACCTTTGATTTGTACTCGGTTAAGGATATAGACATCAGTACTCATAGCTTCTCTCTAATGGATATGAGGGGCATTTCCTTCCAACATCATAGTTCTAGCAGCATCTTGAACTGTTTTGTTTCTTCTTTCCACAACTCCATTATGTTGAGGGGTCCGCGGTGCAGATAATTGTCTCTTTATCCCATGTTCTTCACAAAAATAATTAAAATCACCGGAAGTAAATTCACCACCTCTATCTGATCTCAAACACTTAATCTTTAGACCTATCTTTGTCTCAACCTTAGCCTTAAAGATCTTGAACTTTTCTAGAGCTTTAGATTTCTCCCTTAAGAAAGTAACCCACATCATCCTAGAGTAATCATCAATAAGCAACATGAAGTACCTATAACCTTGTATACTTCTGATTTTAGCAGGACCACACAAGTCAGTATGCACAAGCTCCAACAATTCATTTGAACAATGTTGTTTGTTGTGAAATGAAACTCTAGTTTGTTTTCCCACCTGACATTCCTTGCATCTTATATTAGTAGGCTTTACCAACTTAGGAAGATCTCTCACTGCCTATGATGAAATTATCTTGATAATATTGTCAAATTTTACATGACACATTCTTCTATGCCACAACCAACTTTCATCAACTTGAGCAATCAGACAACTTTTACTACCAACATTTAGATGAAAGATGTTACCTCTTGTTTTAGTACCTAAAGCAATCACATTTCTAGAACTTCCCAGTATGCTACATTTTCCATATTTGAATTGAATATTGTATCCCTTATCAACCATCTATCCAACACTCAGAAGATTATGCTTCAAACCTTCAACATAAAGAACATCATCAGTATTACGCTCACCATAAAAAAAAAAATACATCCTCTACCACAAATTATACCACCATTGTTATCACCAAATCTTACAACACCACCATCATACTTCTCCAAGCTTACAAATTTTATTTTATCACCTATCATGTGATGTGAACTTCCACTGTCAATTACCCATTCATCTTTTTCTTTAGCTCGAGCAGCTAGAGCTTTCTCCTCATTTGTACAACTAGCAGATTCAGTAGACACAAAGTTATTTTCTTTGATAGAAATAAACACAAACTCATATTCACTTGCATTCCCTTTGTTAGATTCATCATCTATCACACCTTCATCAGTAGCATAGTAACACTTCTTTTGAAATTTAGGCTTGTAGGGTTTTGGCTTAGAAACTCTTTTCGGACACCTTGATGCAAAATGACCTATCTTGTTGCAAGAAAAAAATTTAATAGGCATCTTTCCTTTATAGTTAAACCTTCTCCTCCGGCTTCTCTTTTGACAATAAGTGCTTCAAGCTCATTCATTTCTCTTTCTTCTTCTTCAATCTGTCTCATTTCTTCCTAATAGTTGAATACCTTTCTAGAAGAGCTTTCACCCGGATCATATCTCTGCTTGTCTCTCCCGGAAGTAGTGGCTTTAAATGCAGATTTTGTCTTAGGAAGGGCATCACCGAATTCACTCAACTCAAAAGCAGTAAGTTTACCAACCAACATATATTTGGTTATGTTTTTCATAGTTCAGAGCTCCTCAATGGCTGCAACTTTAATTTTGTATGCATCAGGCAAAGATCTAAGCACTTTAGCAACAATCTCTTGTTCATCCACTTGTCTACCAGCACATCTAAGACCACACACAAGTTCATTTACTCTTTGCATGTAAGTAACAATATTCTCATCATTTTCCATCTTCAACAATTCATATTTTCATTCCAAACATTGTATCTTGGCCATCTTCACATTAGCATCACCTTCATAATAAGTTTCCAACTTTTTCTAGATCTCATAAGCAATTTTTAGATCCATAACATTTGTCATCTCAGTATCAGTTTAAACACTCAACAATGCTTCCTTGGCCTTGATGTTATATTCAACATCCCTAATCTCAGTAGTAGTAGTAGTAGAACCATTCAAATGGATAACATACCTATTGCATGTAATGTGCCAGTAGGATTAACCAATGCATCTCAGATGACACTCCATTCGAGTCTTCCACAGAGAATAGTTTGTTCTATCAAATCTTGGACTATCCTTCTTGTATGTCGCCATCCTAGATCACCTCAAAGTGTTAAACTTCTTCCAAGGAACCTTCTCTGATACCAATTGTTGGCAACACAAGGGTAGACAACTGAGAGGGGGGGTGAATCAGTTGTCATAAAATTTCAAAATTATTAATCTTATTAACCTTAATTCTCAGATCCGATCATTAACAGTGAAAGCATGAATCAACAACACATCAAAAACACACATAACACCAAGATTTTTTGCGTGGAAACCCTGTTAGGGGAAAAACCACAGTGAAGGTTAATCCACAAGTTATACCATGTTAAAAGTATAAGAATAATATAATAGGAATGCACATGAATTCAGGCACACTGCCTAGAGCTCATTGCTCAAAGGAAGACTCATTGTCTTACATAAAATATTCATATTAAAACCATCTGAAGAATTTCAACTAAGAAAGTAGCATTTGCAAATGCCTAAGTACAATTTTGGTTAAGCACATGAACACTTCTTAACTTTCTTTCACTCTTCTTCACACTCTACTTTTCCTTCAAATGACCTGAACCTTATTCACACATAGCACTCGCACACTTTGCATCACACTTGTCTCAAATGAGATAAACAATCGCTTATATATCCGCAACAAGAAATTACATTGCTTTATGTCGGCTTCAACACAATAATAGAATGAATGCAAATTGTCGGCTCAAAACAATAAAGATTATCAATGTGCATCAACCAAAGTCAGCCACAATATAGTAGAGACCCAAAACAATGTCCTCAAACATAAAACACCTTCAAAGATTCTTCCTTGAAGATCCACAACATGCGTCAAACACCTTGTCGGCCATGAACATGAAAAACATGATCACGTAAGAGAAAATATCAAATCGCGAGCACAATGATCAATGCAGATGTGCAAAACAAATAGAACATGATCTAGAAACATCCACGAACACCACAGGAACATATGCAACAACTCAGATTACTAGAATCACATTGTCTTCTTCCATGAACATCACTTGTAGTAATAGAATAGTTGTTAGAACATAAAACCTTATAACGTCCTCAAATCTTCATGTGCACCTCTAAAAATTATGAAGTAGAAACTACATAGGCTTGAGAACAAACCCTTTAATCTGCAACACCTCACTATCAACACAATGAATTTTCTACTATACTGATCTTCACTACTTCACAAACAACTTGTAACATATTTATTATAATTTTCTCAATATCCTCAGCATATATAGTCTTAAAGACATTAATGCTAATAGTGTTGACATCAATGACAACCACAACATCCAACAAGAGGACCTTTCCAGATCTGAATGATCTCGAGTACCTTACGATGAGTAACGGACTTGCGTATCTTGCAAGTGTTGTGGACTTCAACATCTGATAAATTCTCTTCACTTCTCATCTTTCATTGCTTTTAAAGTTTTATGTAATCCTATGTAAACAATGATAATTAAATTTTTTTTATTTATGTTAAAAGTGGGTGACTGACAAGACACTTTTTGACATGTCGGTCAAGACAAAATTTTGAAATGTATTGTAAAATCGTTTTGAAGATCAATAGAATGAAGTTATAACTGGTGGTCAAATTTTGGTTTCAATTGTTTGTTGAAGTGAATTAATGAATGCTTGGTGTCTCCAGTTTGATCTTTCCTTGTTATTTAAATCAATATATGAAGGGTATATCTAGTTTATCAAAACACATTTGTTGTCAAACAATTCATTTTGTACTACATTTTGGTGTCAAATCTTTGGTAATTATGGTTAGTTTCATTACATTCAAATTCTAAATTCTGGAAAATTATATACAGTAAATAGATTGATGGTTGTTTGGATAGTGAAATTAGCTCTCTTATAAATTAACTGAAATATCTTGTTTCGAAATATCTAGAAGGATTATTTTAATAAAGAGGATTTTGCGGTTATTTTTCTAATAATGATTTTACAGTGCAGCTAGCTTGCTATTTTCATTCAAGATACAAGTCATGATCAAAGTCAAGAACATACCAAGAAGATGGTACTCTACTTCAAGCCCTCACCCTCACTTAGTTTAGTCTACTTACATGGGGATATTAAGGAAGTTGCTAAAAAAATAATATATAGCATTTGTTGTTTGTGAAGGAGAATCCTGTGAGATCCAATATGGCAGTGGGTCAATATTCAATTTCTTTTTTCTAATACTAAATGATTTTAGGGTAATACAACAACCAAGATGTTATACTTTAGAACATCAGAGTTTATAGTTATGGCAGTTGATACAGATCCTACCATTCTTGATCCTTTGATTTCATTGGCCAAAGATAAGGTGTTGATTTTTTCTCCCTCCTTGTACCATTTTGAATTTTGACATTATTGCAACCTTTTATGATGTCAAATGGGCATTGCAATATTTTTAGGTTAACTCCATGTGCCATGCAATACCTAAATCATTCCTTAATTTGTGAGAGGGTTTCCTTTAATTGCCTCTGATATGTTTCAACCATTCACTGACAATCTTTACGTCATGTAGATGTTGCAAAGGTGGATTGAAGGGATCGAAACCAATAAAATGGACACAGCTTGATTCTTATTGTATAGGGCAGTAATCACATGGGTAAAATGGTGGGATTGAAACTAATGAAATGATGTTTGACATAGTACAAAACTCTTTTAACTACGGAGTTTTCCCATGATCAAATCCTTTGAATTGCTACCCTTTTTTCTAATTTTGATGAATTGTAAGAGAATAAACCTAAATAACTTGCACAGGAACATCAAATTTTTGGACTTATACTTGCAATGAGTTTTGAACCATTTGGTGATGGTTCTATGTTTTTTTCAAGTAGTTGTTTTCTTGAAAGTTTAATGGATGCCTTAAGTTTTGTTATTAATCATTAGTTTGGAAATTACCATTGCAGAAAGTACCTTATGTGTTTGTGCCTTCAAAAGTTGAATTGGGAGGTGCTTGTAAAGTGAATGGGGAAGATGATGTCACAGTTGGGAAACTTGTTGTGAAACATAAAGTTAGTAATTTTTGGATGTTAAGGATTCCCAGTTGGATATCAGATCTTTTCTCATCAACTTAATTTGGAATTTATATATAAACGAATTCTTTAATGGTGCAGGTCTTTACTGAGACAACACATGAACCAAGGTTGATAGTTTTTTTTCCAAGTCTGATGGCATTCTTGGGCTTGGTTTCTAAAAAATTTCTATTGATAATTTTGTTCCAGTCTGATTAGTGTTGATAGCCTTCATTCTATAATATGACAACTTCATTCTATAATCTGAGCGTATCACCTTTCTTAAATTTTGAACAAGGTTTTGAAATCAAGGGTTCAATATGCGTATTTCAGGCCTATATTGAATACTTTGTTTAAGGAATTTGTTGACAAGGCTATATTTTTTTAATTGATTTATCTTTCTGCTATGTTTGGACTTTCTTTTGTAAACTTGCAATATACAATGCACTTTTATTCTTTCTGAATTGAGACTTATATTAATTTTGTTCGTTGTATTGAGGCACAACTTCATTCATGGTGGAAAAGGAAACACCTTTTTACTCATATCAGATGGCACATTACATATAAAGGAGTAAATATTCTAGATGGGTTATTGTTGACTGCATTGAAGGAGAGAGCTTCATATATGGGACATGATCAACACTCTCCTTGGATTCTACATGTTACAACTTGCTCCAGGAAGATTTCCCATGCTGTAGAATTTTTAAGAGATGAAAGGGGCATGTGCTCGCATTGAAGGGCTTCAAGCATGCATTTCCATCATTGCAAAAGTCTTTTGGAGAAGTTTCTTTCTTGCAGTCATTTATCTACAATATTGTAACTCAGATTTTTAGTCTTGTGACTGAAAATAACAATTGTAATACTCTATTTGTAAGTTGTAACTAGAACATATTTCTTTTACTAATAAAGTTCACCGATTTTTCCTTCTCAATGGTTGTATTATTGTGCGCAATTGATGATTGATGTGTATTTTTGTGTTTTATGCTTAAATCCTCAAATATCAATCAATTAAAATGACTAAATATACTACTAATTGACATCAATTAATAATTAAATTGACTAAATATAGTACCAATTGATAGAAATCAGTGAATAAAAATGACTAAATATACTACCAAAATGATTAAAATTAATGACTAAATACACTACCAATGCACAAAAATCAGTGAATAAAAATGATTGAATAAGTGACCAGTTAAATATATCAGTGAATAAAAAATGACTAAGTGACCAAATTACAACAATCAATGACTAAATATATTAATGGGAAAAAATGACTAAATAAGTGACCAGATCACAACAATGAATGACTAAATCAGTGACTAAATATACTACCAAATCGATCAATCAAAACAACCAATAAATGACTACAAATGGTTCAGTCATCAATCTAGTCGCGTTATATATGACTGGCAATAAACTACTAATGGTCACATGACCAACTGTAGTCATTTATAAGTAGTTTTTAGTAGTTTTTTCAGTAGTTTAAATTGTTGTTTTTGTACTAGTGCAAGTCATGTTTCCACTATAAGTTTTCCACAAACCAAGTACTATCAATATTTGGCCAAAGAGGTCATCATACATAGAGAAAACCTTTTTGAATAATTCAACTTTCTATTCTTAATTGTTATGTGCTTCCCCTTTTTAATTATAGAAACTCCAAATCACACTCTTTAAACATCATATTCATCAACTTCTTTTTTTGTATCTATCTATGTAAAATCTATTTTACTCATCATGTCACTTAAGAGTGTCGATAGCTTTGAAAATTGTTAAAAGACCTACTACAATAGATGGACAAACCAAATATCCTCCTCAACTATGTTGATGTGGTAGGGGGTAGACAATTTAAAGAGTCTCGAGTCTTTTGTTGATCTATCTAATTGATTATAGATTCGGGGTTGGTTAGTACACTAATCAAACTCAATGGTATGACTAAGAACTTGAATAGCCTTGAGTGACATTTTATTGATATCTTGTGCACATCTTTATCCTACATATAGATATTATGATGGCTTAATTTCAAATCAGTCTCTAAGTAGTAAACCACCTCTACAACTCAATAATGAACTCACTCATATTGGGAATGGGGTATATTTTTATCTTCTAGTACAATGCTCTCTAGTTTATGCACATTCTCATGGTGCTATCTTCATCCTTCTTAAGGTCCACTAAGGAAATTAATGGGATAGCATTAATGTGGCCCAATTTAAACCATTAATAAATTTATATATTTCCTCTTTACATATATTTAAGTGGTAATAAGTAGTTATCACTTCAAGATTAAAAGAAATTTCTATATATATTAAAGTTAGAATATTTATCTAGTACCAATCTTGGAGGTGTATTATTGAACACCATGTCATGTTAATTCAAAAAATTATGAATATTATAATGAAGAATGTGTTTCTTACTAGAAAATGAAATGGTATTCATGTCTTTCAACACTAAGAAAATTTCTAACTCATCAACTTGATGCATATAAGAAGTTGTCTTAGCCATGAACGCTCTTGGTAATCCGCTACATAAAATTCTAAGCACCACACCTTATTCTTTAAATCTAAATTTGATTTCATGGACTTAGATTTATGTCAAAAATTTCCAAGAGAATGTATCCCTTATACACACAACCATTTTTGTTTTCACAAGATAATATTAATCATGTACCTCATGGTCACTCATGTTGTATTGAGTTATCTACTTATCCAGGTAAATGGAATGGAGGATCTATTATAACCAACCCGTTATAATCTTCAAAATTTAGGTTTCTCTTAATATATTATTTTTGGAGTTTTTTGGCTATAGCACCAAGGTCCCACACAATTTTTCATAAGAAATCTTGAACTTTAGAGAAAGGATCCATATGATATTTTCTAACAAATTTTCTTGCTAATTTGAACATCCTTGAGAAATATGAAACATTACCATTAGCAAAAATGAAAACCATAAATGGAACATGAATCAACTAAATATTTCTTCACAAATTCATTCCCACCAACATGGTTAACTTGTAGACCTCTCTCATAGGGAAAAGGCTTCATCATTTCAAAATAGGAAAACTTAACAATTGTTTTTTTGACATCATTAAAAATCATTAGTATACATCTTTTAGTCAATACGATTTTATCTTTAACCTATATTGTTGGTTCCTTTTTCTCCTCTAGATAGCTTTTTTACCTCTAGTTCAATCATTTCTTCCTTTTACTAGAGACTTTTCTATGGTGCATGCTCAATTATATGCTTTTCTACAAATTTTGTGGTTTTGATTTATAGGATCCAAATCATCATCATATATCACTTCAATATAGTAGACTTGGCCCTTGTTGATGCATCTATGACTAAGCTCCCATAGCTCCTTTTAGGGAAAACATAATCATTTCCACCTCAATTCATATTTTTTTTAGGTACTTGAGGTTTGATCTTCTTTGGAGCATGTTGTTGCTCTAGTTCTATTTTTTCTCCTTTCTACTTCAATTTTCTTCTATTTTTATTCCAAATTATATTATAAGGAAATTTTACAACTGTGGGTAGTTGTAAAAGGCTACATTATATTTGAAAACATCACATTGCTTGTGATACATCTCAAATATTTTATCCATATCCTCTTCTTGTGATATTTTTGCTAGAACTAAATTATGCCAACTATCCTAAGGTTGTAATTCTTGTGATATATCTCAAATATTTTAGGTTGTGATTCTTGTATTAAGGTAATTATTTTTTGTTCTTGTCATCTAAGATTCATATAATATTCTCATGTTTCCCCTATAGGATAGCAAGAGGAAAGTTTTGAGACCACTATAATGACCCTTAGCTAAAAATAATCATATAAAATACTAAGATCTAAAAAACCCACAACATTGTAAAAATGCCCAAATCTAAAACATCCACAACACATATAATAGACATGCACATGTAATACTAGTTGGAACTAAATGTTTCATTCAAATTTATTCTAAAAACTATCCATAAGATGAAATCTTCCAAAATACTACGTCTTTGACTTGAAGCATGATTGCAACCTTTGCATGAAGCCACCCAAGTAGGAATTCAAAAGATTTTCATCCTTATATCTACTAGCTAAACACACATGTTGAAACTAAGGTTATGGTTTAATAAAAATTCCAAAAGGTGAAACTACCTTAAATGTTAGCATGGCCCATAATTTTCTACCATTTTATCACATTAAAATTTGAGTCCATTAATTTTGATCTTGTTTAGCCATGGTGATATATGAAACCCTTCTTTCAAATGGTGGGGGTTCATGAAAATATATGCTTGAAGGAATGGATTTGAGAAAATGCATGCTTGAAGTTCATGCATAGAATACTCCAAAGGCCTTATGTTGGGGATTCAGGGAATAGGATGGAAGGATGTAATATGGTAGAGGTTTATGGATTTGCATATCTATAGGAGCATTATGTGGGGGTTTAAGGATTTGGGGGTAGGATCCCTCATTGAAACTTTTGTAGAGGTAGGCTATCATCAAAATCCCTAAATTTCCAAAGAGGAATGTGTGAGTAGAGAAGTGAGGGTTAGGGAATTAGGGTGTTAGGTGAACAAGATGATAGAATTCTAAAGGCTCATAAGAGAGAAATAAAGGGCTGCTAGTATGATAAATTTTGAAACCTCGAGCTAAAAATAGGAAAGTGACTCAAACACTCCCAAACTTAGATAATTACAAAGGGGACATTATAGTTTTATATTTTATCATGCTTTATTTGTTTTGATCATTTTTACATTTTTCAGTGTTGTGTACAACCCCTACAACCTTTTTTTCCACATGTTTGAACCACATCCCACTACTATGAGTTGGAATGATGATCCATATTTAGTCATTATTACACATACTACTATTAATACTAACTCCAATTAATGTAGTAAGATGGGGGTTCATTCCTCCATTTTTAATTTCTTGACCATTTATCTTCTTAGCATACCTATAACATATTGAGGTGTTTGTGCTCTTATGCATCCTAAATCATGACCCTTTTTTAGCATTCCCTAATATCCCATGGCATCTACTTTGGATCTTATTTTATCTATCATTTAAATGTACATACATTTATTTTTTTACTCTTTACCTCATTTCCTCTACTAGAGCCTCATTGACCATAATTCCCTTATTAATACCATTATTGAGCCATCTTTCAATCTCTTATTAGTTAGTCACTTCGACCAACCTTGGAGGTATGATCATGCAACCCCCCTTTTCTACCTATCATTGATCCAGCTATCAATTTCATAGTGACTATTCCACATTTTATGATTTTATGAATATTATCTTCATACTAGTTGATTCATCTTTTGATTCAAGATTCCCTATTTCTATATTAATGTAATACACCATATTTTCAATCCTCATCCTTTCCATATCCACATGATCCATTACTAATTTTCTAGTGGTCTCTAAATTTCATCATCACATCCTATGACCACTCTTGGGGGCATAACATGATGTTCCTATGTCCCATTAATTCATCATGACATCACTTGTGAAAATGAGAAACCAAATTCCTTTGTGATCTCATTGGGGGAATGACCTTGAACCACATTATTACCAGTCATCATTACCATTAACAACCTTATCTTATTAATATTTTATTGTAAGCTAACCAACTCTATTCACCAATCTCTTTCACTAATTAGCATATTGGGAATCATTTATCCTACATCACTCACTGTCACTCCCTCATTTGAGCATTGCCTTTGATCCATGATGATGACTACTATCCACTTGAGCATTTCCCTTTGATTGCAATGAAAATCACCTTTTCCATTACCAAATAACTTATCCAATCCATTTATCTGATCAATTAATTAATTACCAATATCTAGTTTATATGGTCAACTACCATATTTAACCATGAGGTGGCTCCTTCTAAGTTTCCAAATTAGTTTCTAGCTTCCATTTGGTAAGCTATCAAACTCCCACCAAGTTTCCAAAATTGTTTCTACTTTCAAGTTTCTAGATTTGACTATTTTCTTTAGCTATGGGGTGGCTCCTTCCAAATCAAAAGACCAAACCAAACCAAATCCATTTACAATTTTCATCTTTAGAACCTTATTTTTCCTAGGCCTATCCTTTTTTATAGGTGACTTCTTGATAGCCCTCGTTACTACTTCCATTATCCCAATTTCTAATTGATTGATTGCTAAGGTTTATATTTTAGTGTCAATCAATACCATTTCTAGCATCATACCAAGGGGTATATGGATACATAGACCCCTATACGCACCTCCCCCCCCTCCCCACCAAGTTTTTTTTTTTTTTAATTTTAAATTTAAAGAATATTTTAAAAATAAATATTTTTTTTATGTTTTTTGCCAACTATGTCTATATGAGTAAGAAAATAGGGGCAAATTTTTTTCCCTCAGGCTCTTGTAGCCAAAGTAGGTCAATTTTATCTCTTGAGCCTTTTGGATCCAATGGAAAGATCCATTTTGTCCCAAAGGGTCATTTCTGAAATTTCCTCCACAAAACCCTTGTGATGAACACCCAAGAAAAAACTTATTTTTCTAAATCATTTAAAACCCTAGATATGCAAAAATAACCATAAACTTGTAAACCCCAAATCTAAAATTTTCACAACCTACACAACATATCTTATACCTTGAAATCTTGGAAACCTTTGCAACATTATCATGGCTTCAACTTTGCATTAGATATGTTCAAGCAAGGGTTAAACCAAAACATGGATCTTTCACCTCCTATTGATATTTGTCATTGATATCATTGTTCGGTCCAGTACTCCTATCTCTAGTGTTCTTACCTCCAGCTTATCTCTTGATCCGGAAGTGTTGTTACTGGCACATGTTTTGGTCTATGCAATTTTGTATTGAAGTTTGTTTTGGTTTGGCCCTATTCGATATAGCATGGGATATCATTTTTGCATCTATTCCAACATCTCCAACACTCTGATGCAAGCCGACTAGTGGAAAGGAAAATCCGGTATATATATACATATATGAAGTGACACAATATGTAGATGTATGATAGCGATTTGTTGATATTATCTTACGAATTGATATATGTGCTATAGTATCCTAGTATAGTGTTTGTATAGAAGAACTTTGTGCTTTAGCGAGAACTGTATTCATGCATATGCAAATTCAATTATAGCAATTCAATTTTGTAACATATACTCTGGCAGTAAGTCATCTCTTAGTTGTAATAGCTAGTTTTTATATTTTTGGTAGTGAGCCCACTGACAGTGAGCCAACCAGCAGTGAGCCACTTGATAGTGAGCCAACCCAGTAGTGAGCCACCTATGTATTTTGTAACCGGTTACTTAATACTTGAGAGTTAACCCTCTCCATGGTTTTTCTCATCTTGGGTTTCCATGATTAAAATCTCGGTGTCATGTGGTGTTGTGTTATATTGGTTATTGTTCAATAATTTTAATTATCTTATGTGGACAGCTATTTAAATTTTTTAATATTTTTAGAGGAGTACTTATTCACCCCTCCCCTCTCAGTGTTCTAGATGTTCAACAATTGGTATCAGAGCCAGATCCTTTAGAAGAGTCTAACAACTCAAAGGTGATCCGAAAGGTTGAACATATGGTACCCAGATCTACCATGGATCAGAAAGAACTCATGTCCATCCTTGAAGATCTTGAAGCTATTGAAGATGAAAATAAGGCTCTCTCAAAAAATATTCAAATGGAAAATGATTGCATCTGTAAGTTGAAAGATCAGATCCATAAATTCAAGCTAAGGCACAAGGAGGTCAGTAATGAACTCAAGTTAGAAAATGTCACTATCCTTGATTTCAAAGCTAAGAGTGAAGAAGATGAAAAGACCAAGGAACATTTGAATAATGTAATCAAGGACAAATCTGATGAATGCAAGAAGTTGTTTCTCTCAAATCAGATTTAGAAGAATCAAATAAGCAAGAGGTAAAATACAAAGCAAGCTCAGAAAAGCTTGATGAAATGTTAGTAGGTCAAAGATCACTGGCAAACAAGAAAGGCTTAGGCTATGAAATTGGTGAATGCTCACATAATAAACCTGATGAAAAGAAGGAACCTAAATTGGTAAAAGAAGCTAAAACTGAATCTAGAAAAGAAGACAAAGGTAAGTCTTCGAAAAAGCAACATGTAAGTAGGACACCCTTCTCTTTTAATGGTCAATGTTTTAATTGTAATAAATTAGGTCATAAAGTATTAAATTGTAGGATTAGTATGAATCAAAAAGCTAGATCTTACAATTACAATGGTTATGGTCATAAGGCTAATCAATGTAGGAAACTAGATAGAAACATTTATTTTAGTAGTTATTGTTATACATGTTATGCTTATGGACATAAGGTTAACCAGTGTAGGTCAAGACAAGAGAAGAAAACCAACAAGTGTTATAATTGCAATAAAATTGGACACGTTGCAATATTCTGCAAAACTGATGCAGCCAAGCCAATCAAACCAACAAAGAAAATCAATAAGGGATAAGTTAAGGTTGAAATGAAGAAGATATGGAGAAAGAAAGAAGATAATGGATCCAACTCCGATGCAGACATCTATTCCAATAACTAGCAGCTCTTTGGTTGTTGCCTGGGGGAGGAAATTTCAAAGACCACCTCTTCCTCCTTCAAGAGTAAAGAGATTGCAAGCATGTCAAATCTACTTGATCAATGAATCTTTGGTAGAAAGGAATTGTGAACAAGCAACTTGTAGACATCTGGTAAAGTCACATACGTTTGATGAAAAAGAAATCGTAAAAGGAGTTACAACACATTTAATGCAAAAAGGTGTATTTATTATGAAGTTAGCATAAAAACAAAATCAACAAATCATTTTGATCACTCAAGCAAAAGGATTACAAGGAGCTAAGGAGAAGAAAGAAGTTGTCTTGCGTTCTAGGGTTTGTGAAGCAGCAAGATTTTTCTTGAGATTTTTTATTTCTCTGCACTTATAGCTATGACTACTCCCACTCTAGTCAATGTGACATCTCAGCCTCATCCTGAATTCAAGAAGTATCCGGATATATTGATTGAAAACGATATGGCTGGCTTTTTGTCAAAAATCCCACATGGAGTCCTTCCTGTAGAAGATGTTAGGGCTTACATTCATTTGAAGCTCGAAGAGTTTAACCACATTAGATTACTTTGCATGGATAAATGAGATCACTGGTGATGACTTCAATGTCAAACCTGAATACAGGGTTCTAGTTGAAAAGAAGTTGCATGTCTAGAACGATTTCTCATGTTTCTGCTTTGATGATAAATGGATACGAATGGCTATGAGTAGGTTCCATGAAACATTCTTGTAGTTAGATGAAGCTCATCTGATCAGCAAAGAAGTAATGAAGGTTTTTATTGGGTTGAATGACACCAACATTTTTCCGACACCAAAGGAAATAAAAAACAAGGAGGTTGAAAACCTAACTCAACCCATTTTTGATGGTAGGTCTCTAGAAATTCATACAGTTTCAAATATAGTTGTGAAGTATGCTACCAAGGTTATTGGAAATAAAATCTACTACTTCAGCAGAGATAACACCATCTCTGCTATGGTTGAATACACTAAATATGATATGGTGGTCAATGGAGTGGACTATGACCTATGTGAGCTCATCAGAGAGCAATTCCTTGAGAATTTGAATCAGTGCAATGAAGTAAGAAGAAGGTCGCATTCCGATTTGGAACCCTTGCACTCTTATTGCTATTCTACTTCATGCATGAGATGCCCAGTCTTGGTCTGATAGTGTGGTCGTCTGAAGAATCGACTACTCGCCGAATTGTTGAGTGAATGAGAAGGTGTGCTGACACTACTGCACAAGAAATGGCATTTACTTCATTTTTCTCTTTATTACAGTATAAGATGCACAACCAAAAGAGAATCCCTAAATCTATAGTTACCAAATATAAGGATGATGTTACATTCATAGTCATGGTTGACAAATGTATAATGGAAGCTATTGTACCGAGAACTCAGTGGATACCCGAATTGGGGTATGAAGTGTCAGAAGAAAATGTAGAACAACTTGTAAAAGTTTTGTTAGAGAGTTTGGTAGGCACCTCTCAAAAGAGGTTTGGCACGATAGAAGAAAAGTCCAAAGAAATTCAGAAAGAGCAGATCTCAAAGGAAATCAATAAGAGAGTACAAAAGACTCTGAAAGAGATTAGGGAAAAGGAGGGTATGACAGAGGAAGGTCTTGCAACACTCAGAAGAATTACTTAGAGTACAATAGGTAGCTCATCTGATACCTCCACAAAAGTAGTTGAACTTTCGGTAGAAATGGAGAGTTTGTCCAGTAAGAGGAAGAAAGGTCTTCCTCTACCTACTTCAAGCAAGAAGGTGAAAGAAGTGAAATGCATTAAGGCTAATCTTGTTCATGTAGAATATAAAGTAGAATCAGATCTAGAAAAGTTCCAAAGTAAGTTTTGGGAGAAGAAATACAAAGAGGTAACTTGTGATCCTCCTGATATAGATGTTGTGCCTGTTTTTCACACATGCCCCATCATAGGCAGGGACCCCCTCTTTTCGCTCCCGACGGGCTACTTTGCTCCCATTTCATTTTGCGTGCCCCTTTCTTGGAGCCTAGATCGGTCATGTGCTGTCAAATGATCAAATTCACCTGACCAAATTCTCCTGCCTAAGTTTCGTTAAGTCTTTTGCTTTTACAGAAGTGCCCCTGCGGGTTTCCCTTTGCCCATTGCCTCGACCCCTTCAGACCTCATCCTTGCTCGATTGATTCATTTTTTTTTTCATTTTTGACTTTGAGGATAAGTTTCCCATGGATTTGGGATTTTTTGTGGTGCCTAAGTGAACTTCCAAGGTTTCATTAAGTTTTGGGAAGTTGCAAAAAATTTCATTCCGAAACTCTGTCGCTTCAGGGCTCGAACTATCCATTGCCTTTTCAAAAAAACATTTCAGCCTCTTGGTCCCAAAACATCCAAATGCCCTCCCAATTTGGAAACGGACATTGACCCACATGCTCAAATTGGACCCTCTCCTACATGAACCTTTCAAATTCCAAATTTGAATCCGGGAGAAACCATTTGGGTCGCCCCTGCCTTGTTCGCCCTTTCAAAACAACATTCCTGCCAGGGAAGTCCTACCTGTCAGTCTGGGAATGTCCAAACGCCCTCCCAATTTGGAAATGGACTTTGACCCACATCCTCAAATTGGACCCTCTCCTACATGAACCTTTCAAATTCCAAATTTGAAGCCAAGAGAAACCATTTGGGTCACCCTGCCTTGTTCGCCCTTTCAAAATAACATTCCTGCCAGGGAAGTCTGGCCTCTCGGTCCCAGAACATCCAAACGCCCTCCCAATTTGGAAACGGACTTTGACCCACATGCTCAAATTGGACCCTCTCCTACATGAACCTTCCAAATTCCAAATTTGAAGCCAGGAGAAACCATCTGGGTCACCCTGCCTTATTCACCCTTTCAAAACAACATTCCTGCCAGGGAAGTCCATCCTCTCGATCTCGGAACGTCCAAACGCCCTCCCAATTTGGAAACAGGCTTTGACCTACATGCTCAAATTGGATCCTCTCCTACATGAACCTTTCAAATTCCAAATTTGAAGCTGAGAGAAACCATCTGGGCCGCCCTACCTTATTCGCCCTTTCAAAACAACATTTTGGCCAGGGAGGTCCAGCCTCTCAAGCCCGGACCATCCAAACTCCCTCTAGTAAACTGCTAATGGAAATTTACATTGAATATTATGATCTTTTGATGATGCATGGATGGATATAACAAGGATTTTCCAAGATTTGATTAGCATTTTCCTTGATTTGTGTATGAAAGCACTTACGACACTTCATGCATGCAGGTTTCGAGAAGCCTACCACAGGTCCGTCCGAAGACCCATTGAGAAAGTTAAACAAGGAAAAGCACATAACTCCCATCATCATTCACTTTATGCCCACCTCTCCTTGTGGCACCCATTAATAGAGCTGGTATTAGAGGAAGGCATGTGCCAAAGAATTCAATGACAAAATGCAAGGGGGTGGCCTTGAAGAAAGCAGAGGGGAGTTGTCCTACTTTTCACCAGATAATGATGATCTTTAAGGGGTTGTCCCCCCCAAATTAGGGGCAACCAATCCATTGATGCTAGTTGTAAACAAACCCATTTGATCCAATCAATAATATTGCAAGTCCATTAGGAAGAAGGCATCTTTCAGGCAGTTTCAACTATAGTAAAAGGGAAATCAGCTAGAAGACAAAACTGCTACAATGCTTGGGCACTAAAAGACAAAATAGGAAAAAAACAACAGATGTATTTTAAATTGTTGAATATTGTGGGGTAGGTGAAGCCCTAATGTAATTGAATCTAGGCCACACAATGTAATCCAATCCTGGCCATTCATTTGGGCTTTCGAAAACTATAAATAGGGGTCTCCCCTTCATTTGTAAAAGGTTGGAGAGCTGGTGTAAAGGCATTTTGCAACAATAGAAAGCAACATTGCATGATTTATGGGTGTTTCCTTTTGATTTTTCTCATTATGTGTGCATGGTTCTACTTCCCTATTAGTTTAGTTGTTGGTTTCTTGAATGGAAGTGATGATGGTGTTTGTTGTTACAGTATTTGATGAATTTTCAGCCCATAGTTTTGGCACTTGTTGATGACAAGCTGATGTGCAAAGTTAGCTTGGGCTTCCATATTTCATTGTTGCAACTTAGTTCAATTGCATGTTCATGATGTGCATGTGCAATCTGAAAATAAGCAGTCCTTAGAAGATTGCACTGGTTTTGTGTAATTGTAGGTTTCTCTTGGCCAAGCAAAACCCAGTATAGGGAGTTTGTCTATTGTAGCAGTCTCCATGATCACTATTCATTCATAGTTTCAGATCCAGGAACCTTCTCTCTTCCCTGCCTTTTTTCCTTTTTTTTAATAAGTAATCTTAGGCAAGGTTCATTGCATATTATAAAGCTAAATTTGATGTTGAAATGGAGTTCAAGACTGTTGTTTGAACCTGCAACAGAAGTGCAGTAATTTCCCATTTGAAGAACTCTATTCGTAGATCCAATTCTCCTACAGCTTTGTCCATGTAAGACCGCCTTGTGATTCCAAAAAATCACACCATAAATCAACTGATATATTCCAAACACTGTCATGACCTAACATCCGAGAGACCTTGGGATAGTGTTCAACAATCTGATTGTGGAAGATTGTCTTTCAAGAGAGGTGATGCACCTATGCATCGCCTGTGTTGAGGTGCATAAAAACACATCAACAGTAGATACTTTATTCGAACTACTTGTAGAAGGAAACTTTGAAGAGGTTGGTGATTTGTACAATTCTGCCACTTCCAAGGGAAAAGAAAACAGAACACAGGAATTTGTTTAGTATTGTGCAAGACTAGATGGAAATATAGATAATTTCAAAAAGGATATTCCTGATAGTCTTTGGATTGGTCTAAACTTAATTTGAGAAAATGCTAGGCAAATAGATAAGGACATTATCAATGAAGCTATTTCCATTGTTTCTAAACTCATAGAAGAGGAAGACTTAGCAAGTTTTAAGCAACTCAGTCAGTCAACGTTGAGAAAAAAGAAAAGGGAAAATACTCTTATGGGGAACAAAGAAGCTACAAATAAAATGAAAATAAATGTCATTGGTAGGCTTACAAGCATGACAAGAAAACTTGAGATGATATCTACTGATGGCTCCGCTCCATCATTTGTTTCCCCCTCACGCTCTCATGAGGAATTGGAAACTAAAAACGTCACAAATCTTGTACCAGAATACACCAATGCAGAAGTATACAATCTTGATATGAATCCTCCAGAAATTGAACACACTCATTCTTCGGATAAAGATCTTTCTCTAGTGAATGCAAAAGAAGAATAAGAAAAAGAAGTTGAAAGAGAAGAAGAGAGGATTGAAAAAGAAGAAGAGGAAACTGGAAGGAAAGGAGAAGAGATAACTGTAGAGGAAATTGATACCAGAAAATAGAAAGAGAACACTCAGAAAGAAAAATGTGAAGAACTAGTAGTAGGGACAGTTGAGAAAAGAGAAGAAATTGTTGGAAACTCCACCAGTGCCTACTCTGATGAAACTTTGAAGAACTTACTCGCTTCACTGCTTATGTTCTGACCCATCACCTCTTCCAAGCTAATTCTTGACTTTGAGAAGATTAATCCCTTTCATAAATGTCAAATTAGTGAGTCCATTCAAGCTCCGGCCAAAATTGATATGTTTAAGGAGTTAGAAGAAAAAGATAACTTGATTGAAGAGACTATTGCTTCTCTCCAAAGTATTATTCCATAATGTAATATAGATCAGTCCCGAAGCAACATGGATAAATGCAGAACACTCGTTAATGTTGTGAAGGACTTCTCTGCCTGCATGAATGAAAACCTCCATAGGGAAAAGGAATTCGAAAGGAATAAGCTCTTGCAGGAATTAAAATATCAATGTGCAAATGCCTTCTCCAATCTTCATCAGCTAATCAGGCAAGGTCAAGACCTTCTCAAGGAAGGAAATTCTTTGTATTTTTACAACCTACAATGGTTGGATGCCAGAACCATCATCAAAAAAGAGCTTGACTCAATTGAGTCAACAATCAGGCAGGCATACCATTCTTTTAAGTTATCTGAAGATTTGTCCAGATCCGAGAGATCCTCAATTGAGGAACTGCACAAAAAGTACTTTGAACTGCAACAGCAATGGGACATCATTTTTCCCTTAGGCAATCTCCAGGAGATGTGTGCAAACATCATTTCACTGATGAATCATGCCCTCTTGAAGGCACAACTGGAAAATCTCTCTGATCCTTGCTCCATTGAAGATGGAGAATCTCTACTTGCATCCATTCAAGTTCATACACAACTTCTAACTGAAGCAATTCTACAATGGAATGACAATAAGGATAAGTGGGTCACCCATATTCAAAAAATCAAACAGTCTTTCTTTGGTGGCGCATCAGGTGCATCCTAATGATTTTACCTTGTACCCCTCTCTCATTGATGTCAAAAAGGGGAGAAACAAAAAGGAAAAGAAAAGATTTTGAAAAATGAAAAAAATAGAGATAGTCATCTTAGGGGAGTTTTAGAGTTTGTTTTTGAAGTCTTCAGTATTTCAGAATTTTTTTTACCATCAATGACAAAGGGGGAGATTATTGATATTTGTCATTGATGTTATTGTTCAGTCCGGTACTCCTATCTTCGGTGTTCTTACCTCCAACTTATCTCTTGATCGGACAACGTTGTTACCGACACATGTTTTGGTCTGTGCAATGTTGTACTGAAGTTTGTTTTGGTCCGACCCTATTCAGTATAGCACGGGATATCATTTTTGCATCTATGTCGACATCTCCAACACTTCGATGCAAGCCGGATAGTGGAAAGGAAAATCCGGTATATATATACATATATGAAGCAACACAATACATAGATGTATGATATGCGATGTATGATAGCGATCTTTTGATATTATCTTGTGAACTGATATATGTGCTATAGTAGCCTAGTGTAGTTTTTGTACAGAAGAACTTTGTGCTTTAGTGAGAACTATATTCATGCATATGCAAATGCAATTATAGCAGTTCAGTTTTGTAACATATACTTCAGCAGTAAGCTGTCTCTTAACTGTAATAGTTGGTTTTTGTATTTTGGGCAGTGAGCCCTGTTATGCCTTGCATAACCACCCCATCTTTTGCCTCGGTCAAAATAGGTCCCCCTTTGTGTTTTTATCTTTTGTTGTTTTTCAAACAAAGTTTGGAGTCTTTTGTTTCCAACACTTTGTTTTTCTTTGGTTTAGTCTGTCGGAATCAAAACCGGAACCAAATCGGGTTCTGAAACTTCCTTCAAAAACTCATTCTGATCCCCATCCTGACAGTCTTTCTTTTCACCTTTTGTTTTGTACTTATCAGAGCCAGAACCGGAGTGGACCTTAAGTCGGTATTTATTCAAAATTGCAAAATCAAAATCCATCCCATCTCCGCCTCCGCTTTTTGAACTTTTGTTTTAGTTTAAGTCCTTATGTTAAGCTTTATGTTTTCGGTCTTTTTGTTTTGTTTATGGGTTTGGTTTTGTTTTGTGCTTTGTTGGCGGACTCGGACCCGAAACGGGAACAAAGATGGGAAATTCCTTAAGTTTCCGAATTAGTTTCCAATCCGATTCCACTCCTGTCGTTTCTTGGTCATTGACTTTTTACTGAAGTCGCACTGTAGTGAAGTGTTTGTTCTTCTCCAGTTCTGACTCCGCTTAACTGCATTTAATGCATTAATGACAGCTACCATGTGTAGCTAGAAACTCTGATTTTTACCTTGATTAGGGATTAAACGAGTTATTATTATCATTGTTAAGAAATCAAAGAGCGAAATAGAGCAACTGTGGAGTTCATCTGAGTGAATCGATTGAAGGAGGAGGAGATAGTTGCTTGCGAATTTCTTCAGAAGGTTTGCCAAGTTTTGCATTTGAGGTAGGGTTCCTATTATCATTTTTCTTTTATTTACTTTCGTATTCTTTGTTCGTGTTTGATTGTTTTGATTTTTGGGCTAGTTCCCTGTCTCGGTAGGTTTGCATGTTTGTTTTTCTTTGTTTGTTTTTTTTCCATTCTTTTTTTCGTTTTGGCTTGCATTTTTGGTTTTTAGTGAGTTGGGGCATGGTTGTTTTCACGTTTTGTCATGATCACATCATGTTGTGTTAGGTTTTAAACATGTAGATTTAATTAGGGTTTGCCAGTAATGTAGATTAAATTCTATTTTACAATGAGTTAGGGTTTGTAAGATATTTTTTTTACTTAGGATTTTTATTTACGCATTTGTTTGGTTAAATTAGGAGGGGTTAAATCTGTGCCCTAGTTTTATATCGCGTTTTCTAGATTAGGGTTTTATGTGTTTCTGTGATCATGTTTAAAAATGTTTAAATATGATGCCCTAAAAAAAAAAACAGTCACCCCCATCGTCATATGGGCATGGTCCTTTCATGCTATATTTTAAGCCTTATTTTGTTTAATATGACCTTAGTCTTTAATCATGTACTCATGTATTAAATTGTTAAAATCATTGATGATGTCATGGTCAACATAGCCGGAAGCGGGATCATAATTGATTTAAAGTTTTGGATGTGTTTTATGATTAGTGTCAATTCCATTTTCCATCCTGTCTTCGACTCTGCTTGTAGTAAGAAGCTTTATTTCTTGAAAGATGATTAACTTTGACGGAAGCAGAAGCGGAACTGAAACAGAATAAGAAAATAGGAAATTTGAAGGAAACGAAATTAGTTTCCATTCCGGTTCCGGTTCCAATCACTATTCCACTTCTGACTCCGAGCCCGCTTCTAGTTAGTAGAATGTCAATAACCGTTTTTGCTCCAAGACCGGAAGTATGTTAAAAGAGGATTGTGTAAGATGTTTGTTGCTTGGTTCTACCTCTGATGTATGTTTGCAAGGTATGATTTTAAAGACACATTTTGAGATGTTTTATTCAAGGATCTAACTAGAAGTTTTGTTGTAGGAAAGCTAAAAGGATGTCGGGAACATCAGGAGAAGCCTCCCAAAGGAACTGGCCTACAGGAACATCAGTGGCAGCAACTAAATAAAAGAAGATCAAGCTAGAATAGTTACCTTATACCTTGAGGTATAATCACAGGAGTCCTGTTGTCAAAGTAAGCAAAGTAGAATCAGATTGGTCAGACATCACCGACACAAATTTGGGCCAATACAATTTTGAGGAGTTGTATTCAGAAACCTTTGTTGAAGATATAACAGGGAGGACACAAAGAATTGTTGATTCCAGCTTGGCCCATATCACTTTGTTTCCTTTATCAATCCAATTTCCAGAGTTGATCTTGACAACTGCGGGAGCTTACAATCTGGCTACCCAACAATGCATGGATTCCCAAGATAATGTAATTATTGATCTTACTCCTCATATGCTTCAAAGTATATTTAGTGTCCCGGATCCTAAGAACTTGGTGTAATTAAAAGAGGCAGATGCCCAAGAGAAATATAGAAAGTATAAGGAATCCAATAAATCTCACTTGAACAAAAAGTGGTTAAAAACAGAGAAGAAGTCTCTAACCAAGCTTGCAAACCAGCCAAAGAGGGCAGATTTTTATAAGGAGGTATCAAATTTAATAATGATGTTGTGTAGGGCTTTTGGGAAGAGAGATACCTTTCATTTCAAGGAGTGGATGTCTCCCTTCATCCAGATAATTTTAAATGGCACCCATTAGTTTGATTGGCCAATGATTGTATCAAATGCTATTCATGATCAATTGACCAGCATTAGGGAGACTAAATACTTTTTCGTGACTTCTTACATTGTGTATACAGCAGCAAGATTGGGTAACTTCCTAGGTTTGAACAGAGTGGGGATAATGGGAGTGTTAGATGGACAAAAGAAGTTATGGGAGCATTATAACCAGCTATCTCTACAGGTTGTTGAGACACAATTCAGAAGGGCTAATGATGCATTCATATATGTGGTCATTAACCAACTCAACGGAGATGCAAGGTACAGAATGAGCCAAGAGGCCATGGAATTTATTGTTGAATGGGGATGTTGGTACATTCAATACCCCAGATTTACATATTTTAGGCTAGCTGGTTTTGAAGGTCATCCACATTTGCTGCCAAGGTGTTCCAATAATAGGATAGTGTTAATGGAATTTGTATATCAGGCTCTTGGGATTAATGCTCGGTTTGGATTAAAACATAAGACAGGATGTCACAAGTTCCCCATGAAGTTGGGTGAGTATAGTTGTCAGCATTTGGTAGGAGCAAATGTGGTATGCAGTGAGCTGATACAGTTAAAGCTAGGTTTATATACAACTCGTAAGTATTTTGACCCAAAGGGTAAGATGAATGCCTTGTTGCCTTAATTGTTTGACAAGCATTTTAATTTATTAGAAGATTTATGGAGTGACCAGTAGGATGAGTATGATTTGAGGAAGAAGAATTATGAAAGATTACCTATCTCACTCATGTCAGAGTTTTGAGTCAAAAATGACATTCTTGACACATTGGTGGATGATGGAGTTGTATTGGATCCATCTTATGAAGCTTTAAACATTGGAACTAAAAGTCTGGATCCAATTGACTTCGATACTAAAGAAACTATTGATATTAAGCAGATAGGAAGAGCAGTCTTGGATAGAACTGTTCAATGGTTGGTTCTAAGAACCAAAGCTCCTCAAGGACCAGCTCTTAAAAAGGGGAAAGGGTATAAAAGGCTCAAAAGAAAGACACCTCCAAAGGAGCCTTTGGAGTTCCTTCCTCCAGACATTGAAGAAATAGAGCTTGAAGCAGCAGTTGATGAAGCAGAGATACAAGAAGGAGATGCTCAAATGGGATTGGTTGTTTCAACACCTACATTAGGTGAATCTTCTACTCAAGTCCCACTAGCAAAATAGCAAAGTGAATAATTGCAAAAGGGGACTCTTCATAGTATGGTTGAAACTATAAAGGGAAAAGAAGTGGAGGTAGAAATTCACGATGTTGGAATACCTTTAGATGAAACTTTGTTAGATAAAGGAATACAAGAAAATATGCCTCTAGAGGAGGATACTGAATAGGTAATGACACAAGAGGATCAGTGGGCATTGTTTGAAGAAGTCAAGAAGGTTGTTGAAGAGCAAGTTGTAGCAATAGAAAAGAAAAAGTTAATGGATGCCAAGACACAAGCTGATGCTATACTACAGCAGCAACAAATTGAAGCTAATTCAAGAGCTAATGAAGTAGAGAGGCAGAAGAGGAAACATGAGCATGAACTCAAGGTTAAAGAGGAAAATGATAAGTTAGAATTGATACAAAAGATTCACGACCTTGAGGAACAAAAGGCAAGACACCAAAGGCAGAAAGAAGTTCTGGTTGCCAAGTTAAAGCTTGTTGAGGAAGCTCATTGAAAGGAAGAAGAAGCAGAACGATTACAAAAGGAAAAAGACACTGAAGAATTGGTTAGAAAGCAACGAGAAGAAGAAGAAAAGGAAAAAAAGCTTAAAGCTTTAGAGATAGAAAGATTAGAGAAAGAAAAACTAGAGACAAAAGCTTTAGAGAAAAAAAATTGGAGAGAGAACGATTAGAAGAGGAAAGGAGGAAGAAGGAGGAAGAAGACAAGAGAGTACAAGAGCAGAAAGATAAGGAGGAAGTGGAGAAGCTGGCACAAATGAGTGTAGAACAAGAACAGCAACAGAAACAAAAGGTTGATTCTCAACCTCAGGTGAATGTGCAACATCCCTTAGCTACTGCATCCTCTTCTTCAACCATGATGATTGTTACTCTAGGATCTCCACTTGGTTGAAATTAGACCTCAAAAAGAGAACACTGACACCTTCTCAACCTCTCAATTGGGAGGATATGATGAAGGAGATTGAAAGAGAAAGGCCTAAAAAGAAGGCCAAGATCCTGCACTCTACTAGATTGATTGACAAGGGAGAAATTGTGGCTGAGTGTGCCATGCCTATGATAGATAAGGAGGCAGGGGATATGCAATTAATGGATTATCAACTAGGCACTGTAAATTTGGGGAGACCTACCCGAGATCAGCAAATGAATCTAATTGATGTGGTAGCCTCTTCAACCAAGTCTAGGATGTTAAAAGATAAACAAAGGAAGGATGAGCTTAAGGCTCAACTACATCAATTAAATGCTTTTCTCAAGAACATTTCTGCCCCAAGGTCACAATAGGTTGCTGCAATTGAGACCCTAGTTTTGCTAGGAAAAAAGGAAGTAGAGGATTTGGAACAAGTGAGGGGCAAGGCAAAAATTTTAGATCGGTGGGTAAGTTAGTTGGATCAAGAAATGAATGAAGTTCTAGAAGACAGTTTTGAGGTCTACAAAGTGGCTGAAGATCTGATGGAAGAGATGAAACAATATGTTAAAACTTTGGAAGTACAAGAGGAGGAGTATAGGGGATACACTCAGAAACTTAAAGAAGTCAATAAATTGTTTAAGACTACCCTCCTAGAACAATCAATATTAGAAGAAGACAATAAATATTTTCTTGAAAAGACTTCTTGTATACACTGATTTTGAACAAATTTCTTATTCAAACATAGGAATGAGGTGCAAGATTCTGTTAAGGAATTGAATGATCAATTTGAAGAGTTGGAGGCCATTGTTGCCATTTTGGTAAATGTTGAGGTACTTATAAAAGGAGGCTTACCTCTAAGTCAAATAAAGCATAAATGGACTGAAAGACTTAAAGAGGTTATTTGGAGAGGAGATGTCGGTGAAGATTTACTGGTAGATAGATTGATGGACATCAAAGAGGAAAGAAGAGTAGCCAAGAGAGAGTTGACAAAGCTAAAGGATATGAGAGGGTTTGTTTCAGCAGAATTGGAGTGAATTAAGTTTGAAGACAGTTGGGTGGATGGTCCTGAATCAGACACATTACAGCAAGTCTTCTCGAGCTATGACGAATATATGATGGAGCAAACTTCACATGCCTAAATCTCATGCATGCATGGCTTTTTCTTCTTTGCATGTTGCATGCAACACTGACATTTTTTGAAGTGCATGACTTTCTTATCTCCTATTCTCTTTTCTTCCAATTTAACTGAGTTTCCAAGGATAATTGTAAACCCTAAAAGGGTGGATGACTTAAAATAGAAGTGGAGTTCAAATTTTGTATATCTATAAATACCCTTTAGGTATCATATTGTAAGGGTCGGCTGATAGAGAATAGAATTGGCCACCTGATATTAAGAGATATAATTTTTCATAGTGCTTACAGAGATACATTGTTACTTGATTTTTACAGTTAAATAAAATTACAGGTTTATGCAATATGGTGTTAGAATTAAGTTTTCCTTGATAAGGTTGATGAGTTATAATCTATCTATATGCCAATGATTGTGTTGAAGCATGATTGTTTCTTATATGATGAAAGTCATTAGAAGAAGCCGGATTTAAGGATTATCTTGTTAGATTATCATTGAGTTAAATTTATTGAAGTTTGTTGATCTATGATCTTGGCAATGAATGAATGTGTGTTCTTTTAAAAAAATCTTTGAAATAGTTGTGATAGGAGAATTAAAATAAACACCTTAGATTCATACAATGGTATAGATTATTCTGTGAATTGTATCATGCTTTGGTTTTCTTGATCTGATTGGAAAACATTCATTGTTGAAGATATATATCTAGATGCTAGATGAGTTTTGTTCATGTTTATTGGTTTACCCTCTGATTTATCTTTTTCTTTTGTTTGAAACCCCCTTGATTTACTAAAAACAATTCGGTAAAATGAGTCATTGCTTGCATTCTTTGTTACCAGCACAGGCCCCTTGAATATTACAGTTGCATGGACCAATTGAGTGACACTAGACCGTTGAGAACCAACTACCAAGACCTTGGGAGTTAGGCTGCTATATGTTGTTTTTCTTTTTCAAGAGAAATAGAGTAGAAATATTTTGTTTTAATGTTGTTTGTGTCATTTTCACCATCAACAGATCTGACGCTAGAAGGAGGGCCTAAAAGAAAAAACTGGCTCGCATTGTATCTTTCTCACCAGAGAAATACAGGAGGATTCTCAGATCCTCCACTAATCCTGAACCGTTTGAAGAACTTCAAACCCCAATTAGACCTAGACCCCATGCTCATAGGATATTGATACCTACCTTACCATCACCACTTACTCCACTTGGATTTCCACCAAATCCACCTACACCACCATCAGTTCCACCTACATCACCACCACCAAGCAGGCCCGAGTCTAAACCAATTCAACCTATATCACCACTTTCTCAACCAATCCCACCCATGGCTTACTTTGTGAATAACCCCTGTCTGTTAGGGACTATTCCAGGAGGAATCCATGACTTACCAAAAAACCCAGAAAAGTTTTGTCCTAAATACATACATGGTGAATCAAGAAGTGTTGAGGAGCACATACAATCATTCAAAGATGCTTGCACACATGCTAAAGTTGCTCATCAGGATGTGGTATGTAGACTGTTTCCTTACTATTTAGGAGATATGGCATATAACTTGTATTTAAATTTGCCCTAAGGATCTATCCTAGGTTGGACAAATTTAGAAAATGCATTTATTAATCAATTTTGGGTTTATGTAGACCTTGTCATTTTGTATCACCAGTTTTCCACAATAAGGAACATCATGAGCCCCTACCTTTGTTCAATACTAGATTCCAAAGAATGTTTCGTAGGTTGCAAGACCCTTATCTAGTAGTTGAGAATATTGCCATATAGACATATTTAAGAGTTGTTGATCCCTTAATCGGCCTATTCTTGCATAGAACTTATCAGCCTAGTGAGATTGACTCTTTGTCTAAAGTTTATCATCTAACCATCAAGTTGCAACAACAAATAAGTCTACAACCAGGAGGTTTAGGAGTTGCTCTTCCTCCCATGAATTATCAGATGCCTAACCCACCATTATACAACATTGTCTCAGGGATGTCTTACTCCCAATATGGACCGGTGTCTAAGCTACAAGCTCCACCTACCATGCCCTTTTTCGGTAATGGAATGCAAGATTCTTCCCAACAACCTCAAAATCCACAACAACAAGCGGGAGGATCAACCCATGTTCATTCCCCAACCATAGTACAAAATGTGCAAAATGAGCAAACTGTCAAACTGACAAGTGAGTTAGAGACTCTCAAGAAGACTCTATCTCAAATGTCTAATGACATGACACAGCTTAGGAAAAACCCTCCCCACAACCAAAATCAGAATTATCAAAATCAAGGAGGTTATAATAGTCAGGGAAATTATTCCAATCAGAATGGGAACCAGAACACCAACCGAAACTTTTAGAGTCAAAATTCCTCTAACCAAAATTACCAAAATCAGAACAGAGGATATAACTAGAGGTTCAATAATAACAACAATAGACAGTGGAATACTAGACCTAACAATGGGGGAGTTCCCAATAACTATTAGTCTGGTGAGGAGAGACCACACACTGCTAATATTGCTAACCTCAATTTCATGACTAATTGGTGCAGGCTACATGATACTGCAGCACATTTTGAGGTTAACTGCCCTGAAATGGAGAAGATTGTAAAGATTGCACAAATTGATGCCCATCCTCCAGTAGGAAATTCCAATCAAGATAATGGGTCAGTCAGATCTACTATGACTTATGAAACTATTGAAGAAAAATATCAGTTTCCTATGCAAGGAGATAATGAGCCAAACGAAGATGTATATGATGCTCAAGCCTTTCAGTCCAAAGGAGGTCACTTTCTGAGAAATCAGAATAAGGGCCCATTTACTACATCTGCACCTCCAACAACATGGTCCCACCAAACCAAAATGCAGATAATAATCCATCACCACCAAAGGGATCTTTTGATCTTCAAAATAGAGGCAACCCGCCTCTTTTTCCTAAATATCAAGTTAGGAATGATTCAGAATTTGACTTTATTGCAGAATTGCAGAGGTAGAAAATGTCCTTGTCATTCTTTGACA
This sequence comes from Sequoiadendron giganteum, assembly GCA_007115665.2. Taxonomy (NCBI): domain Eukaryota; kingdom Viridiplantae; phylum Streptophyta; class Pinopsida; order Cupressales; family Cupressaceae; genus Sequoiadendron; species Sequoiadendron giganteum. The sequence continues at coordinate 354,391,764 of CM021108.1, forward strand.
TCATGAAGTGGTGCCTAGCTCAACGTGAGGTGGTATTGAAAGCCTTGGAGGAGATAGATCGCTTAAAGGGAAAAGGTAAAGTGACTCCAACAAAGGAGACAAATGCAACCTTTTATAAAGGTAAGACCAGTACCCCACCTTTTCTTTTAAGTTTAAGGATTTTTGGAAAGAACTTGCACAATTATTTGTTGGACTCTGGAGCATCGGGAAATGTTATGCCCTTTTCAATATGTAAAAAGCTAGGATTGAGTCCTATCCCGACTAATAAGAAAGTGATTCAGTTAGATAAAACTGAGGTCAATGTTGTAGGTGAACTGAAAAACATGCATGTATAGGTTGGATTGGATCCAAGGATCTAGACCTATATAGATATCCAAGTGGCTGATATCCCAGAGACATATGGGATGCTTCTAAGTCCCGAGCTAATGAAAATTATAGGTGGATATTTATCCTTGGATTTCTCACATGTGGCTACCCTAGAAGGGGGTTGCAACACAGATAAGGATTGAAAGTGAACCTAGACTCAAGCATATGATTACAGAATATGATGCTTCAAATGAAGTAGCATATTTTGACACTAAGATAGGATTTTACAAATAAGAGGAAGTCCTTACTTTCTCTGTATTCAGTCCTAGGGATACATTGCCCCTAGAACATAGTGACCCAATGATCTGCATCAACCAGCAGGTTCTAATAAAGAAATTGCAACAAGATAAGCTGGTTTTAAGAGAAGAAACTGATTTGAGTAGTTTGTTGCTTCCTAATTGGTGTAGAATTCATTATCATAATCATTCAGAATTAACATTTCAATCATGCTTAGATATTCTAAGTCATGTAGACCAACCTCAACAAATATGTCAAGAGAAACAAGCCCAGACCCCCATCAATGAGTTTTCTTTCCAAGTTAAGGATGCAACTATTCTTACACGGGCTAGTCTTTCTCAACAAGAAGGTTCTTCACCAGAAGAATAGACTCAGGTTGAATGTTCTGAAATCCAATAAGAAGTTGAGGTGTTTCAGTTCCTATTTAATACACTTGCCCCAGATACTTTGCCAATACCCAAGGCATTGATGAGAAATAAGTTGGATTGTAATTTAACCCAAGAGGTTGTTCAGGAAGTGATTTTTGAACAGGCTAAAAACATAGAAAAATCTTCAACTGAACTTTGTCCCGAGTCAAATTCTGATAAACAACAAAAGTCCGAGCCGCCACACATCTCAAGTAAGTCATCCCCTGTTATCCCTAAAAAGAAAGAACTCCTAGCCAAGGATCAATTATGGACTCTTAAATTTGATGGTTCCAAATCTAAAGCAGGAAGTGGAGCAGGGATTGAGCTAACTAACCCGAAAGGGAAGACTTACTTTGCTTCTTATAGATTGCAATTCGGTTGCACAAACAAGGTGGCTGAGTATGAAGCACTTGCTCAGGGTCATATGTTTTCTCATAAGAAAGTCACTGCTCTCACAGTTATGGGAGATTCTGAGGTGATTGTAAAGCAGGTACGTAGCCAGTATACATGCCATAATAAAATATTGGTTGCATACAGAAACAAGGTTTGGAATTTAATCGAAGATTTTGATGCTTTTGAGTTAGTCTGATCCCTAGGGAAGCTAATCAAATTGCAAATGCTTTGGCTGTTGCTGCTAGCACATTGGAACCCATGCAAAATTCAGATCTAAAGAGGTTTTCAGTTGAGTTGATTTCAGTCCCAGCTGTTTCGGATAATGTTATACACTTTCAGGTATTTGATGATGATAAACACATATTGGCCTTTTTGGAAAGTTCTAATGTTTTTCAAGGACAAATAATAGATGAATCTGAATGAGATCAGGGAGATTAGGATCCTAAGAAAGAGGGTCTAGAAGGGATATTGGATTTGAAGAGTAATAGCATTCTGAAAGAGATGGATTTTTTAGAGAGGATATTTGACTCTGACCCAAGGGCTTGCCAAAGGGTGCCTGTAGAGAGTGATGGAGGGAAGTATGAATCTGTTAATTTGAATCACTCAGGCCCAGAAAGGAATGTTCTTATAGGAAAGACTTGTCCTCAGGAAATTAAGGACAAGATAATCAAGGTCTTGGAGCAGAACATTGAAGCTATTGCTTGGAGTTATGATGATCTAAAACTTTTGACACATCAGTGATTACTCATACCATACCTCTCAAGCCAGATGCCAAGCCTTTTCGCCAAAAGCAACGCCCAGTTAATGCTTTAATTGAGCCCTTAATTCAGAAGGAGGTGTAGAAACTTTTATCTGCTAGAATAATCTTTTCGATTAGTCATTCTACCTGGGTGGCTAATTTGGTTCATGTGCGCAAGAAGAATGGTGAGATCAGATTGTGTGTTGATTTCAGGAAATCTAAACAAGGCTTCTGAGAAAGACAATTATCCAATACCTTCTCTTGACGAAGTATTACAAAAGGTTAATGGATCCCAGATGATGTCATTTTTGGATGGTTAATCTAGATATGATCAGGTCTTGGTTAGTCATGAGGATAGGATGAAGACTGCTTTCACCACTAAATGGGGCACATTTGCTTACAGGAGGATGCCTTTCGGTCTCATCAATGCTGGAGCTACTTTTCAAAGGGTAATGGATGCAGCTTTCAAAGATCTGATAAGAAAATGTATAATCATTTATGTAGATGATTTAACCATCTTCTCTAGGAATAGAGAAGACCATGTTGTAGACCTGGAAAAGGTTCTAAAGAAATGTATAAGTTACGGTGTCTCTCTTAATCCAAAGAAATGTGTATTTGGAGTGTCTGAAGGGAAGCTCTTAGGTCACATTATATCAAAGGAAGGGATTTCCATAGATCCTGATCGAGTGGAGGCCATTTTGAAATTGACAAAGCCAGGTAGCGAGAAGGAAATGAGGTCTTTCTTTGGAAAGATCAATTTTGTTAGGAAATTTATAACAAGGTTTGCAGAGATTGTCAAACCCCTCAATGAAATGATGAAGAAGAATGCGAAAATTCAGTGGAGTGAAGAGGCTAAGTCTAATTTCATGTAGATTAAACAATCTATACCTGAGGCACCTATTTTGACAAGCCCAGATTATCTAAAACCCTTCTACATTTATTATTTTGCTTCTGACCATTCATGTGCAGCAGTCTTAACACAGAGAAGAGAAGAGAGTGAGGAAAGATCGATTGCTTTTATGAGCTCTCCATTTAAGAATGCAGAAGTAAGGTATTCACCACTAGAGAAAAAAGCCTTTGCATTGGTATGAGCAGTGAAGAAGTTCAAACATTACATAATTCGAAGTCAAGTGATGGCCATAGTTCCAGATCTAGCTGTGAAGTCTCTTATGATGCAAAGTGAATTAGGGGAATGAAGAGGGAAATGGATGGAAATCTTACAGGATTTTGACTTAGAGATTCACCCGATGAAACTCGTTCGAGGACAAGGATTGTCAAAAGCAATGGCTAAAGTAGATAGAAATATCACTTGCCAATAGTACACGGTTCAATCATTCACGAAGGATCCCTGGTATATAGATTTAATCTTCTTCCTCCTCAATAACAAATGTCTAGAAGGAATGAATGCTACTCAGAGGAGAGCATTGAGGATGAAGAGTGCTCATTACATGCTCAAAGGGGGATCCATTTATAGAAATAATTTTCAAGGAATTTACTTACGTTGTTTGGATCAACAAGAAGCTAAGCATGTTATTTTTGAGTTTCATGGGAGGCATGGAACAGGGCATGAATCTGCGGATGCTTTGGCTCATCAAATTTTAAAATCAGGCTATTATTGGCCTTATGTATTTAGAGATGTACATCAGAACTGCAGGACTTGTCATGTATGCCATACTTCTACACCTAGAGAAAGAAATCCTGCAATGCCTCTGCAACCAGTATATGAGGTAAGGCCATTTGCTCAATGGGCACTTGATTTTGTAGGGGTAATTAATTCAAATTCTTCTAGAGGTCATAAATTAATCTTAACTACAACTAACTACTGCACACATTAGAGTGAGGCACAACCTTACAAGAATAGCACCATAGAGGTGGTCATCAAGTTTCGGACTGAGAACATCACAACCAGGTTTGGAGTTTCATTTGCTCTAGTATGTGATAATGACCCTGATTTTTCTTCTGCTGAATTTATTTCATGGGCCTATGAACATAAAATTGTTTTGAAGTATTCTTCCAATTACTACCCTTAGGGAAATGGAGTGGTTGAGTCCACAAATAAAAACTTGTTGGAAGTTATAAGAAAGTTGTTAGAGAATAATCCTAGGTGTAACAACCCCAAAACCGGGTAAACAAAAAATTTCTATTTTCACTAATAAGATACAAGGAAATACAATTAAACGACAAAGTAAATAACTTTTCTTTTCATTCTAATTGAACATTTCATCATAAAGAAATAAAAGACACGATACATCATTGTTCTATTTTCCAAGTAAATAACAGAGTACGCTTTCATGATTACTTTTCTTCAAAATAAAAAGCAAGGTAAGAATCTTACAAGTTTCAAACATAGCTCGGAAGCTTTTGAGCAAATAGGAATAAGACTGTCCAGGATCTTCCCTTTCAAACCTTGGTTCATCAGAAGTCTTAAGGTGGAGGGGAAACATCACTCAGGTGCTTTTCCACCAACCACGGACTTATATTGCGGTCCCCCGCACGTTTACTGTTAAGTAGACGGCCCTCCCTTCTTCGAGGAGATTGGTTGGGTAACCGGTTCTGTATGACCAACTGAGCATAGTGTGTAATCCTACATAACTAAATCCTTGTGTCCTCACAATCTCAATCTAGCATGTAACCTGGATTACTGTGAACTGACAGTGTAATTCGTCTCACAGTCTAAGTGGACGTTAGGTATACTACACTACTTTGGCCAAAGCATTTCGGCAGTACTTATACTGACGGTCATCTATCACTTGCACTAAGTCAGGTTTGGTTTGACTTAAGGCTGCCTTATCCTACGCGTAGGTTGAGTCCTTCAGTGGGTAGTCAATCACCCTAGACTTCCTACTTCAACTACTTAAACAGGAAATGGAGTACAGTCAACAAGGGGTCCCTCTGGTACTTCCCAACATGGAAATCTTTATCCATGGAGTACGTAGCTTTCTCTAGTTAACCTATTTAACTCTAAAGCTTTAGACTACCTTGGTTCTGAATCCACCCTCGTCCTAGTATTAATAACTAATCCCTTTCCTTTACTTAAGGAATTCAAGCAGTATTCAAGCAATACAAATTATAAGGTACTTTACTAAAAGTAAACAAATATTTCCCTTTCAAATTCATCTATGATTTCAAATGATTCGTTTCAACATGCTTTTAAGTTATTCCAATTCATCAAGTTCTCTAAGCTATTTCAAAAGCTTTTCTAAGGAAATTAAACTATTCCCCAATTTGACCAGCTCTTTAAGCTATCTCTTAAATTCAATAAGCCTTTTCTAAGGAATTAAACTATTCCCAATTCAGCAATTTCATAGAACATAGAGGTTTCTTATTATTTTTCCTTTCATAAAGCAAGACATAATCAAGCAATCTAATCATACATTTTAAAATAAATGACAGAAAATCTATCAACATATATCTCATGCCTGATTTCCTTTTGCGTATGAGCTTGATCGGTAGCTTCAATCCTTGCTCCACCGTCCTTCGCAGCCTTCTCTCAGCTTAAGCAAATACTACTTTCAGGTAAATGCAAAAAGTTGTTCTCAGCAATACTGTCTCTAGCAATACTGTCTCAATTGCAAATGATTTTCACAAAATGGCAATGGCTTTCACAAAAATGGCAATGGCTCTCATAAAATGACAATGGCTTTCATAAAATGGCAATGGCTCTCATAAAATGACAATGGCTTTCATAAAATGGAATTTCAAAACACAGAAATACCACAGCACTGTATTTCGAATTTTCCAAGGCAAGGAGAGTGAAATGAAAAATTGAGTGTCTTTCAACAATGAGTGAGAACCTATTTATAGGTTTCGAATTCTCATGTTTCCTACCTTGTAGGCATGAGAATTCGACACCTCTCATTTTGAAAATGTCAAAATCCGCAGTGGCAGTCGAATAGCCAAACACACAGCAAAAGAGTTGATGATTCAACATAATTTCTCAAGAATGTTTCAACATATCACATGCCAATTTCGTGGATCAACCACGTACAGGTTTAGTCACTGGGAAAAGCCCTCAAAAATGGCGAACTGAAAGAACAAATGGCGTTTGAATTTTACTGCTGAAAACGTCAAGGGTTACGCACAGACAGTTCAGGCCTCCTTCCACCCACGCGTCCCAGACCGGTGGCGTTCAAGCATCCGCGACCAAGTCTAAGCTACGCGAGCTGGGCGCGGTTCAATCTCCATTGTTTTCCACTGTTTTCTGGTTTAAACAGTCGCGCGATTTCTTCCCATGAAGAAATCCGCGATTTTTCAGTTTATTCAAACATTAACTTTAAATCTTTAAAAAGTCTATAGTTCATACTTACATTTCCTTAAATGATTTTTATAAATTTCCATTGGTCTTTACAAAATTTGAAATTCTTTTTCCTTTTAATATTTTCCAATTATTTCAATATTTCGAATTTCCTTTGTATGGTTTGCAAAGTATTTACCAAAGACTATGAAAGTCTTATTACCTTTATTTCCAAAGGTAAATAAACTCAAATACCTTTATAAGATAAATGTAAATTTAAATGCCAAAGATTATAGTTTATATAAAATCTTTCCAAAGTTTTAGATATTTTAATATTCTCATTAAAATGTATTAATATATTTTGTATTATATTCAATACAATATTATTATAGTTTTTAACTTACCTTTCTTTAAATATATAAATATATCTATATAATATTCAAATATTATATTAGATATATTAATATATTATATTATCGATAAAACTATAATAACATCGATATTAAATATATTATTAAATATATTAATTAACTTACCCAGTTTACACTTAAATATATCTATACATGTTTATTTTCAAATCTCCAATTACGTGTATTATAGGCCAGTCAGAGCACCTCTAATAGACGTAATTGCATAAACACGTATTTATACATTTAACTGTAAATTCCAGGCATCAGTAACTTATCAGTTCACATTTCACATTCAAGGCTCACAGAACAGTAAGTCAGTCAATCAAGGAACACCACTCATAAAGCATGAAGAAGTAATCATAACTCCTAAGCCTAAGGATGACTTATCATGACAACTTAATCTGACTCAGTTCCTAAAATCCTTAGTGAAGTGTGTGTATGCTCATACGATCAACTTTACCGGTTAGCCGACCAAGTTCCTCTTCCTGAGTGATATTTCCCCTCCACCTGGAGGAATAGCTCCTGTTCCTGCATCCATGGCACAAAACCACGGCAGTCAAATGCTCACAATATTTGCAGTATATATAAATCAAATATATAAAACAAGACTAATTACTTTCCTCTATTCATTGTTTTATTCAAGAATAACATCAATCAAGAATACAGAATGAGCCAAACATAACATGTAAACAGGATTTCATATTGACAACAAAGTTCAATCACATTTATTCATTCAAAACCTTCCTTACAATCAGAATGCTCTAAGCATTACTAGAATAGTAACTATACAAATTCCGGGGTGTAACATAGGGCACACCCTGAGATTTGCCTTATGGGCAGATCGAACCAGAATCAAACTAGCTCTAGGAAACTCACCTTTTAAGCTAGTTTATGGCCAAGATCCAATCTTCCCGATCCATTTACAAATACCTGTCCTTAAGTTCATGAGGAATTTTATACCAAGGATGATAGGATTGAGGTTAGACTACTTAATTTCTTAAACATGGAAGAGCAGAGAGATGCTGCTTTGCAACAATTCTCTAAGCATCAGGTTGTTATCAAACGCTGGTTTGACAAAAGAGCCAAGATAAAAGCCTTTAGAATATCAGATCTTGTGTTATTATGGGATAAGGCCAGGGAAAAGAAAGGAGATCATCATAAGTTTGATAGACTTTGGTTAGGTCCTTATCAAGTGGCTGAAATATTAGGTGAGAATGCTTTTCATTTGAGTACCTTAACAAGAGTGCCTGTCCCATTACCAATTAATGGTTAGTTTCTCAAGCACTATTTCGGTGCATAAAAGGTTTGATGTTTTAAAGGAAAATGTATTATACTGTATCATATGTAATTAAGTCTCTGTTTTTTTTGTTTGTTTGTTTGTTTTCTTTCTTTTTTTTTGTTTGTTTTGTTTTATTTTGTCTTGTTTCATTAGGGATCTTCATTTTGTTCATTTCAAATTAAGGGGTTGTTATTCAAAGTATGCTACTGGTACTAGGAGAGAAATTGCTTTAGGTATTTTCATTATCACCATTGAAAAGGATTTCGTTCTGAAACTTATGTTTTATGACCATTTTAGTTTGGGTTGGAAAAGTTATTAAGGATAGAAGATATATTGTGAATATCTCATGAATTGTGATCAAAGATCTGTCACAAAATTAGGAAAACATCTGCATGAGTAAGTACCTATTTTTTTTAGAATGGCTCTACCCTTTGATTCAAGTGAAAAATCTAATTCCAAGACTATCATGAAATCCATAGTAGTTCTCAACCCATGTTTCAGATTCATTATGTCTAAAGTATTGAGGAAGGCGCACAAAAGATTTCCACAAGCAAGGTTTTAAAAGGAAAAAATGAATGAAAGAAACAAAAGAAAAAAAAAAGGCAAACTCAATATCAAGTGGGTAATCAAGTATCTCTATCAGGGCTATGGACGTCTGGCTAGCAGTAGAGCAATGCTTTGAGAGAACTAGAGGTATCTTCGTATGGGCTATGGACGCCTGTCTAGTAGTGGAGCAATTCCCAAGATTTTACTGCACGATAGTTAAAGGACTCAACCTATGTAGCTTGAATCTTAGGTATAGTTGTTCACAAATAGAGAAAGTATCTACAAAGAATGATGCACAATATATTGCACACACTTAGATTCAGAAATGACTCATGAGCACATACATTTGAGATTCTAGCTCAAACTTATCCTACATATATCTAATCTCATTCAAGTTAGTATGCTTCATAAACCAAGTAGTTTTAGGGTGACCAAAATTTTCTTTGGGTATCTTGAAAATGGGTAAACCATTTTCCCAGCTGAGTCACCATTTGTTATGCCTTGCATAACCACCCCATCTTTTGCCTTGGTCAAAATGGGTCCCCCTTTGTGTGTTTATCTTTTGTTGTTTTTCAAAGAAAGTTTAGAGTCTTTTGTTTCCAACACTTTGTTTTTCTTTGGTTTAGTCTGTCGGAATCGAAACCGGAACCAAATCGGGTTTTGAAACTTCTTTCAAAAACTTGTTCCGATCCCCATCCCGACAGTATTTCTTTTGACATTTTGTTTTGTCCTTGTCGGAGCCGGAACCGGAGTGGATGTTAAGTCGGTATTTATTCAAAATTGCAAAATCAAAATCCATCCCGTCTCCGCCTCCGCTTTTTGAACATTTATTTTAGTTTAAGTCCTTGTGTTAAGCTTTATGTTTTCGATCTTTTTGTTTTGTTTATGGGTTTGGTTTTGTTTTGTGCTTTGTTGGCAAACCCGGACCCAGAATGGGAACGAAGTTGGGAAATTCCTTAAGTTTTCGAATCATTTTCCATTCCGATTCCGCTCCGGTCATTTCTTGGTCGTTGACTTTTTACTGAAGTCACATTGTAGTGAAGTGTTTGCTCTTCTCCAGTTTCAACTCCACTTAACTGCATTTAATGTGTTAATGACAGCTACCATGTGTAGCTAGAAACTCTGATCTTTACCTTGATTAGGGATTAAACGGGTTATTATTATCATTGTTAAGAAATCAAAGAGTGAAATAGAGTAGCTGTGGAGTTCATCTAAGTGAATCGATTGAAGGAGGAGGAGATAGTTGCTTGTGAATTTCTTCAAAAGGTTTGCCAAGTTTTTCATTCGAGGTAGGGTTCCTATTCTCATTTTTATTTTATTTACTTTCGTATTCTCTGTTTGTGTTTGATCGTTTTGATTTTTGGGCTAGTTCACTATCTCGGTAGGTTTGCATGTTTGTTTTTCTTTCTTTCTTTGTTTTCCATTCTTGTTTTCATTTTGGCTTGCGTTTCTGGTTTTTAGTGAGTTGGGGCACAGTTGTTTTCACGTTTTGTCATGATCGCGTCGTGTCGTATTAGGTTTTAAACACGTAGATTTAATTAGGGTTCACCAGTAATGTAGATTAAATTCTATTTTACAATGAGTTAGGGTTTGTAAGATCTTGTTTTTACTTAGGATTTTTATTTACACATTTGTCTGGTTAAATTAGGAGGGGTTAAATCCGTGCCCTAGTTTTATATTGCGTTTTCTAGATTAGGGTTTTATGTGTTTCTATGATCACGTTTAAAAATGTTTAAATATGATGCCCTAAAAAAAAAACAGTCGCCCCCATAGTCATATGGGCATGGTCCTTTCATGCTATATTTTAAGCCTTATTTTGTTTAATATGACCTTAGTCTTTAATCATGTAGTCATGTATTAAATTGTTAAAATCATTGATGACGTCATGGTCAACATAGCCGGAAGCGGGATCAGAATTGATTTAGAGTTTTGGATGTGTTTTATGATTAGTGTCAATTCCATTTTCCATCGCGTCTCTGACTCCACTTGTAGTGAGAAGCTTTATTTCTTGAAAGATGATTAACTTTGACGAAAGCAGAAGCGGAACTGAAACAGAATATGAAAACAGGAAATTTGAAGGAAACCGAATTAGTTTCCATTTTGGTTCCGGTTCTGATCACTATTCCAATTCTGACTCTGAGCCCGCTTCTAGTTAGTAGAATGTCAATAACAATTTTTGCTCTGAGCCCGACAGTATGTTAAAAGAGGATTGTTTAAGATGTTTGCTTCCTGGTTCCGCCTCTGATCTATGTTTGAAAGGTATGATTTTAAAGACACATTTTGAGATGTTTTATTCAAGGATCTAACTAGAAGTTTTGTTGTAGGAAAGCTAAAAGGATGTTGGGAACATCAGGAGAAGCCTCCCAAAGGAACTGAGCTGCAAGAACATCAAAGGCAGTAGCTAAACCAAAGAAGATCAAGCCAGAACAGTTACCTTATACCTTGAGGTATAATCAAAGGAGTCATATTGTCAAAGTAAGCAAAGTAGAATCAGATTGGTCAGATATCACCGACACAAATTTGGGCCAATACAATTTTGAGGAGCTGTATTCAGAAACCTTTGTTGAAGATATAACAGGGAGGACACAAAGAATTGTTGATTCTGGCTTGGCCCATATCACTTTGTTTCCTTTATCAATCCAATGCCCGGAGTTGATCTTGATAGTTGAGGGAGCTTACAATTCGGCTACCCGACAATGCATGGATTCCCAAGATAATGTTATTATTGATCTTACTCCTCATATATTTCAAAGTATATTTAGTGTCTTGGATCCTAAGAACTTTGTGTAGTTAAAAGAGGTAGTGGCCCTAGAGAAATATAGAAAGTATAAGGAATCCAATAAATCTCACTTGAACAAAAAGTGGTTAAAAATAGAAAAGAAGTCTCTAACCAAGCTTGCAGACCAACCAAAGAGGGCAGATTTCTATAAGGAGGTATCAGATTTAATAATGCTGTTGTGTAGGGCTTTTGGGAAGAGAGATACCTTTCATTTCAAGGAGTGGATGTTTCCCTTCATCCAGATAATTTTAAATGGCACCTATCAGTTTGATTGGTCGATGATTGTATCAGATGCTATTCATGATCAATTGACCAGTATTAGGGAAACTAAATGCTTTTTCATGACTTCTTACATTGTGTATGCAATAGGAAGATTGGGTATCTTCCTAGGTCTGAATAGAGTGGAGATAATGGGAGTGTTAGATGGATAGAAGAAGGTGTGGGAGCATTATAACTAGCTATCTCTATAGGTTGTTGAGACTCAATTCAGAAGAGTTAATGATGCATTCATATATGTGGTCATTAACCAACTCAACAAAGATGCAGGGTGCAGACTGAGCTAAGAGGCCATGGCATTTATTATTGAATGGGGATGTTGGTACATTCAATACCCCAGGTTTACATATTTCAGGCTAGCTAGTTTTGAAGGTCATCCACATTTGCTGCCAAGGTGTTGCAATAACAGGATAGTGTTCATGGAATTTGTATATCAAGCTCTTGGGGTTAATGCTCGGTTTGAATTAAAACATAAGACAGGATGTCACAAGTTCCCCATGAAGTTAGGTGAGTATAGTTGTCAGCATTTGCTAGGAGCAAAGGTGGTCTGCAATGAGCTGATACAGTTAAAGCTACGTTTATATATAGCTCATAAGTATTTTGACCCGAAGGGTAAGATGAATGCCTTGTTGCCTTCTGTGTTTGACAAGCATTTTAATTTATTAGAAGATTTATGGAGTGACCGACAGGATGAGTATGATTTGAGGAAGAAGAATTATGAAAGATTACCTATCTCACTCATGTTAGAGTTTGGAGTGAAAAATGACATTCCTGACACATTGGTGGATGATGGAGTTGTATTGGATCCATCTTATGAAGCTTTAAACATTGGAACTAAAAGTCTGGATCCAATTGACTGGGATAGTGAGGAAACTATTGATATTAAGCAGATAGGAATAGCAGTCTTGGATAGAAGTGTTCAATGGTTGGTTCTAAGAACCAAAGCTCCTTAAGGACTAGCTCCTAAAAAGGGGAAAGGGTATAAAAGGCTCAAAAGAAAGACACCTCCCAAGGAGCCTTTGGAGTTCCTTCCTCCAGACATTGAAGAAATAGAGCTTGAAGTAGCAGTTGATGAAGTAGAGATACAAGAAGGAGATGCTCAAATTGGATCGGTTGTTTCAACACCTACATTAGGTGAATCTTCTACTCAAGTCCCACTTGCAAAACAACAAAGTGAAGAAGTTCAAAAGGGGACTCTTCATAGTATGGTTGAAACTATAAAGGGAAAAGAAGTGGAGGTAGAAATTCATGATGTTGGAACAGATTTAGATGAAACTCTGTCAGATAAAGGAATACAAGAAAATATGCCTCTAGAGGAGGATACTGAACAGGTAATGACACAAGAGCATCAGTTGGCATTGTTTGAAGAAGTCAAGAAGGTTGTTGAAGAGCAAGCTGCAGCAATAGAAAATAAAAAGTTAATGGATGCCAAGACACAAGCTGATGCCATACTACAACAGCAACAAATTGAAGCTAAGTCAAGAGCTGATGAAGTAGAGAGGCAGTAGAGGCAACAGGAGCATGAACTCAAGGTTAAAGAGGAAAATGATAAGTTAGAAATGATACAAAAGATTCATGACCTTGAGGAAGAGAAGCCAAGACACTGGAGGGAGAAAGAAGTTCTGGTAGCCAAGTTAAAGCTTGTTGAGGAAGCTCACCGAAAGGAAGAAGAAGCAGAACGATTACGAAAGGAAAAATACATTGAAGAATTGGTTAGAAAGCAATGAGAAGAAGAAGAAAAGGCAGAAAAGCTTAAAATTTTAGAGACAAAAATATTACAGAAAGAAAAACTAGAGACAAAAGCTTTAGAGAAAGAAGAACTAGAGAGAGAACAATTAGAAGAGGAGAGGTTGAAGAAGGAGGAAGAAGACAAGAGAGTACAAGAGCAAAAAGATAAGGAGGAAGCGGAGAAGCTGGCACAAATGAGTGTAGAACAAGAACAGCAACAGAAAAATAGAAGGTTGATTCTCAACCTCAGGTGAATGTGCAACCTCCCTTAGCTACTGCATCCTCTTCTTCAACCATGATGACTATTACTCTAGGAGCTCCAACTTGGTTGAAATTAGACCTCAAAAAGAGAACACCGACACCTTCTCAACCTCTAAATTGGGAGGATATGATGAAGGAGAATGAAAGAGAAAGGCCTAAAAAGAAGGCCAAGATCCTGCACTCTACTAGATTGACTGACAAGGGAGAAATTGTGGCTGAGTGTGCCATACCTATGATAGATAAGGAAGCAGGGGATATGCAATTAACAGATTATCAGCTAGGCACTGTAAATTTGGGGAGACCTACCCGAGATCAGAAAATGAATCTAATTGATGTGGTAGCCTCTTCAACCAAGTCTAGGATGTTAAAAGATAAACAAAGGAAGGATGAGCTTAAGGCTCAACTAGATCAATTGCATGCTTTTCTCAAGAACATTTCTGCCCCAAGATCACAACAGGTTGCTACAATTGAGACCCTAGTTTTGCTAAGCAAAAAGGAAGTAGAGGATTTGGAACAAGTGAGGGGCAAGGCAGAAATGTTAGAACGGTGGGTAAGTAAGCTGGATCAAGAAATGAATGAAGTTTTAGAACACAGTTTTGAGGTCTACAAAGCGATTGAAGATCTGATGGAAGAGATGAAACAATATGTTAAAACTTTGGAAGTACAAGAGGAGGAGTACAAGGGATACAGTCAGAAACTTAAAGAAGTCAATAAATTGTCTAAGACTACCCTCCTAGAACAGTCAATATTAGAAGAAGACAATAAAGATTTTCTTGAAAAGACTTCTTGTATACTCCGATTTAGAATTGATTTCTTATTCAAACATAGGAATGAGGTGCAAGATTCTATTAAGGAATTGAATGAGCAATTTGAAGAGTTGGAGGCCATCGTTGCCATTTTGGTAAATGTTGAGGTACTTATAAAAGGAGGCTTACCTCTAAGTCAATAAAGCAGAAATGGACTGAAAGACTTAAAGAGGTTATGCAGAGAGGAGATGTCAGTGAAGATTTGCTAGTAGATAGATTGATGGACATCAAAGAGGAAATAAGAGTAGCCAAGAGAGAGTTGACAAAGCTAAAGGATATGAGAGGGTTTGCTGCAGTAGAATTGGAGCGAGTTAAGTTTGAAGACAACTGGGTGGATGGGCCTGAATCAGACACATTACAACAAGTCTTCTCCAACTATGACGAATATATGATGGAGAAAACTTTGCATGCCTAAATCTCATGCATGCATGGCTTTTTCTTCTTTGCATGTTGCATGCAGCACTGATAGTTTTTGAAGTGCATGACTTTCTTATCTCCTATTCTCTTTTCTTTCAGTTTAACTGAGTTTCCAAGGATAATTGTAAACCCTGAAAGGTTGGATGGCGTAAAATAGAAGTGGAGTTCAAATTTTGTATATCTATAAATACCCTTTGGGTATCATATTGTAAGGGTTCAGCTGATAGAGAATAGAATTGGCCACCTGATAGTAGGAGATAGAATTTTTCGTAGTGATTATAGAGATACATTGTTACTTGATTATACAGTTAAATAAAATTACAGGTTTATGCAATATGGTGTTAGAATTAAGTTTTACTTGATAAGGCTGATGAGTTATAATCTATCTGTATGCCAGTGATTGTGCTGAAGCATGATTGTTTCTTATGTGATGAAAGTCATTAGAAGAAGCTAGATTTAAGGATTATCTTGTTAGATTATCATTGAATTAAATTTATTGAAGTCTGTTGATCTATGATCTTGGCAATGAATGAATGTGTGTTCTTTTAAAAAAATCTTTGAAATAGTTGTGATAGGTGAATTAAAATAAGCACCTTAGATGCATACAATGGTATAGATTATTCTGTGAATTGTATCATGCTTTGGTTTTCTTGATCTGATTGGAAAACATTCATTGTTGAAGATATATGTCCGAATGCTAGATGAGTTTTGTTCATTTTTATTGGTTTACCCTCTAATTTATCTTTTTCTTTTGTTTGAAACCCCCTTGATTTACTAAAAACAGTTCAGTAAAATGAGTCATTGCTTGCATTCTTTGTTACCAGCACAGGCCCCTTGAATATTATAGTTGCATGGACCAATTGAGTGACACCAGACCGTTGAGAACCAACTACCACTACCTTGGGAGTTAGCCTGCTATATGTTGTCTTTCTTTTTCAGGAGAAATAGAGTAGAAATATTATGTTTTAACGTTGTTTGTGTCATTTTCACCATCAACAAGCCCACCAATAGTGAGCCACCCGACAGTGAGCCACCTATGTATTTTGTAACCAGTTACTTAATACTTGAGAGTTAACCCTCTTCGTGGTTTTTCCCATCTTGGGTTTCCATGATAAAAATCTCTGTCATGTGGTGTTGTGTTATATTGGTTATTGTTCAATAATTTTAATTATGTTATGTGTACAACTATTTAATTTTTTTAATATTTTTAGAGGAATACTGATTCACCCCACCCCTCTCAATATTCTAGATGCTCAACACGTCCTTCAACCACAACGATGGATCTAATAACACTTGTTAAGAAATTTACCAAATTGAACAAACCATTTCCTACATAACCCCATGAGAGAAAATAATGCATACAAGCTTAAAAAATAAACATAATCCAAAGATCAAAGATATGCCACAAGATTATAAAAGGCATAGCTTGGGAAAACCCTCAAGGAAAAAAAACCAACCTTTAAAAGCATCCAAACTATGTATTATTTAGTAATGAAAAAATTACAATACACTTACAGAGTTTCCATGAATACTTCTAAAACATCAAGGTTCTCTAATGCATCCTCCATGTGTCCAAGCATGTAACCATGCATCCCATGTCATGCTTCACATATGCACTCAACAAGAGAGATCAACACAAATGACAGTTAAGCCAAAAAACTAACAAGCTAATCACAACCACTAAACATGTACTTGCTTTTATAGATTCAAGCTCACACAAAACAACCAAGTGGTTAGCTAATACAATGCGCCTTAAAACCATAAGTGCACACAACCATTGACCCCAAAATTTGCTTTTTGGTACTAGGTTTTTTCAATATTAAATATTTTTCTATGTGAAATCCACACAAAATATCTAACCAATGTTATAAACAACTTTACAAGTGAACCCAAATAAATATTTAATCTACTTAAACACATCTCCTAAAGGTGCACCAAAAATAAATATGTATTTTATACAATTAAATAATTATTTCTTATGCAAAGTGTACAAAACATGTTTCCTAACACAGTATAATTGATTTGGATAATAAAATTAATTTAACTAGTTTATTAACTTTATGGAAAAAAACAAATTTATAAATCTAAACTTAATTAATTACCCTAAAAAATAAATATTTTTAAATAATTACTATTATCAAATTAAACTAACAAAAGATATGTAAGTAGGTATTAGTAGCCCATCAAAACCTATTTAGCCTTAATAAAAAAATAAAATAATATTTTTCAATTATTATTGTTATTTTCTAACTTAATAGTTATTATTAATCAATAAGAATATAAATAATATTATTGAAAAAGGGGGCTATGATAATATCACACTAGTTTGGGAGCATTGTGCCTTCCCCTATTTCCATTTGGACTTTTCCTTGTCATATCTTTAGTATATATACCTATATTGGGGGCATTATACCTTCCCTCTTACACATTATGCCTTCATTGCTGCACTTTTACATTGACAACATCATGTCTTTGTCTTGGCATATCATATATGCCATAACAACATGTCTTCTATTTGACACTTCATACCTGCATAGCTCTTGGTGTCATCCTTAATATCAAGGGTCTCGCATCTTCTCGCAAATCACATTGTTCCTACCCAAATTCATGATTACCAATAGGGACCTTTTAACTTCACTTGCTATTGTGTTCATGATGTCCCTTTGGGGGCCTAGCCTTTGTTAGTGTAGGTTATTATTTTCCTAGTGGGTTAATTTATTTTCCCTTATTCCTAGGTTTTCCTACACTTTTATTAAGTTTGTTTAGGTTAATAAAGTGAGATTAATTAAATAATAACTAGGAGATAAGGTGTTGAGGTGTTATGATCCTAAAAGAGAGGAGAATTTACTATTTCGATCACTTTATTTAATATTGGTGGTCACTCCCTATTGGTTGGATTTGCCACCTCCATCCTCTCCCTAGTTCTATATAAACTCGCTACCTAACTTGTATTTTGCATACTCTTGCATATTCATTGTTGCATACTTTGGCATACATGTACATTGATGCATGCAATCATTTTTCTACATGTTTGCTTTGAACTCCTAATGCAATCTTGTCATCTTCACATTTACATATCACTTGGAATCACAAGTTTGTAATTGTGTTATTTCATTTAAAGTCGTACAACTTATTTCTCTCATAGAAAGATCTTGGTTATTCATTTGTTTCAGATTTCTATCAGCCTTTACTAGTGCCCTATATACTTACGGGCAACCTTAGCTCCTTGATGTTATCTCTATCCCCCATATATATATAACGATTTATCATTATAGACATTCATTCAAATTCACACAATGTCATCATCATTGTTATTACTTTACATGATTATATGATTATTCCTAGATCACATTTACTTTCATATAACAGATTTTCCCACTTTGATAATTGTTTCCATCCTACACATACAAACAATTGTAATAGGGTGTGTATTGTCACTAATAATCCTATGTTGACCTTTTAGGTAGTGATGTGAGATGCATAGAAACTTATCACTATGACCAAACCAAGCATTGTCATGACACAACAATACCCCATGCCCCCTTGTCACTCTTTGATTATTGAGCCAAATAGAGCATTATTAATTACAAAGCAAGTAGAATTCCCTATTTTTACTCATGTCATGTTTGTATTATTTCTTAGACAATTAAGCAAGCTCTTTTGTGCTTAATTTTCATTTACAAGATAGAAGCCATCCATTGCATATTCTTCCTTTGTTTTGTAAGTTTCTATGAGAGTGTATACCAAAGGATGAATCAACATGATGATATTCAATAAGGTCCACTAATCTATATGAAACTTTGTGATACTATTTTATGTTTAAATAATTATTTTGTTTGCATGTTGAGTACTAAATACTTTGAGATACATGATCATTTTAGGATTGACGTGCACCTCAAAGTGGGTGCAAAATATAGTGATGTAATTTGCATTCTAGTGTTATTTACCATTTAGTTTTGTACCCATTTTGGAATAATGTCTTAATAAATGCATAACAACAAAGGACAGAACCTTGTGAAAAGCTTTGCCCATTCCCCTAACCTTCACTTATCCTCGTGCACACACCTTCCCATACACTTGCCCACATCTATGCATAGATTGATACATTAACATTTATCATGTCATTTATGACCAAACATTTTCAAACATTCATCCTCAATACAACCACGATCATTCACCTACCCAAGGTCATGCTTACAATTGTAGGGTTGACCCCATAGATGTGAATTTGATCCCTACATTTCCAAATTTCAAATTCAAATTTGGTCAAATCCCACCTATTCTACTAGTCATCATGAGCTGACTTGACACATGCACAATTTGATGATATATGTTTATATTTAAAGAGATTCATTTGCATCCTTTTCACATCTTATATGATCACATTTGATCATCCTCTCTCTTTCTAGAAGCATTCAAGATGTAATTAATAGTGAAACACTTCTACTTTGCATTAAAAGGAATAATGAATCCACATATATCATTCTAAGGTGCTTGCTTCTTGTCTTTGATCATTTTCAAAGGTTGACATAGGTGAATACACCCCCTTACGACATAAGGATATTCCTCCCAAAGTATTTTTAAATATTGCTAGTAGCAGCAAAATAGACAAAAGAAAAATAAGGCAAACTATAGAGTAGATATATACATCGAGCAGGAACAAACCTGCAAAAAATGACCCTAGCTAGCTAACTCAGCCCCAACATTACATTAACAAAGAGATGGCATTAGCTAACTCATCCCCAACATTAATAGGTTTAGTGCATAGTCCAAAACATTACATTAACAAAGAGATGGTATTTCTCAATCCAAGATAGTTCATAATCCAATACCATGTAAAAGATCTTTCATTCTTATATCAAAGAGCTAAATTCTGTTTCTCCTTGTATTTACTTTGTATGCTTAACATTTAATTCAAAATTATATTAACCCACATATCAATTAATTTAAGCTCATTCGCTCTGATTAGCATAGATTAAGCATAGGGAAAGTTCATTTTCCTTCACAAATAAATGTTTCCATGATAGTTGTGGGGAAAAGCACATGATTATGTGTTTAAAAAACTAAAACTGTTTGATTTCCATAGCTGTGATCCCTTAGATAGTACACATTAATAAAAATATGAAACCCAACCAATTTAGGCTAGAATTGGCACATGGAAGAAATTATTGCCACAAATTATTCTATTGAAAAGTAAATTTACGACTTCAATTTTAATCCCTGCTTGGATTTCAACTTGATAATGGCAGAGGTCTAAAACTTGGTGAGTGATCCACCCAGTACACACAAGGTGAATTCCTTTTTCTTCCTTGTATAGGTAACAAGGTGGTCTTTCAAGGGCAATTCCATTTGCTCCTTGCTTGGATTTCAATTTGATAACGAAGGGGACTAAAACTTGGTAGCTGAACCTCCCCAACAACAGAGGGCATTATGAACCTGGTCATTTGCCAGGCAAAGCTCTCTCAACCATTAGACTAACAGACCGAATAAAACCCAATTATAGCTCTTTTGGCTTTCACTAGTATAGCACATATACAAACTCAAAATGTATAACCCTTCCTGTATAACTAAAGCTTATAACTTTCTTCATTAATAGACTTAATCTGCAACAGTAGAGGTTCAATGCTATAGAATAAAGCATAGTAAAATGGCTCTGAGCCTAATTCCTTAATATAACCTTGTAGCTGTAGGTCTATTGCACACTGGTTTGTCAAAACAATAAGGTCGGATCTTGTATTCCTTCTAATCATGCCATGTTATCCCTGGACCTTCAGAATTAAGTTAATTGTAATCATCAACATTGAAATGCCTTTGGGTTTCTGGTTTGTGTTCTTGACCCTCCAAGCACAAGGAATCTCCAGAGACAATCATAAAAGGCTTTGCCCAATAATGCACTCTCTTGTTTAAAAATGGTTGTTTGCGCTCCCAATCCCCCTTACAACTCACAAACATCTATTACATGTAGTAGAAGTTGTTAAGGCTGCTTTACATTTTATAACAGTTTGGTGATGGTTGGGTTGCCAACTTGAAGAGTTGCTTTTATGAGTTCAACTGCAAAAATAAACTACAAACAGACATGATGCAGCCATATTTTGTGATGATATATGAGCTTGGTAATATTTATGGATTTAATAATGTAAATTTTTTCTTCGTCAATGTTTTAGATCATATTCCATGATCCATCATTATTTTTTCTTCTCTTGCTATCTCATCCTGACGATGGATCATGAAGTATGATCTGAAATGTTTATGAAGATAATCAATTACCAAACTTATATTATGAAATGTGGAAATTTCATGTCTTTAAAGGATATATGAGATTAGGATAGGTACAGAAGACCAATACAATTTCAATGGTGTGTCAAACAGCTGATGCCATTTGTATATATGTCATTAAAGTTCCTAGTGTGGCTGTGCCTGCAAACTATTTAGTATTTGTGTTATTACCTTTATTTGAAGTCTAAGACTCTAAACCATTCATGCAGGCAAAACATTGCTTATAATGTTTAAATGTTTTACAAAATAATTTGAACACCTTGAGAGAGCTGTATGAGTCTTTATTCTTTTTCTAGGTCTTGGTAATTCTGTTACTGGACTTGGTTACCTGTAACATCTTACTCCTTACTGAAAACGTATATAGCTCAGTCGCAATCCACAAGTAAAAATAGAATCCCCATTATAAGCATACCTCGATTTAGCAAATAAGGATGTATTTCAGTTCACCTGTTTTGAGCTGATATTGATAATCATTTTTTGAAGCATTTAAATTTTATCTGCAGCCCACGTCCATTCTCTAACCAAAATATATTACCATGGCAGCCACTGCCACATACAAACTAATAACTTGATACTCAAACATAATAGGGGTCACTAACCTTCTGCAAATATATTTCCCGATTCTTCAAACATCCTAACTTCAGAAAAAGAGCAAAGGCCAAAGAAAAGGGATGGAATTCATTATCCCAAAAAGCAAGAAAGAATCGGATACCAAATCAGGATCTTTAAAATATTACAATGTTTGCAGCTTACAGAGGCTTTTTCCAATCTTCTAGGCGGCAACAATTGTAATAAATAGGGCAGATAGATGAAAACCAGATCATTGGGTTTTATGCTTGACAAAATGAAGGCTTCTCCATCATCATCATCTTCTTCTTCTTCAGGACATGTAAACTTGGACACTTGCATTCTTTAGCGAGTGGCAGAGGGGGCATGCATCAAGCATGCTCTCACATTCCCTGCATAGACAGAGATGTCTACAAGGCAAGAGCAAAATAGAAACATCATTGCTCTTGCAACTCCTGCAACTCCTCTTCTCTCTCAGCTCCTTGTTCTCTCTCGCAATGCGGACATGAACATCAGACATATTATTATTAACATTGTTGGTAGTGTTGTAAATGTTGTTATTATCCCCATAATGAGAAGAAGCTGCATCATCCACCTCACTATCCCCACAACCCTCTCTGCTCTGTTCTCTGCTGTGGGCAACTGCCTGCTGGAGATTGGTCCTGAGAGCAGTCACCATTGCTTCATTGTATTTGGCCCTGTTATGCCATGCTTGAGCTTCAAGAGCTAGTTGTTTTATTTTCTCCATCAGTTCCTTGGTTTGCATATTGGCATTCTCAATTTCAGCATCCTTCTCTCTTATCTTGCGCCCTAATCCCTTCTGTATGGCACCAAGAAATGATGTCATGTGTCTCTGCTTCATTTCCTTGAGAGCCAGGGCCAACTGCTCTTCCTGTATCACATGATGGTTTTGAGTTGGTTAGATTTAGGTCATAGGAAGCTACCTATCCCAACACTTATTATGTACCCATATTCAAGGCATTTCTTGTTGGGCAATGCAATGCCATGTCGACAGCATTGCTCTGTGGGTATTGCAACTATATAGGACCTGGGTTACTAGTTATTAGGTGCCCTATAATGCATACTCCTCCATGGCAGTTAGCATTTATTATTTCAGTTAACTAATGAATATAAGAACATACCTCGACTCTGATGTAGTGTTCAAACTCGCTCTTCTGGCGGTTCATCTCTGCGCTCAAATCTTCATCGAAGATACTCAGGAGATTGAGGTTATCAAGGTTTTCACTTGCAGATGTGACAGAGGAGTTAGGCTGTTCATCGTCATCATATGCCAATCTCAATCCAGTAGACACTTGTGTTGGATTAGCCAGAGGCGGTTGAGATTGAAGGAATTTACCCACATGGACTTGGTTCCTTGAATCAGACTCTCTGAGCTTCTTCTTAGGATGGTAAAGCCCAGACGCAGAGGCAATCTCAATCTCATCATTATGAACATGAGATGAAGATGCAACAGGAACTGCAGCAGCCAATACCCAAATTATCACCCCTCAATTCAAAACAACCCAAGAACATACCCACAAATGCATTAGAACAAAGAATTCAATGTCTTACATGGGGTATACAGTTGAAGTTGGCCTGAAGATCGATTGGTTACAGCGTAAGGAAAGTGAAGATCTTCAACCCCGAACACCAAAGGAAAAGTGGGAGCACCATTCCCATTTTCACCTCCCAACATGTTTCTCATCCTGCCATACAGATTCCTAGCCCTGTCAATACCCAAAGCATGAATGCAATAGTAAACACAATCAACAACACACAATATAATGGGGATCAAACCTGTAACTTGTGGTGTCTGGAAGAAGAACGTTAGAGACTGCCATTTCTCACCTCCAACAATTATCACACCGAACTGAAAGCAACTCCTAAAGCCCGAATTTGTGGCAATAGGCCAACCTATTTACCATTAACCCTCATGCCAGAGCATGCATTGAATTGTGCACCAAGTCATTAGGTAGATTGTAGGTTGCCCCCACTTCTTATTCCACACCAATGTAGTCGAAATTCCAAAGCCATGAATGTAACCTTACAACTCTTATTTTCAACCCTCTGTTTTTCTTTTTCCGATGCTCCTATTCTTGCTGTTATACCAAGATTATTTATTAGATTTCTGCAAAGTTTCCTTTTTTCAAGCAGTTGGGACAAGGGGGCCCATCCCAATTATTACGGTGAACAGATTCCTTACAGTGTGTGAAAATTAAAGCCAGGAATTAATTGAATGCCATTGGTGGGATCCACAGAAATATCTGTTCAATACGCCAGTCACGCATTTCTCTTGCCCACCGTGTTGGCACTTGTGATTATTGTCCCTCTGCTTTTAGTTTATTGGAAGCAAAGCATACGAAAGTAAACGGCGTTTATAGTGATGATGCCCTCTGCCACCTAAAACCAGAGGAAGAGGAAGCTTTTTGTCAACGTATTTGCTATGTTAGAGAAAAACAAATTAGGGTCACATGGGGGAGTTGGGAAACGAGGTCCCCATACTACTTTATTCAAAGGGGCTACAAGATTCTCCAAACCACATGGAACACCATTATTATGATCATGACAACGATTCAATTTTTTTGGGGCATTGTTAAAGTCTACCATTTTCATTTTAAATTATGCTCTGTCTCTTCTCTTATTTCGGTGTGTTGGAGCTGCTAATTTTTGTTAGTATTGTTGTGTAAGGAATCATAACTGTACACCTATATTTCTATAATATCATTTGTTTGGCACATAAATTGATTGTAAGTTTGAATTTGTTATTTGGAAGTGGTTTACTATTATTGTTTTAGTTAGGATTAGTTAGTTTGTTTGGTTTTTTAAAGTTTTGATTAGGTTTGATACATGACACTTTTTCTTAAAATGAGTTGTGATGTGTGACTTAGTTTGTAAATTTTAATTTATAATTTTTTTAAATTTTGAATCTGATTTTTTATGATCAATTTATGTATCAAATTGATGCAATTATGTTTCTTGAACTTGTAATTAATCTTCAAAGAAAAAATATTATATTATGTTTTAACTCACGAATCTAAACAATGTTAATGGGAGAGAATTAAAAAGACATGAATACAACTATTTCGTAACCATATGAAATACACAATAAGTTATTTTATATTATATTTAATACTCATATGACCACTACAATAGACACAATGATGGGATCTAGAAACATTGTCTTAATTGTGCATTCCCTTTTCTCTTCTCAATTCTATTTCAAAAACTAAAATATCCAACAAAAACTAACTATCCTAAAAACCTATTTGTCCTAGCCTCTAATACTAACATGGTTACTCTTTTATTCATTAATCGAAAAACATAAAAATGTTAACAACTATTAATTAAAGTATAAACAACAAATTTGTTAAACAATAAATTAATATTATTAAAAACAAGGTCCTAATAAGATTGAACCACACTCAATTGATAGGATGTGTGAAGGGGAACGTTAAGGAAGATGCCTACTATCATCCTCCCCATCTCTCAAAAAATATGAATTTCCTAGTTGTGGTCCAAAAGGTGGAGTTGTTTGGTTGTACTTAAGAAAGTCAACTTCTATGATCTAAAAGTTGTAAGAATCTATAAGCCCTCCCACTTTAAAAAAAAAACTTATATGACTTGGATCATGTAGCCATCAATTTGGTATCCACCACTCATTCCACTTGCTCTCTTTCTTCTTTGGCAAGTACCTATTCCAATTATTGTTTTCCTTCTCATTTTATTCATCTTCCATCTAATCATCATTTGCTCCAACTGAATAAGAATAAAGGTCATCTACATTGAAGATAGGATTGATGTCTAAGTCTTCAGACAAATCAATTAGGTAAGCATTCTCATTTATCTTCTTCATAATTTTGTAAGCCCTCATTTTCATTGACTTTAACTTATTGTAGGTACCTTGAGGATACCTTTCCTTCCATAGATGTACCATGATCATTTCTCCTTCTTGAAATATTTTTCTTCTTTGATACAAATCAACACTCTTCTTATATTTCTCATTCAAACTGCAATTTGATCCTAACTTGTTTCAATGTACCTCTTGAATATTCTCTATGAAATCAATAACTTCTTAGTTGATATGTAGGTTTACTAGTAGATCAACTAGTTGATATGTGGATTTACTAGTAGACCTATTTATGGTAGAATTATAGGAAAACTTAACATGGGGTATCACCAAATCTCATTATCTAGGACTACCAACAACTAAACACCTTAATAGATTTCCTAGGCTCCTATTCACCACCTCAATTTGACCATCAATTTAGGGGAGGTATGTTGAACTAAATTACAACCTTATTGGTGTGAAAGGGATGTTTTACCTAGCTAGTTCATCACTTGGGTCCTATTCACACTTGTTACTTAACTTAGGGTTCACATAGGACAGTTATCACTTTATGTTTTAAGTCATAAGATTAGAACACGTCATAATCTTATGCAATCCAATGTCTCATCTTAGCTTATATAACTGAGGGGTTCCCTTTGTAATCTCAATTCATTTAATCAATCCATTGTAATCTATCATTTGCATCTTTTGATAGAATAAGATTATTGTCTCATAGCTTATCTATCTCGTGCTTTCATAGAAGTTCCTAGATCTTTGGTGGCTATAATCTTCAACCAAATCTTGCATGGTATAGAGCATTCTATACCAACTCTTACATGGTATCAAAGCTTGTGGGATTGTTTCTTGTTAGTTTTAATTGAGAGATCTAGGTTGTAGATCTTGGTAGATCTTTAAAACTTGAGTATGATCTTCTTTTGCATTGAATGATGATCTAGAGAATAAAAATATATTAGATTTGGGATTTTCTCTTTTTGTCTTTGTATTGCAAGTTTATTTTGGAGCTTATTGGTATATATATGATATCATCATTGAGTTCAAAGGGTCCAAAAAAGTTAGTTTTTCCTTTTATTTTGTCTAAGTCGGACATCTAAGGGTAGACCTATGAGGGTTTGAAGTTGGGAGGTGGTTGTCAGAGTCCATAGAGTAGCTATAATTTTAGAACATTTTGGGTAGAAATAGATACTTCCATTTATCTAAATTGCCCAAGAATTCTAACATTGGCTATTAATTCATCAAAATCAAAGCACTTCACCTAGGGCCCTAAGAAAATTTTTTCCCTCCTTGGTCATACAATTGTCCACATAAATGTATCATATATGGTGTCATAATTACAATGTGTCAGTGAAGGTACAGGTTTAAAAATTAAAAAAAAAAAAAAATTCAAAATTAATTTTTTTAGATTTAAATAAAAAATTAAAAAGTAGGTAGGATATGCATGCATATATTTGCACAGGTACTGGATGCATAGTGCAAGGTGTAGACACTTAAAATTTGAATTACATTTCCCAATATTATATCACAATAATTATTCTTCCAACTTTAATTAAATAATTTTATTATTCAATTAATCTTATATCATCTTCTATAATTAAATAATTATTTAATTATTACTAATTTCACATTCCACTATTATTTTATTAATTCACATTATTATTCTTCCTTGATTAATTAATTAAATAAAATTTAATTAATTAACTCACTAATGTCCCTATTCTTTTCAAATTAATTACATAAATTATTATTATTTTATTAATTATCCATTATCCATTTGCCAAAATAAATAAAATTATTATTATTATTTAATCTATTTTGCACATACCATTAATAATTAATTAATTTAATTAATTATTAATTTCCATGTATTTCCACCTCACCTCTTGATTGAGACTTACTCTTAGTCTAATAATCAATCTAATCAATCGAATAATCCATCAATCCTATTTCACTCCCACTCACTTTAAGTGCATTGATATGTTAAATCAATTAACTAATCAATCAATCCTTTCAACAACTTGTTAGTCTGAGTTATCACTCCATTCAATCCTTTTAATTAAATCATATAGTTAGTTATCTGAAATCATGCAGTTAGTTAACAATCAATCAAATACCCTCATTAATCCTCCACCGTTGATCTTTTTCAATATTTCTTCTAATCTTGACTATTGATCAATGTCACCAAAAATCTATAAATGCAACCATCCAATCACTCACTTTTCATCTCAAATCATGCAGCAAAATTATACTTGAATTGCAATAGTGTTTTAAATTGTTATTATACTTATTAAAAATATGAGAGCAAGGATTTCAATACCATTCTCCAAGGTGAAAAGAGGAGAACAATGGAGCTTGACTGTCTCATAGGTTTAAGGTATTGATTTGTTTGTTTGATCTTCTTTCAAATTACTTCATTGTTATGATCTCTTGATTGTGAATCTTTTTGTTTGTTGATTATCATTTAGATTTACAATTGAATTTCCAAGTCATACATTCTGGAGCGCCTGGTGCGACCCCCTTTGTCCTTAATTTAACCTTGTTTTTGTGAGTTTTAAGTGATTTTTGCAGTTATAGGGTCATTTTATGCAATTGCCTATAGAATTGATAGGAATTTGGATGCAAATGTTACTAAGATAGGCATATTTGTTGCACAGAAGGGCACATTTGTTGAATAAAGTTACATAATTGAAGCTAGTTTGGGCATAATTATTTTTGTTGGGTTTCTTGAACTTTTTTATTTTTGAGTATTGAGTCTTTGAATAATAAACCTATTTGTGCCATTTCTTGATGACTAAACTGATAATTTGACCCCTATAAGTACATTTTTTCTTTCATTTTCTATGTTTTTGGGTCTCTGTGCAGTGTGTTTTTGCTTCTTTGTTGGGCACAATTGCTACTCTTTTTGGTGCAATTGAAGCTACTTTGGGCAAAACTATGTAGAATATAGGTACATTTGAGGCTTTGTTGGGCACATATGCTATTCAAAAGTCTATATTTGATAGAAGGTATAAATTTGCTTCATTTTCTTAGTTTTCAGTCAGATTCATGCAATTATTTGTTAGGTTTTAAGGTTACTTATCACTTGATTGAGCATCTTATCACACTCATTGGGATGAAGACTAAAATCCTAAACTACTGAGATTATCTGTTGTAGGGATTTTGTGCTTGTTTTTTCATAAATTAGGAACACTTCAATTTCATAAGGTGAATAAACATTATTTGTTGTTTTGGTAAGTCCCTAGGTACGTGTGCTCTCTCCTCGTGCATAGTGCAATAGTGGAGATCAAAAATACCTTAGGACTTGCATCTTTGTTTGTTTACTCGAGGATTAGATTGTTTGTGTATGATCTTCCCTCGCGACTCCAAAGAATGATCTTGAGAATCAAAAGCAACATCTTTTTCATTTTCTTATAATAGGAGGTCTGCTTGGGGATTTCATCACCCCAAGGATGACCTCAATCACATTTTTGGGTGAGGTATATGTTGATGCAAAAAACTGACAAGCAACACCCTTATGGGAAACTCAGTTAAAGGGGGGACCTATTGCCCTAAACTGAGTAACCTACGGGTTTTTTAAGAAGTTGGCTTCTTCTATAATTTGGGGTTTGGAATGGGAAAAGGAAGAAGGTATATAAAATAAGGTCTAACTAAGGAGATGGTCCAAGCCACAGGTGTATTAAGGCATGAGAAAGCTTACTTTCAGACATGGTTTGAGGGTTGTTTAACAATTTGCTATGTCCCAAAATAACAAAAATCAAAGATGAAAAACCTTAATAGTTTACCAAATAACATAAAATAACTCCCATACACATTTACTAAAAAGAAGAGTCTAAGACATGGTCTAAATCAAAAAAATTATATTGAAATTATAGAAGTTCTGCAAATAAACTACCCACTACAATACTGGCATAATATAATGCTCTATCAAATAACTAAGAAATAGAAAGGCTAAACAATGACATAGTCTATGAGTCTTTTACAATAATATAAAAACAATACAAAAGGTCTAGTGTCGTTCCCTATTTTTTCTATATATTTTGAACTCATTCTTCGAAAGAACAAGCAATATTTATAGAAAATGATTCAACTGCCACCTAGCTAGTAACATATAAGATTCCATTGTGAGAGCAATGATGTCCATCACAATGATTGCAACAGAAAATATTTTGAGCCAAAGAATGCAGTTGCCTTCAAGACAGATGCATCCCCTAAAAATGAAGGCAATGGTCCCAACGTAGAAGCAACACACTCCCTCACAAACATGTGTCACTAGCCCATGAAGTCAGTTAGGACATGTGGCAATATGGCGTAGCCCGTTGCTCATTCCATCCTTCCCTTTGATGAAAATACCATGGAGAAGACACATGGAGAAGTCTTCGTTACTTGCTTTGATTGTGGGGTCCCCCAAAAAGGTGTATGCGAAGGGAAGCAAGCCTTAAAGGTGTGTGTTGCTGACACATGGAAACATGGTGGAGATCGGAAGAGAATTGAGATGAAAAATTTATGAGGAGCGCATGGAGGACACATGGCGACAGTAGGCGGAGCTTGGAAGAGAAAAGGGGGCCGAAGATATCCAAATTCATAGGGCGTGATTGGAAACCAAGAAAAAAAAAATCATCAACTCGAAGGGAGCTCAAGGGATTTTATATCCACAACTTTTGGTGACTACCTAGGGTGTTTTGCTTGCGGAATGGGGAACCCAAAATTTTTGGTTCTTGGACCAGAGTCTTTATCCAATGAGCGATGAAATCAAAGATTTGAGAGAGAAATCTACAATGGCAACCAATCGGCTTCAGATGGCATAGATATGGAGCGCAAATTCTCATGCACCTCGTGTAGATCGATCACTTCTTTAAATGGTAGCTTCATGGATATCCCGGTCCCAGACTCAAGCTGAAATAACAGCCACACAATCTGGTGAGTAATACCCTCTATATCCTCAGCAGTTGGGGGTTGAATGAAGCTTTGAAGAGTGGATATGTCCTGCTACTTCTCCTCAATCTATTTTGCAATTTGTTGTGTTGTGGCTACCGAATCATTAGAGAGAAATGGGGAGGGCAGGCCCATCTAAGTTAGTTCAAAGAATTTTTCTTGCATGTTGTTCATATTTTGGTCGAGTGTGACAACACAATTGCTAGCATGGAGTATGGTTATGTGGCAACAGATGAATTCCTTTGTTGTCTTAGCAATTGAAATATTGCCCTTGATCCTTGCACTCACTAAATCATCATTCGACATGGTGTACAACTTATCCAACAACCTTTCTACCCTAGGAACCTTCTCTGAAATGAACAGTGGGAATTGCTCAATCGTTCTGTGAATCTCCTGACTCAAACTTGATGCTTCTACCATGAACTAAAGCATTGGTTGAAGAGTTAGACATAAGGTCTTGAATTTTTCCCAGTATGAAACATACAGTTGTTGGGCTACCAGAAAGAGGTTTGTCTGGGCGGCAAGGGATGGAGGAGGATTCCTCAAAAGACCAATTTCTGCATCCCTCGACTCAACATCCTACATTAGCTCTACAATTTTTTTGTCCGTAGTGGAGAGTTGCTCCTGCAAGGTTCGCATATCAGCAAGCCATTTTTCCTCGGCTTGGCTTCTGGTCATAGATTACCCATCTAGGGAGAGCCTTACCTATTGGATTTCATTATTGAATTGATCCTGTTGGCCTTCGATGTCCATTTTATTTTGTTGCATTATTTGCTCTAATTGAGCACATTGGCACTAAAAAATTTCTTTCTTTTGTTGCATTTCCTCCTCTACCTACGTCAATTGGTCCTGCAATTCTTGGTATTTTGGTTGCCAATCATCAACCAAGTTGGGATCTTGGGATTGGAATGTTTTAAGCTCCTCTTGGAGCCTAGCCTGTTCTGCCACTACTTGTTGTGACATGCATGCAAATTCAACCTCTCTTGCCTTGTCCTTCATCAATAGGACCTCAATCCTTTCCTAGACATTTTTAGCTCATCTTCCTTCTTCCTTAGTTGGCGACCAAACTTGAGAAATTTGGTAGTCACCACACACTAGGTCTCCTCCATGATCTCAACTTTATCTTGTGGTTGAGTTGCACTCAGATCGAGCCCCATAACATGGATGGTGCAATCTTCGGGTCGCATATCCCCTGAGGCTTGATGACGTTTAGGTGCATGGTTGCAAAGTGCAATGACTACTGAGCCTCATTAAAAAGTGTCTACACCTTTGGCTCTGTCAGCCTCTTTACATCCTTGTCCCTTTGCTTCTAGAGCTTGAGAGCTCGAGCTTGTCTTGTTCTATCACCCTCTAAAAATTTTTTTGTTGGCGATCTAATGAGCTCGCCCACAAAGGGTGCACTGAGAGGAACAAAAAAAGGAAATGAGAGAGTAGTGGTTTCAGCCGATTTCTTCTTTGGAAGAGAGAGCATCAATGGGGAGAACAGGGGAGTATGCTAAGGTCTAGTTTGCAAAGTGGTGGGGGGACTCATGGAAGCGGTGGCAACAATGGAGGTATAGTGGAATCCATTTGTTGAGCAAGCTGGGTTGGAGGTAACGCAATAGATGCAAAAGGTGTAGCAATAGCAATTATGGACTATGCTCTGACGAAAGGTGGGATAATCTGTGGGGGAGTAAAAGTGAATTATCCTGCTTGGGAGAATTTTGAGAAAACTCTCGTGACCATTGCAAAAGAAGTGGAGAAAGAAAGGCTGACACTTGAGGTGAAGGGCGACGTAGAGATAGTGGAAGAAATTAGAGATTGTGAATCAAGAAGAGAGGGAGAGAAAGATACCTGAGCTATGAATGGTTATGATCCTTGGCTTGTTCTAGGTTCCTACAAACCCTCTATATAAGTTGCATTTGTGCATTGCCTTTTTTTTCGTGGGGAACCTTCCACATCTAAGAACTCCATCGAGTGTTGTTGGGAATGACCTCTAGGTATTTTCACGAACCATGAGAATTTTGGTGAGGCTCCCGAACGTGATATATTCACTCGCAGCTTCAGAATAGTTGTGCTAGGTTGCTTCACTTATTTTTCAGCTTGTTGTGTCAGGGCTATCTTCAATTCCTTCTCGTTCTCCTTCCCCTTCCCTATATATTTCTTAGCTTCCTCTGAGTCAATCTCCTCATCATCTAAAGCGTCAGTATCATCATGTGCCCTATTCTACAGAGTATCAAATTTGTCATCCGCGTCTATGCCTTGGAACAAGACATCGTAGCATTTGATTTCTTGATGGTAAATCCAAAAATATTTAATCTTTTCTTCACTCCACAACCATTGCTTGACCAAATCATTGTGAAGGGTGGCACCTATTTGGATTTTCTCAATAAACCTCGCCAAAGGAAAATAGAAGTTGAGTTTGTATTTTGTCATTAAACTTTGCGAAAGGAAAATAGAAGTTGAGCCATGGCATCCTCTTATCCTCTATAGGAATGTGAACTAGGTCTATAAATAGATCATCCTGCTCTGACAGGGGATTCCACCACTTTTCCCAGTAAGGTCGGGGATTGTGGGTTACTCGAATATTTATGCATATTAGGTCATTATCGGGGTTGTATTGCCATTTGCCACAAATCCACACTAGCCTTAGATGAGCCAGCTTTGCCTTGAGTAGCTTATGTGTCTACTTCTTCACCATAACCACTGTTTCAAAGCTTAGTGGGCAGAAGAAAAATCCTTTCTTCTTGGCCTTCCCTCCACAAAAGGTGAAGTCAATAATTGACACTTGTTGAAACATCTCAAGGATCAACACTCGATCTATGATGCATGTCAGGAGCTAGAACAGATCCCTGATGAAGCCACACAACTGATTGAATGTGAAATCCTCCCTGGGAAACCAATCGCATTTAGGAGCAAAACTCTACATCCACCTCATTTTATTGGTAGAGAGTCGATAAAGACTGTCATCCTCGCTCAAGTCTTGTAGAATCAGAGTAAAGAAATAATCTAAGAATGCATAATAGTCATAAGTTGTGGAGTGGAGAGGGGTCCATACAAAAACTAGCCTTCTAACTCCCTTTTCATCAAAAATAGCTAACCTCATATATTTTTTGAAGAAGTTGGGGTTCTAATGTAGAAATATATAGGCAAGGAGAGAAATAAACTTGAACTTATGTTATATTATGTATTCCTTGATTTGGCCTATCATTTCTCGAATAATGGCTTATGCGAAGTCATACCAGAACACAGATTGTTTCCTTCTCTACTGAAAACCTAGACCTAGTTTGAACTCATGCACCCATTTGTCCTCGTCCAAGCTGCAAATGAATGCCATCATAGAAAAGGCATCTTGCATATCACCTTGTCTAAAAGCGTTGTGCATGATTGGAATTTTTGGCAGCTTTATCAAATCCTCCCGGGGCCTTTGGGTTTCCTAATTATAAATATCCAGAGCTTTTTCTCTGCCTCTCCAAAAGTTGTCTCCTTTTTCTAGAGTGAATGAATCCATCTTTTCCGTTCTAGAACCCCCTCTTGGGATGTAGAGAATGTCTCTAACAGCCTCATCATTAATTACATCCCTCAACTCCCTACCCTCAACGGTGTTGATATCTAAATTGAAATGTTGAATGTCATCATGAACTAGCTCCGTGAAGTAATGCACAAAAGGGACCATATATTACGGGAGCCCGCAAAACCATTTCTTGTACGCCAACTGGAAATCACTAGTGGCCACCTTCATTCTTTCACAAGCTGCTTCTCTTAGGCTTTTAGGGTTGGTTTTGAGGATGGGATCATGAATGTTATCCCACTCCTCCTTTATCTAGCTCTGGTCCTTGTGAACCTTCTACTTTTATGCCTCTCATGTGCAAAACCACTTGAACTTCACTGGTATTCCAGGTGAAGCGTAAGAGGTATCACCAAAAATATTGGCCATGGATTTTGCACACATATGGCATCAAACAAAATTTGGGTCGCTTTGCCTTGCTCTTCTATCTGAGGGTTTTGGGCCATTTCCTTCTATTTTGGACCTCTATGATATAACAACACCCTTTCCTTGCTCTACAAAATTACCTTTCCTTGAAACACACCAGTTTTGGATGAATGGAACCTAAACAAAAAGCACCAATACAAGGCTTGTACCGGACACAAATTTAGTTGGACTCTTGTTCTTTGTTTGGGTTCGACTTGTTCAAGAATAGTATATCATCAATAATTACTTCTTTGAACCTAGCTGCTTCTACACCTCTTATGTTTTTCAGCAATTTTGCACTCAACACTCTTTGCACTGGATAGCGTATTCAAGAAGCTTTCACATTGTTTATTCCTTCGCATGCAACACTTAGCTTTTTCTTGACTGAAGTTAGAAACAACAGTAGCCTTTTTGCATTGAATTCAACATGTACCACCAACTCTCTTGCTCAAGCAAAATGAATTTCTTACCCTTTTAAAAAGACAATAATTCATAATGACAACTAGTAAGCATGTCCTTCGGTGCAATTTTCTTGGGAAATTGAGTCGGTGATGCAAGCGTATAAACCTCTTGCATGCTTGGAAATTAATATCCTAAAAGAATGATAAAGCTAAAAATGCAATGAGTACTTTGAAATGATTTGTGTTCTACCTTGACGGCTGAAACATGCTTGCATTGTGACACATCAACACTTGTTCGTATGGGTGATCACTTGGGACTGCCACCAACTTGTGCTAATTAATTACCTCTCCTTAATCTCACACACAACAATTCATACATGGTGGATGCAATTGGGTGGAAAACTTGGGTTGACTCTTGGTGGGATTTTTGAGTCAGTACGCGATTAGCATCATGCTTATGGCATGCTAGTACCTCAAATGTTTCTATAAATAGACCTCAAGACAACAACAAAATCACACTTAGCAATCAAAAAAATTAACACTTGGGTAGTTGGATAGGATTAGGCATCATGAATACTCCCATTAGGCTTACTTGCAATAAGTCTCAGACGACCTTCTTAGGCCAAGTTTCCAATAGGTGTTTGAAACGAATGACTAAGAATAAGCATTGATTGGCCATTATAGCAATGAAATGCATATTGGGTAGGGATTGCATAGAGTATGAGGATAAGTATAGGGTCAATACAGACATTTGATCTCACTTTGTTGCATCTATGCTTGATGTATAGGTCCCTAAGCCAATGATTATGTGACTCACATTGGAAATCTTCTTGAAGCGGTACCTTGGTGGCCTTGGAGAATTCATGGAAAATGTAGTGTATAGCCTGGGTATCCCAATGACAAGCGACCTTTACAAACATATTGAAGAGGACGTTGTAGTGCCATGGCTACCATTTCTGAGTGGATTTTGCATACTATCACATGAAGAGCATTGCTAGAGGGTCACTCGTGCCTATCAGTTCTTGTTGCATTGCTACAACATGGTGCTATTCTACTATGTAGAGTGGTACACCAACTTCAGAGACCTAGTGTTTTCTCCACCACTGGTCATTTTACCACTGATTATTTTGTTGTTGTTATTGATCTTTTTGCCCTTGTGAACAATATTCTTGCTTCGGTTGTCCCAGATGCTACTAATAATGCTCTTGCTCCTATTGATAATGCCCCTACTCCTGCTACTTAAGTCTCAACACTTTTATATGTTTTTTGTATATATGCCTAAACCATGTTTTTTAACCGTATATAAACTACATAGTATATAAATATACTTTTCTAAAAATCATGGCCTCTGATCCATTTTGGAAGTGTAATTTTGAAGCATATAATACTTTCAAATGAATATACAACTTATACTAAGTTTATGTCTCTTTTGCTTCTGGTATTTTGTATTATGGGTTCCCTTTTTTTGCTTCTTTGAGTACATTTTTAATTTTTCATATGAGTTTTTTTCAATTTTTTGCATATGGGTTGCTTGAAAAGACGAGTCGAACAAAAGAACATAAAGGAAAAATTTACAATAACTACATATTTACACAAGTAGAACAATTAATAAAGCTTGATTTAACAATTTGAGGTGGATTTCATTAACCGAAATCCCCAATGCCTCTTTTTCCATATTTTCTAATTCGAATGCATTGTATTGCTTGCATTGAATTATTTTAAATGGGCCTTCCCGCAAACTATCAAATTTTCCATGTTGGCCAAGCTTTATGACTCTCTCATTAAATTTGAGCACTAGGTCTTTGCATTTGAGACCTTGGTCTAAGGTTTTCTTGTCAAACCACCCCTTAACCATGTGTTGGCAGCTAGTCATGGTTGTTAGGGCCTTTTCTTTTTTTCCTGTACTTCTAGTAACTAGGCTAGTTGGACCTCCATGGATCCATTCTCCTTAACCTCTAGGGATTTGAGCGATTGCAGTGCATGAATCTCTATGGAGATGGGCAATAACGCTTCTTTCCTGTATACTAACTCATAGAATGAGGTCTTGAGGCCTTGCTTAGGAGTTATGTGGTTTGCCCAAAGTGCTGCCCAAATGTTTTTGTGCCACTCTCTTTATGTTGTGACCCGATTCTTTTAATGAGTCAGACCAAATTTTTATTAGTCGACTTGGCTAGGCCATTTCCATGTGGGTAGTATTTTGAATATTTTTTTAAGAATATGTCATGCACAAGTGTGAATTGACATACCTTCGAACCCAAGAAATCCTTGGCATTGTCGGAGATGATGGCCTTTGGTAGGCCAAATCTTAATACCAGTTCCTCAAGGAAGTTCACAATTTCTGGCTCTATTGCATTCTTTAAGGGCATGGCCCCGGTCCACCTGGTAAAGTAACTTGTAGCCATGATGATCCATTTGTGTCCCGTACTAGAAGATGGATTAATTATCTCAATAAAATCAAGGCCCCATTACGCAAAGGGTTCATAAACCACTATCAGGTTGAGAGGCACCACAAAGTTTTTCCTTCTTGGCACGAAGAATTGGCATTTCTTCCAAGCTTTAACCAAAGAGCATGAGTCATTGAATAGTGTAGGCCAAAAATATCTGATGCACATAATTTTGATATCAATGGTTCTTGTTGAGAAATGGTTGCCTGTTGGACTGTTGTGGAAAGTGTCAAGAATTTTTCTCACCTGTTCTGTGGTGACACACCATAGTAGAACACCATTGAAGTTCCTTTTGAAGAGGACCCCTTCAATAAGTGCATATCCATTGTTCTGCAGTCTATAGAATATTTTCTTCTAAGAAGGAAGTTTTGATGGATCTTTCCTGATATGCATGAATCTTACCCTGTCTACTAGCTAGCAGCCTTTGGTCTCGAGTTCATTTGTTAGAACAAGTTCAGGTTGCTCTTCTTCAACTACTATTTCTTCATTTTGTGCCAGATATTCACATAGTCCTCTTCCTCAAATGGTCTTTGTGGGTTTGACCTCAATATAATATTCAAGGATCTTAGTGATCCAATTAGCCCTCTTTTCAGTGATTTTCCCTCCATGATATACTCACGCAAATTGGAATGTGTGGCATATACAATCACCTTGTTGCAAGATATAAGGTTTCAAAACTTCTTGAGACCCCTTAAAAATGGTGAATGCTTTCCTTTCGACGAATATGTAGTTCATATCATAATATTTTAAGATCTGGGAGTGAAAAGCTATCAGATGTTCTCCCTTTCCTTCATCATCCTTTTGGATCAAAACAATAGCGATGTTGTATCTGCTACTATATACATACATTATAATATCCTTTGATACGTCTCCATTTACCAGCATAATAGCTAAAGAAATAGTATCCTTAAACTTCTCAAAGAATTCTCTAGCTTCCTTTGTCTATTTGAACAATTGATCCTTTTTGAGCATTAGGGTGATAGACCTAATTATCCCTACAAAATTAGAAATGAATTTTCTCACAAAATTTGCCTTTCTTAGAAAGGACTAAACTGCCTTCTTATTGACTAGAAGGGGAAGTTCTCTAATTACCTTTACCCACTCTGGATCGATTTTAATTCTATATTTGGACACTACATGACCCAATAGTTTTCCTTGTGGTACTCTGAAAACACATTTCTTTGGGTTTAGGGATATTTCGAACTCCTGAAATTTTTCAAAGATCAGTTCAAGGTGGTAAAAATGATCATCCTTATGCTTGGAGAATATTGTAAGATCATCTAGGTAGATCAAGATGATTTTATTGATCAAAATCCTAAAGGAAATATCCATTGCCCACTACAAAGTGGTTCTTGCATTTGACAGATCGAAGGGCATTTTCACATATGCAAACATTCCCCACTTAGTAGTGAACGTTGTTTTGTGTCGGTCCTCCTCTTTTACCTGGATTTGGTTGTAACCATAAAATCCATCTAGTAGATAAAACATCTCCACCCTTGCCACTTCTTGCAAGATAGACTCCATGGAAGGCAAGGGGCAGTGGTCCTTCAGGGATGCTTTGTTCAAGTCTTGGAAATCAACACATAGGCAGATGTCTCCATTCTTCGTTTAGACTAGAACTAGGTTAGATACCTATGTACTATACTTGACCATGAAGATGATCTGGGATTGAATTATCTTTGTCAACTCCTACACCATCAAGGCTTCAATCTTCGGTTTTACTGGCCTCTACTTTTGGCGGGCAGGTTTTGCACCTTTTGTTAGTTCTATAGTATGTTGGATGATTTAGGGATCGTATCCCTTGAGGTCATCATATGACTAGGCCACTACTCCTTCATATTTCTTATAGAAATGGATGAGTCTTTCCTTATCGTGTTGTAGGACATATGTTTTGACTTTGAGCCTCCTTCCATCTTTGACCTAAAGATCTATATAGTCGCTTTTATCCACTACAAACCTCCTCTTGTCATTTCTTGCATCATCACAATCGAATAGGTTTTTGAGAGTGACCAATCCTTTTGGGAGTTTGTTGGATCTTAACTGAATAATTTTCCCTTCATATGCCTTGGCAATTCTTGATTTGAGTTTCTCAGTGAACTCTCTCGACTGTTGGATGAATGAGGTGATGTGTTTGTCACTTTCAAACACTTGCCAACTTTGATCATTATCTAGGATTTCCGATTGTACAATTACTCGTACAGAGGGTATGTTGTGAATTAAGTCAGAAGTAGGATCAAATTGAGATTTGATTGTTGCCATGCGGTCCGCTTCTATATTTTTCTCTCTAGGCACTGTCTATATATTGAAGGCTTCAAATCTTTCAATCAGGTCCCAGAATCTATGTCTATAGGATCTCATGCGATAATATTGGCTATGGAAATCCATCATACTTGATTGACCACTAGATTGGAGTCTCTGAATACCATTATTTTCTAAATGCCCATCCACTCTAAAAGGCTTAGACCTTGCACTACTCCTTCATACTCAACTTCATTATTCGAACAAGCAAACTAGAAGTGGAAGGACCAAATTTCCTTTTCATTGGATGGGGACGTCAAACATATCCTAGATCCTGCACCAACTTTGCATTTCACTCCATCAAAGTATAACATTCATATCTCTGAGGTTGGACAATCCTCAGATTCCTTCACAATCCTCAGGATCACTTGATCCTCACAATACATGACATAAGTTCCCAATCTGGTGGCATGATAGTTACCAAAAGGATTATCGTCTATATATTCACTCAAGAGGACCTCCTCCTAATTGGTCCGATCTCTAGTTACCTTCTCATCCTCTAGTAGTTTGATACCATATGTCTCCTCTTTGGTGAAAGAGGTATGGGAAGCTTCAAAGTTGATCATGGCTTCATCGGCCACATGTTATGAAATTAGGGGTTCAAATATTATTTTCATTTTAGGTCCATGCTTGGTCTTGAGGATCAAGTGTGACCAATCCGAATAAATATATCCACCTATCTTTGAAGCGAATTCCTGGGGTAAGCAAAGAATGAACATGGGGGGAACATCTATGATCATGGTATCTTGTAGAACTATGATACTGGGGCAGAAGAATAGAGTCAAGGGGAGGTTTTTGATGACACCTATGGTTTCAACCTTGTTCCCATCAAGCTGCATAACCCCAATTTTTAAAGGTTCATAGCTAAGTCCTAAGGCTTCAGCTATCTGCTTGGGCATGAATGTGGTGCTAGCACCGGAGTCAATCATAGAATTGTATAATAATTTCTTCCCCACAATAAGAGTTAATAAAAAGGGATTGGGTTTCAACTTATCCATAACTTTGATAGAGGCCTCTTTGCACTATTTGCGAGAAATTTGGCAGGAGGTGATGGATCAACGTCCTTTCCCTTGAGTGATAGCTTTGTTGGTTCAATAATTGAATCTTCCCAAAGGGCCTTCTACAACAATGAATTCTACTTTGGAATAGCTAAGATATCCTAAAGGGATACGTTAGTGGAGGATTTTTGAAATTGTTTCACCACATTGAATGGAAGAGGATCTGAAGGCTTCGATTCTTTATACCTTATTATAAAAATCTCCCTTTGTGGCTGAAATTTCTATGCAATTGTGGAGGTGCTAGGAGTTTGGTCAGAGGCACTTTTAGGCTACAGAGTGACACAATCACTTGTGAATCTCCTCTTTGAGGAAGTGTTGCAATTAGATTGCACTTGCAGGGTATCTAATGTGGATGCCTCATTTGAAAATATTGCCTCTTCTCATTCCATCCATGAGAAGAGAACGTGGTTGGGGGCTATGTCATTTTCTTATTCCAAGGACATCCCTTGAATTTGAGCGATAAGCAACATGTTTTCCATTTGTGGAGAGGTATATGCATAGCCTCCTAAACTCGATGTCACACCTTAACTGTGTTGTTATGCCACCTTTTGTTGTAAATTGTCGTGCGGGCAGTTCTGGGGAATATGCACATCATTGTTGGGGAAGCACCAAGGGTTGATGTCGTCGACAAGATTATTTTTCCCTGCTACTAACTCTCTATTTGAACTCGGTAGGACATTAGGTAGTGGAGTAGGTACTAGAGCCATCTGATTACTCGATTGAGCTTGTAGACTCGTGCAAATACCTCTTTGGTACTGGTTCTATTGGTAGGAAGGTCTTTCACCTTGGTAATTTTGGTATGTTGGCTTCAAAGGCATGGACTAATTGCACTTGATGGTAGTCACTTCATTTGAGATACTCTGCAACAATTGCTTGATGTCGTTCATCTCATCCCTTGACTGGATAGATTTAGAGGAAACATTTTGAGGTGTGCCTCGATATGTGTACATAGATTAAGGAGGAGCAGGTGCACTCGTAGATGCTATTTCCTAGGCGGGAACTGTTATGTCTAGAATATAAGCATAATGAGATGAGGTGGTATCTTTTTAGCATTGATCAGGTTATTTTTTGCTTTAACAACGATGTTGTATGCATCCGATAGAGTGGTTCTGCCAAGGGACTAGATCATCATCAAGATGTCGGCATTGATGGATTTCAGGTAGAACATGAATACCAACTCGGTTGGTGGGTGAATAGGAGCCCAAATCCTCTTCCAAGTTGTGTAAAATCGAGCATTGAATTCATTCATGGCTTCATATGGGCCTGATTTATGGTCACCAACTGATGATATAGCGAAGACCAATCTCCATCATTCAAAATTCTTTCATAGAAAGGATCTCTGAGTTGATCCCAAGTACCAATAGTGTTAGCTTTTAGATTTTGATACCAATCTAGTGCCTTACCTTCAAAAGAGGTTGCAAGTATCCTCAATGCTATGCTTTGATCAACCACACCATGCACTAGACATACATCTGCTACATCTTGCAAATGTTCAGATGGTGTCTTTGAGCCATCTCTGATGAATTTTGGTACAACTTTTAATACAAAAACCAAGATGGGGGCCCAGGCAACGAGTGCTACTAGTTTTATAAGGGGAATTCTGACATCCCATGCCACATAATTTCTATTAGAAATTGGCAACATGGCTGGTGGAGGGATCAAAGCATTTATTGGATGGGTTCTAGTTCGTGTTGTTACTAGCAGTGGCACTAGAAAGCCAGGGTTGTTCGTTGTTTGGGATCTAGTAATAGGTTGATGGCTCATGCATCCACTTAAGGTTTAAGTACAATTAAGAGGTCCCACCAGGCATACCAAAAAAAGAAATTGTTGATGCCAAAAATTGACAAGCAACAACCTTATGGGAAACTCAGTTAAAGGGGGACCTATTGTGCTAAATTGAGTAAGCTATGGGTTTTTAAAGAAGTTGGCTTCTTTTGTAATTTGGGGTTTGGAATGGGATAAGGAAGCAGGTATATAAAATTGTTGGTGTAATTAAATGTTTTGTACCTTGTCCTAGGTCATAATTACACCTCAGTTAACTTTACTTAGGGACCACATAGGATTTGTTGGAGAATTTCCGCCTTTGGTGGACTTATCTTCTTATTACTTTATCACTTTCATCTTTCATGGACATATCATGTGATTAGGTTTCCACCTTTTGTGGGAGATCCACTATTTGTGGTGGTTATCACATTATCACTTTCTACTTTAGGTGGAGTGATAGCTTTTCATTGTTGTCTCATGTCATAAGATTATGACACTTGTCATAATCTTATGCACTCCTATGTACTCACCTTGGCTATATAACCAAGGGGTCTCTACTACATTTGTACACACATTGATTGAGATCATATCATTGACATTGAATACAGTTTATTCTTGTCACATTATTTTCTCTCTTCTTGTGCTTTTCATTTGGTCCATAGATCTTGGCATCTGTAGCTAGTTCTAACATGGTATCAGAGCGGGTTGGGTGCCATTGGAGAGTCTTTTTCTGAAGAGAGGTACTAGATTTGGGGAGGTTCCATTTTTGGCTCCTTATTTCAAGTTTATATCAGATCTTGTTGGTGCAAATCTAAGCTCACCATTGCGTCCAGAAGGTTTGAGAAAGTCGATTTTGCCTTTTGTTTCGTCCAAATCGGACATATGAGGCCAAATATATGAGGGTTTGAAGCTGCATTGTGGTTGCTAGATCTAGTAGGTAGCTGCATTTTTGGAGCATTTTGGGTCAAATCCGACCCTACCATCACATCCAGAAGGGCCAAAAACCCTAAGATCAACTGTCCAATCATTCAAATCGGAGCAAGTCATCCGATGAAGCAAAAACAATTTGCCCAGAGAGCCGTATGGCCCCCAGGTCAGCATCATTGCGTCGGGTATGATTTTATAAAAAAATATATATATTATTATTTTCTGTGAAATAATTGTTTTTGAAAATTTATTTAAAATATTTTGCAGTTTTTTGTTTAAAAAAGTTTTTTAAAAATTAAAAAAAATAAAAAAAGTTATACAATATGCGGGTTGTACTGCGGTTGGGTCTGCTGCATGGCAAGGACAGGAGGCCCCACCACCA
Source organism: Sequoiadendron giganteum (assembly GCA_007115665.2). Lineage (NCBI taxonomy): Eukaryota > Viridiplantae > Streptophyta > Pinopsida > Cupressales > Cupressaceae > Sequoiadendron > Sequoiadendron giganteum. Next base: position 354,435,484 of record CM021108.1, read on the forward strand.
GTGGCTCATTGAACTGACTGGTTCTTCAAACTCCCGACAACCTTCTCAAAAATTCGGCAGTTGTCAACAAATCCGGTGGCTCCCACAAAAATCTGGCAGTCAAAGTCGACCAAAGAATATTCGTCTCAAATTCCAGCAAAAGAATATTCAAAAAGCATAGGTTTTTTTTGGCAGGAATATTTTTCTGGTGACGGGCCATATGCCATCAAATTTAACGTAGTGAACTGCTGACATCAACACCACGTTAGCACCCCTGAGAAATTTTTTTCCCCCTCACAATTAGAGTTTTCATTTTTGCAGTTCAACTTCAGAGGCTCATAACTCAATCATTTTGGCTCCTTTTTTCGAGCAATTATTTTTTGGTTTTGGCTTCTATTTTTTCCAAAAATTTCAGATTATCACAGGTGTTGCTGCTTCGTCCTCATTTTGGGAACTTTGGGAGCCCTTAACTTGCTCCTACGGTAATGTTTTTGGGTGCCATTTTTTTTTAAAGTGCATAATTTTTTGTGTGTACATCTCAGTGTTATGATCAGATTGATCTCATTTTATACCAAAAATTGTACTTGAATCTGTGGCCTATTTTGGCAATCTGCATGTACCAAGATCAAAGTCTACCTTGCTATTTTTGGCAGTGGCAATTGTAAACGCACTAAGTATAAAGTTCCAAATCAAATATTGCTTGGGGGGTTTCTTGATTGAGTGATTTGGGGGGGGTCTCTTTGTGCATTCTTTTGATCTGTTTGCTTGTGCTCTCTCATTTTCATGGATCATTCTAAGGTTCCTTTGCTCACATCATTGATGACATCCATCTTCTCTTTGATGAAGATGCTCCTTCTTCAATTGTTGCGAGGGAACACTCTGACCCTCTTGTTCATTCTCTACATGATAATTCTTTGTAGTTTGACATGACTATGGATAATTTTGGACAACATTTGGAGGAGGCTTCTTTGTCTTTAGAGGGGATATCTTTCTCTTTGGATCATGTTCTACATTCATCTCTACAAGATGTTGGATTGTACTCTTCAACAGTGTGGCCTAGAACGCCTATTTGGAGTGTGTCAGCCTTTAGCATCGATATGGAGACACTTGAGCATGCTTCAAAGACATCATACATCATGCATACATCCTTGGTTTTGTTTCTTCCTAAGGGGAGGAACGTTGTTCGACAAGATTGGATCATCTTCAGCATTCAATGTCAAGCTTCTACCATCCTTGTAGGTGACTCAACATTGAGGGGGGGCTGCCTTATCTCTCTTCTACTTCTCTCTTATGGGGGGGTCTTTTTCCTCACATGGGGTTTTTACCTTCTCATGCATCATTGAGAGTAGTTTTATTTTGTTTTTCATCTCTCTTTTTGGGAGGAGTTTTGTCCCACTGGGTTTTCTCCTTTTCTTTGTTTGTGAGAGATTGCTTTGCTTTGTACATGGGTACCTAACATGGCCCAGTTGTTGGGACCCATCTTGCATTGTTTGCATTTGTGTACATTCTCCCTAAGTTTCACTTAAGGGGGGGTGTTCGTGTAATTAAATATTTTGTACCTTGTCCTAGGTCATAATTACACCTTAGTTAAGCTTACTTAGGGACCACATAGGAGTTGTTGGAGAATTTCCACCTTTGGTGGACTTATCTTCTTATTACTTTATCACTTCCACCTTTCATGGACATATCATGTGATTAGGTTTCCACCTTTTGTGGGAGATCCACTATTTGTGGTGGTTATCACATTATCACTTTCCACTTTAGGTGGAGTGATAGTTTTTCATTGTTGTCTCATGTCATAAGATTACAACACTTGTCATAATCTTATGCACTCCTATGTACTCACCTTGGCTATATAACCAAGGGGTCTCTACTACATTTGTACACACATTGATTGAGATCATATCATTGACATTGAATACTGTTTATTCTTGTCACATTATTTTCTCTCTTCTTGTGCTTTTCATTTGGTCCATAGATCTTGGCATCCATAGCCAATTCTAACAAAAATAAAGATCTAACTAAGGCGATGCACCAAGTTGTAGGTGTATTTAGGCATAAGAAACCTTCCTTTCAGACATGGTTTGAGGGTCATTCAACAATTTTCTATGTCCTAGAATAATAGGAATCAAAGATGAAAAACCCAAATAGTTTACCAAATAACATAAAATAACTCCCATACACATTTATTGAAAAGAAGAGTCTAAGACATGGTCTAAATCAACAAAATTATATTGAAATTATAGAATTTCTACAAATAAACTACCCAGTACAATAATGGAATAGTATAATGTTCTCTCAAATAGCTAAGAAACAAAAAGGCCAAACAATGGTATAGTTTGGGAGTCTTTTACAATAATCTAAAAACAATACAAAAGGCCTAGTGTCTTTCCCTATTTTTTCTGTATATTTCAAACTCATTCTTTGAAAGAAGAAGTAGTATTTATAGAAAATGATTCAACCGTCACCTAACTAGTAACAAAAAAGATTTCATCGTGAGAGAAATGATGTCCATTGCAATGATTTTCTAGGCCATTGCAACAAAAAAAAAAATTGAGCCATAGAATACAGTTGCCTTCGAGACAAATGCATACCCTACAAAAAGGCAGTGGTCCCAATGTAGAAGCAACACACTCCCCAATAGACATGGGTTGCTAGCGCATGAAGTTAGTTAGGATATGTGGCAATATGGCACAACTTGTCGCTCATTCCATCCTTCCCTTCAATGAAAATACCATGGAGAAGTCTTCGTTACCTGTGTTAACTGTGGAGTCCACCAAAAAGGTGTACACAAAAAATATTCTACGTGGCACATAGATGCAACTCGATAGAGAAGCGAAGGCAAGAAATCCTTAAAGGTGCATGCTTTTGACACGTGAAAAAATGGAGGAGCTCAGAAGAGAAGCGAGAGATGGAAACCTTGCGAGGAGTGCACAAAGGACACGTGGCAGCAGCAACAGAGCTTGAAAGAGAAAAGGGGGTCAAAGATATCCAAATTCATAGGGCGTGATTGGAATCCAAGCAAAAAAAACATCATCAACTTGAAGGGAGCTCAAGACATTTTATATTCATAGTATCTAAAGGGGGGAGAATGAAATTTGTACCCCAAAGTGTGGCTAGTGTCATACAATCCAAGTTGTGTGACCCTCAATCTGTCGAGACACATTTAGTAAGGAGAACGAAGGAGACCCCTCCAATCTTGAGCATTGCAAATAGGATCATTTTTCATCGATTCCACTATGAACCTTATGATTAGAAACCTTTAAAACCTTCAATTGTTGGCTCAGTGTGGTGTAGAGTATAGTATCATGCTCAAATTTACTCACCATGTACTCTTCTATTGTTGAGGTGACATTGATTCCTTGGTAGGGCCTTATATTTCTAAGGTAAGGAATGTTAAGGTCATACCCTAGTCACCCATTCATTTGAAGGTATTGTGCTTCGATGAGTGGGACCACACTAAGTCATCACACCTTTACTACTATCTAGGTTTCTAATGTGATTGGTGTGTCTTCTATATGATGATACCAGTGAAACCATTCAGTTTTATCACCTTGAAAAGTGTTAAAAGCTATTGTGTTCACTGTTTGAATTGTTTTACTGCCATACTTTCTCAATACACCAAAACTATTCAGAATAATCCAATTCAGCTTCAAAATCATGCACCTATCTATCTTATTGTGTAACTAACTCTCAGTCCACACAATTGTATATTATATAGAAGGCAAAAAACTAAATCCCAAGTCAGAATTTCACATCTATTTAAACCTGTACCACAATTGTCCTAGCGTAGCGTATTTGTCTCACTATGTGGCACATCTGTTGCAAATATAGGTGTATATGTGGCTTACATAAGCACATCTATTTCATTGAAGGGAGTAATTGCTTATGATCTCTAGAAACCCAATTTTGAACTTCAGATTGTTACATTTATCCTTCTGTCGTATTTGTCTTGTTTTAACACATTGACACCTTATTTGGCACACTTTCCACACTGTTTGGTGCAACTTCTACATAGAAGTGTGCATTTGTGTTGCAATTTTTCCCAATATTTGTGTAATTTCTACTTAAATAGGTGCATATTGCACAAAGTGGCATCATTGCTCTTGATTGTCATATCACCAATTTTGTCTTGCAACTAAGGCTGCCATCCATTGTAACTCAGAATCTCATAATTGAATCTATCACTGACATAATTTTTCCCTCTTATAGTGTAATTGCTTTGTTATTAAAGTTTTTATTGCTACCAAATCCTCTAGTCTTAGCAAATAGGCCTATAGACATAGACATGATTTAGCATAATAAAAGGTGAACCTAAGATTCAAGATCATATCCCATTACACATTCATTAAAATCCTTCAATCACACTAAGACTTGGGCTTATAAATTTTTTACCATCATCGATATAGTCATCAACACATAAGGATTAGACTCATTTCAATTTATTTGGATCTTTGATATCCCCCATTATCCCTAGTTTGGTTTTTAGCTTGGAATTTGTCCTTCTCCAAGTTGAAGAATCAAACTAACCTATTTGTTGGTAGATTAGCTTAGAATATTTGGCTACTTCTAAGTTAGAATATTCCACCCCTTTTATCCATTGAATTTGAACTCAAAAGTTTAGTTCACAATTCAAACATCATTATAAAACCCTCGATCATAAAGTTTTAAGATTTAGACACTTTTAGTCTTTTCTTAATCATCATCCAAAACCACCAAACATACACACAAATAAAATATTAGGCATCCCTTATATGCTTGTAGAAGTAAGGTCACATGCTAGGAATAAAATGGAGCATAAATATCCCAACAAGATACCCTTACATAGGGAACTATTTCTAGGAACACAAGGAAAGGTATCCACATTCGTTTCAAGGGGCTTTGAAACTTGACATCCATTGAGTACTAATCATAGTACAAACATTAGTGGAATCAAAGAAGTATCACTCAAGGATTTGTCAAAGGCACAACAAGATGCAAATTCCATGAGACTAGTTGATTCCCTTCTTACTGCAAATAGAGATCAATATTTTTTTCTACTTGCACAACAAGGTGCCAAGTTACTCACAACATTCGATATCACCCTCATAAAGACATCCCAAATAACACTCCATCATCGACCTTAGGGGAAACATGTTCTAATAGTATCATACCACAAACACATGACATTGTCATCCGTCCCACAAATAACCTTAACATGATATTCCAAAACAACTCTAATGTACCCCTCACTAAAAACCCTAACACCATACCACATTCCATGACATCAAAAAACAACACTATCATACCACCCATTAATAACGAACATATCCAACCCCAAATAAAATATTTCACCCTACCTATCAACAATTCAAATCTATCTCAACAAATAACATCCACCATCCCATAGACATTCAAACCAGCCAATTTTACAACATATCAACGCCCCCCACATACACCCAAGCTCCAACATATACCTTACAAATAACCAACCCCCTCTATAACACACCACTTAATAACTCCAACATTCCCAACTCATTTCAACCATCCCACACTATGCCATCACACACACTTGGTCCTCATAATACTACAACCAATCCATTAATTCAAATAAAAAATTCCACTCAAGTTACCCCACCACTCACATCCAACACCTATACTTCAACCTCACACTCAACATACTATCACCCCTAACTCCCATATCATCACTCCAAACCCACCTAACCAAAACATCCATAAAAATGCCATGACTTCACAACACTACCTCCATGACAACCCCAATATAGGTCAATACCCTATTGCAAGGTGTGTGCCCTTGGTATCCTTGGTTGTTTAGCACAGTGCTCAGATTCATGGCATGGTTTAACCACCTCATGTGGATCTTAACTCTGGATTGTACCGGTCATTGACAAGTCGATATTTTGGTGCAACAAGAAGGATAACAATTGGTATCAGATTTGATCACGATTTTTAATCCCTCGCTTCCATTGGGGGGGATTGTTGCAAGGTGTGCACCCTTGGTCTCCTTGGTTGTTCAACGTGACACTCAGATTCATGAAATGGTTTAACCAACTCCTGTGGATCTTAACTCTGGCTTGTATCGAGCATTTATAGGTTGATATTTTGGTGCAATGACAAGGCCAACATATCCTTCCTATGCAAATCCCCACTAATATTTCATCACATCCAATCCTCAGGCTAACTCCAATCTCACCACTCACACTTACATTCCCCAAAATCCTTCATGCATTCATCAAAATTCATCATCGATGAACTTTCCCCAAGGTTACTCATCTACACATCCCACATCTACTTATGATCCTAATAACATACATGTCCCCACACAAACAAATGGTTTAGCTCTCTAAATACACAAAATTTACAGCAAACGATTTTGAACATGAATATGAGGCCGACAAAGAAAAGCTACATGTTGGAGGACATATTCCCCTACCCATTCAATGGGATGATAACTATACACCCTTTTTTAAATAATTTTGAAATAACCAAGTTTGATAAATACAAAGGAAAAGGAGACCCCATTGAGCATATTCAAGAAATTTTTGTTGCTGTATAAAGGTGGTCCATAATGATACTTGTCTAATGTGCCTCTTCCCCAAAAGCTTAGGGGGACAAGCTATGGAGTGGCTCTCATTATTACCAACTAGCATAAAAAAATCCAATGAAATAGTTAAAAAATTCATAGCACAATTCTCATACAACATGGAATGGGAAATCTCCATAAAGGACTTATGTGCCTCTGAAAAAATAATGGAGATACTTTTTCCTCTTTATTCCAAAGATGGATAATTCTTGCAAGTGAGTTTCCTTCTCATAAACCTAAAAAGAAATTGGTGGAAATATTTATTGAAAACTTGAACCCTAAAATAGGGTTTCATCTAAAAATCCAATGCTCCAACACATTTGATGAATTTATAGAGAAAAAACTAACCATCAAAAAATCCCTAATCTCAAAAAGGCTCATAAAGATATTTAAGGACAACAAGGACAACCAAGGATCCTCTAATGAAAAATCTTGATCTTGGTCAAAGAATAAGAATGTGGTCAACGATGGTGTGGTGGATGCTAAAATGGCTTCAAATTTTCAATCTATATTGAACTTACAAGCATGAACCACCTCTTCAAATGCACAAGAAAATCAACAAAGAGGACCACTGTGATAAAACAATACTCCTAGACATAAGTACACTCCATTAGGAGAACCAATCAAATTGGTATTAAAGAAATTGGTTCAAGCCAATGTGATAACACGTCCAAAAATTTGACAATATGAACCACAACTAAACCAACATGGTGGAAGGATACATACTTTTGTGAATACCATAAGGTAAAAGGACACAATACTCAAGTGTGTTTTAAACTGAAGAACCCCATTTAGGATCTTATTAACAGAGGAGAAATTGGTGTTGAAAACCAATCCAACAAATCCATCAGTGATCACACTATCTTCAAAGATCTTTCGCAAAACTCGAGAAAGGAAATTCTTCCAATCAATTAGGTAACTCTAATTATAAGGTGGTTCATTATGATTACACCATTAATTGAATCCAAGACACCAATCAACAAGTGTCTACCATCACAATAAAAAATAAAATACAAAATGTGTCATTAATACACGTAGGAGTAAAGTCACTCTTCAAGGAGCCACACCCCATCCCCAAGTTACGACTAAGTACAACCTTTTAGATCATTTGGGAAAGAAAACATGCGTATAAATCTATCTTGGAACTTTTTCTCATGTCTCTTATCCATTAGGATATCCTAGACAAAGCCCTTAAGGAATCTACAATACCTACTGATGGGCTTGATCATTAGTTCTTTTCTATTACTTTCAATATGCTTTAAGACAATTTTATATGTTTTCTAGTATAAAAACTTCCATAATATGCTATCCTATTATAACATACCTTGCAACTTGCACCTAGTTTGAATAATATGAAATATGGAGATAATCGTAGCAATTGTATGATTTAAATATGAGAATGTATATATATGAATATAATTTTATGATCTACTTATGAGGGTTAGTTGTATATGTATGTTGTATGGCTTAACATCTCTAGAGCTCAGCACGAGGTAACAAGAACAAAGCATTTGTAGCAAGAATTGAAGCAGTGAAATGGGGGACCATTTAAGTTCAAACTGCCTAAAGTGTGAGAAACTGTGGAGCTGGACATGAACCATCATGGAGGAATAAATACTGAAGGAAGATAATTGTTCTAGAACTTTGAACATTTGCCTATGTGTTTCACATGCAAGCTGTTTTATTTAAGATCTTTGTTGAATGGGTATTTTCTTCCTTTTTAGTTAGAATAAATAAGCCAATCTTAATTTCATATCCTCATATCTAGGAGTGAGATTAATGGTTGCAGTTAGTCATTATTTTGAATAATTCTCTCCCCATTTTTGTATAAAGTCAAGGGATGAGTTCATAGCTAGGTTATTTGGCTGTTACAAGTTATTAAGGAGTTAGTCGCCGAGGAGACCAAGGGCGACACCTTGCAACAATTAAGTAGTTAGTTGTTTATAGTTTCAAGTTATCCAGAAAAATGTTGGTAAGATGCCATTATTGTATACAATCTAAAGGAGGATTCTGTTTGATATCTGGTGTTATGCAATGAATGAAATTGTATATTACATGGATGCATAAGATTCTAGGTTAGATCTAGTTCTTAGTTAAGTGAGACATTCCCCTGAGCTAGCCACTCGAGGTACTGCCTTTCACTTCATTTATTTATTCATTTATGCATTCTTATTAATAATGGTTTTATTTGCTTCAAAAATACATTGCAAGTAAAGTAGAGTAGTTCTTATAGTTGATTACATTAGTTATCATTCATGAGCAGTTGTATAAATAGTGAATCTTACAACTTCGATGGTTAGATTTTCTTTCTTGTTATTTCAAATAAGTTTTAGATTGATTTTGTACTTTCTTATTATTATTAGTCACCTACAACCAATGATGTAGGTACTCATAGCCATTAGGTTATGTAACTACTTTTACTACTTTACAATTTTGTAAGCTTTCTATAAAGTAGAAAAGTTTGAATAAGTTTGCATAGGATAATCTAGGTGTACATGAGTCCGTGAAGGCATATATTGTGCAGTACCATCATAAGCTTACACACCTTGGTTGATGATTTAATGTAGTCTTGACGATGTGGAGTGGACTGTTCAACTAGTTAACCCTATGAATTGAGTATATTTTACCAAGTTTACAAACACATTAGTTAGACTCTATATTTTTGGCACCATTTCCAGGGATGGTGCTATCTTCATAGACATATTTTTACAAGTTTTTATAGTTAATTCTTCTTTCAAGCATTAAGACTATTAGACACCACTTTTTCAACACCAAACTACTAACATTGTGCAAGCATGCTGAATCTAAAATCATATTTTGTGTATGCAGAGGTGTAGAGATCCCTTGGGTAGGTTCCTTCCCTCTACACACCAAAAAGCTATTGCAAAGATTGGTGAACCTAGTACTCCGAGCGAAGGTACCAATGATAAAATTTCATTTTCACCAACTTCTAGCACACATACAGAAGGAACATACCACACCATGGATGATGCAGTAGATGATGATGATGCCCAACCAACATTTGGGTTTCCTATTTCTGAATAACAAAGTGCTACAGTACTACAAAACATCCCTCCTTTGTCATTGCCATTTTTTTATCAGTTAATAACTAAAGACCCATATACATTCCTCTTTGAATTTGATGTCTTATGTAGAAGCTATGATTATACTTTTGATTCACATAGGTTGAAGCCTTTTTCTACCACTCTCAAGGATGCAACTTTGAGATGGTTTATGGGATTAGGTAAAGATGTTGTCCCTAATTGGGGAACCATGAAGACACTATTCTTGTAAAAGTATCAGGACTAATATAGAGGATCTGATAGGAGGAGGGATGATATATTCTGAATGACACAAAAAGATGAGGAATCTCTATAGGATTATGTTGAAAGATTTTGGTTTGCTCTCAAGAAAAACCCCTAGAATAAGTTATCAAAAGAGTCTCTCAAGCTAGTCGTTCCGAGAGGAGTTAATGAAAACTATATTAATTCCCTCAACCTTATTAGAGGAGGAGACGTATCTCAAATGAAATTTGAAGAAATACTTAAGATATGTAGAAACTACTCCATAGCCTTCACAAAGAGGCCAAGAGAAACTAAACCATCATTTCTTGGTAAATCATCTACTGGGGTTTCTAAAGTTGAGATGAGCAATTTGTTATCCAACATGAAAGAGAACATAATAATTCATTTGGAAACATAGCCAGATACTCTCCATATCAAAAAGAAGTAGGAGGAAGCAAAGCCTATACTTACTGAGTATTGTCCAAGTTGTAGGCAGAGAAAGTAAATTATAAATGTAAGAGGGTGGCCAACATCCAACAAGAAAAAGTTGAGAAGCCCGACTTTCAACCCATTGAAGGAGATGATGGAAAACAATTTTATATAGCACAAAGGAGGCTACAAAAGCAAAGACAAGGTATGCTGCAAGACCCCCTCAGCTTTAATTCATCTTTTCCTATTGGCAACCAAAAATTTTCTGCTTGGGACTCTCAACCTTGGCAAGTAAATCAAAACCAATGGAAAAATTCCCATTGGCTAAACCCTCAACCTCATTGGAACCAACAGCCTAATCCTTGGCCCCAACAAAACCTTCAAGGTTCCAATTAAAATACACAATGAACAAACTAGGAGAATCAATGGCAACCTTAGTGGTAGAAAAGCCAACAATGGCAACAAAAAAATATGAATTATCAGTAGCCAGTGCTCCCTCCTCCACAACAACAACAAGCACTAATTCCACCACCAAATCCTACATCCCAGCCACCCAAATAGAAAATACCTACCCAACCTGCACCTAAACCTAAAACTAAGTTTATTCAATAGGCTTATATTAACGAAGCTATGTAGTACCCCACTTATGGGGTAGAGGTGAGTGATGTCCATCTCAGATCAGGAAAACAACTTGATGGGCCTTCATCCCCCCAAATTAAAGAAATGGAGGATGAGGAAACTATAGTTGAGGCTTTAGATAAAATACCTTTGGATCTTAAACAAAACCAGGTACACTAGAATACCTCAAACCCCAAGCCACCTTTTCTTGAATGCCTCGCTCTACAAAAGAATCACATGTGGGATGAGAAAGACCTTTTAGGGAAGTTGAAAGATGTTAACATCAAAATACCACTTATCCAAGCTATCATGTTGGGGAAAATTACATTCCCTAATATACCAATCCTGGAAAGTTGAACTGTAAAATTTTTGGGGAATCTTGCAAATATAATGTTGGGAAACATTACAGTCCCTAATATACCGATCCTGGAAGTCCGATTTTGGACATTAAAATCAATGTGATCCTCATTAAGAACACCTTGATAGACTTGGGGGCAGCCATCAATATCATGACAAAATAAATAATGTAGTTGCTTCAGTTGGTTAACCTTAGGCCCACTCAAACTATCTTGCAATTAGTTGATAGGTCTACGGTCAAACCTAGGCACTCAATGTTAATGTTGCACGTTACCCACTCATCCTAGGCAGGCCTTGGTTGACAAAAGTTGATGCATTTATAGTTCATAGATTTGGTAAAATGATAATATCCAATGGGACAATCACAAATAAATTGGTTCTTTATACACCTACCAAACCATATGCAAACCTTTATCACACCATTTGGCCCAACTTGGGTGAGGAGGAGGAAGATAGTTATTCTCTTTAGAAATTGATGACTATTGAGCGCAACCCCTTTATTGGATGATCGGGATGAAGATGAGCTAATTTCTCATATAATCCAAAATGACTGTAGCAAGAGCCCATAGCAGCAGGATTGTCTCATATGCTACAAGACCCCTTGTAAAGTATTATACCTACTGATTCTACAGAAGAAATATCACAACTATTTCATTCATTACTCCCTCATCAATGTTTACCCATTATACCAAGCCTTGATCTCTCATCAATTCAAGAGTCATCAAAGTATTTGAAAATTATGCCTGGGAGGATGTTAAACGTTAATAATTCCTTGATTGAGGAGTAACAAAATTCTCTACAATCAGTGTTGTAGGCACACTTAGCTGCATATGCATGAGATTACCATTATATGAGGGGAATTGATCTTGATCTATGCATGCACATGATTTATATTAATGATGGATATAGACCTATAAGACAGCCACAAAGACACATGAATCCATTTGTAAGAGATATAGTGAAAGATGAACTATAAAATCTTTTAGATGCCAGTTTTATATACCTCATACTAGACAGTAAATGGGTTTCACCATTGGTAATAGTTCCCAAGAAAGGTCAAAAATAGAGAGTTTGTGTTGACTTTAGGGAATTAAATGCTACCACAAGGAAATATCACTTTCCACTACCATTTATTGACCAATTTCTTGATTCTTTGGTAGGAAAAACATATTTTTCATTTCTTGATGGTTTTATTGGTTATAATCAGATCAAGATTGCACCAGTAGATCAAGATAATACCAAATTTACTTTCCCTTGGGAAACCTATGCATATTTGTTTTACCTTTTGTCTTGTGCAATGCTCTAGCTACCTTTCAATGTGTAGTACTCAACATATTTTTTTATTTTGCATATAACTGCATGGACGATTTCACCACTTATGGTGAAAGTTATGAAGAAGCTCTTAGTAACCTAGAGAAAGTGTTAAAAATATGTAAGGAACACAATTTACCACTCAGTAATGAGAAGTGTTTCATGATGATGACACACAGAATTGTGTTAGGACACTTTATATCCAGTGAAGGAATACAGGTTGATCAAAAGAAGATTGAAATTATATCTACCCTACCTGTACCACATAAACAAAGAGATGTAAGAAGCTTCCTTGGACATGCAGGTTGTTATAGGTGACTTTTCATCCTTCATTTTTTTGACAAAGGATAGCGAGTTTGATTGGACTAAAGGCTATTAGAGTTCATTTTAGAAATTAAAGACAACTCTAACTCATGCAACAATTCTAAGAGGTCCAAATTGGACATTACCATTTCACATACACATATGCATCAGAATTTTCCATTGGAGTAGTCCTAGGGAAGAAAGAAGGGAATACGAAATATGCAGTATACTATATCAATGAAAACCTCCAAGGAGTAGATTTGAACTACATTGTGACATAAAAAGAAATTTTTTCAGTTGTCTATGCCATTAACAAGTTCAAACATTATATAACTGGCTATCAAGTGTTCATACATACAGATCATACAACCATTAGATACTTGATGAATAAACCAATGGTAGGTGGGAGACTTGTAAGGTGGTTATTTTTGTTGCAAGAATTTTATATAACAATAGTTGAAAAGCCTAGAAAGGCTAATGTGGTTGCTGATTTTCTATCTAGACTACCTACCTAATCAATCAAAGGGGAGGTTAATGATTCTTTCCCTAATGAGCATCTATTTTCTCTAAATGTACACACACCATGGTATGCTAATATAGCTAACTATTTGGTAACAAGGCATATTCCAAGTTACTTTTCTCCAAGAGAGAAAAGACAGTTGGTTCACAAATGCTTCCCTTATACTTGGATTTCTGGATTTTTATTTTACATTGGCCCAAATAATATCATGAGAAGATGCATCAGGGAGGATGAGGTGTTTGATATATTGAAAGGATGCCATGATGATCCCTATGGTGGACATTTTGCAGCCAAGAGGACAACCTTTAAAATATTGACAACAGGATATTACTGGCCAACCCTACATAAAGACTTTGTTAAGTATACTAGAAGTTGTGACCACTACCAAAGAATGGGAAGACCCACAAAAAGTGATGAAATTCATTTACAGCCTCAGTTGGCACTGGCTCCTTTTAATAAATGGGGGCTAGATTTTATTGGACCTATCTCTCTTAATTCAAATAAAAAGGAATACATATTAGTATGCATCAACTACTTAACCAAATGGGTAGAAGTGAAAGCATTGCAATTTTCTAGAGATGGAAATGTAGTAAAATTATTATATGAGGAGATCTTCACTAAGTATGGTATACCTAAAGAGATGGCGACTGATCAAGAACCATAATTCACATCATACTTAATTGTCAAATTGGTCGAAGAGTATCAGATTAGGCACAAGAAGTAAAATCCATATCATCCCCAGGCTAATGGTCAAGTAGAGGTCACCAACAGGGAGATTGAAAATATATTGACAAAAAAAAGTGTAGCTTCATAGGAGAGATTGGGTATCCAAATTACCAAAAGTTGTTTGGGCCTACAGAACCACATGGAAGATAACTACAGGTTTTACCCCTTATGAATTGGTTTAAGGAAAAACAACAATACTGCCTATTGAATTTGAATACAAAACATTAAGGGCAATAGTTGAATTGGGCATGGATTTAACAGAGGCACAAAAGGAAAGGTTGCATTCTTTGAATGGGTTGGATGAGATATGCATGGAAGTAGTCCATCATACAAAGGTGATGCGACAACAATGAATGAAATGGCATGATCAATTCATAAAGACAAAATAATTCATTGAAGGATATTGGGCTCTGCTATATGACTCACAATATAAAGATTTCAAGGGAAAATTCTAGTCTAGATGGCTGGGCCCTTATGAAATTAGCAAGGTTTACCCAAATGGAGAAGTTTGACTCTAGAATTATAGAAGAAACATCCTCACTATTTCTGTAATTTTGTATGTTTGACAGATTGTGCAAGTATATCAATATTTTAGGACTAAGAGGAGTGGAATGGCTTCCACTTATCTATCACCCTCCTATTCTACTTCATATAGTACTGCACTGATCAAGAGAAAAGATTGATCAATATGCAAATGCGGAATTAGTTAAGTTGGATAGGCTTGCATGTTATAATGGATTTTATCTCAAATAGGGATAGGAAGTCAATGTAGTCATGGATCTTAGGTAGATTGTTTTATACTATAATCTTCTTCCCTAGGTGGTTTTAGTCAAGTATTTTTGCTTGAGGGAAAGAAAAAAGATAAGTTGGGGGGAATGATGAGCTTGATTGTTAGTGATTTTTCTATTACTTTTCAGATTCTTTCAAACAATTTTTATATGTTTTCTAGGACATAAACTTCCATAATATGCCATCCTATTATAACATACCTTGCAACTTGAATCTAATTTGAAGAATATGAAATATGGAGATATTCATAGCAATTGCATGATTTAAATGTGAGAATGTATGTATATGAATAGAATTATGTGATTTAATTATGAGGGTTAGTTGTATATGTGTGTTGTATGGATTAACCTCTCTACAGCTCAGCATGAGATAACAAGAACAAAACATTTGTAGAAAGAACTGAAGCAGTGAAATGGGGGACCATTGAAGTTCAAACCACCTAAAGTGTAGGAAACTATGGAGCTAGACGTGAACCATCATGGAGGAATAAATAATAAAGGAAGATACTTATTCTAGAACTTTGAACGTTTGCCTATGTATTTCACATGCAAGTTGTTTCATTTAATATCTTTGTTGAATGTGTCTTTTCTTACTTTTCAATTAGAATAAATAAGCCAATAATAATTTCATATCCTCATATCTAGGAGTGAGATTAATGGTTCTAGTTAGTCAGTAGTTTAAATAAGCCTTTCCCCATTTTTGTAGAAAGTTAGGGGATGAGTTCGCAGCTAAGTTAGTTGGTTGTTACAAGTTATTAACTAGTTAGTTGTTTTCAATTTCAAGTTATCCATAAAATTTTTGTTAAGATTCCATTATTGAATACAATCTAAAGGAAGAATCTATTTGATATCTAGTGTTATACAATGATAGAATTGTATGTTGCATGGATGTGTAATATTCTAAGTTAGATTTGGTTCTTAGCTAAGTGAGATAGTCCCTGGACACTCGAGGTACTACCTTTCACTTCATTTATTTATTCATTTATGCATTCTTGTTAATAAATTTTTTATTTTCTTTATAAATACATTGCAAGTAAAGTAGAGTAGTTCTTATAGTCGATTACATTAGTTATCATTCATGAACAAATGTATAAATAGTGAATCTTAACACTCTAGATGTTAGATTTGGTTGCTTGTTATTTTGAATAAGTTTTAGATTGATTTTTTACTTTCTTATTATTAGAAATCACCTAATGTCTATGCTATAGGTACCTGTAGCTATTAGGTTTTGTAACTACTTTTACTATTTTTACAATTTTGGAAGCTTTCTACAAAGTAGAATAGTTTGAATAAGTTTGTATAGGATAATTTAGGTGCACATGAGTCTATGAAGGAATAGATTGTGCAGTACCACCATAAGCTTACACACCTTGGTTAATGATTTAATATAGTCTTGACAATGTGGAGTGGATTATTTATCTAGTTATCCCTTTGAATTGAGTAGATTTTACCAAGTTTACAAACACATTAGTTAGAAACTACACCTATGGACCTAAATTTTGATCAATTTTAGGCCATGGTAGCAAGTTTCACTTCCCCACACCTCACTTTCACCAATAAATACCTTTCATCACATGATCACATACATAACGAGGCCCTCCACTTAGAAGTATTCATTCATAAACATAAAATAAAAAAGGGTCCTAATAGATGGTGGTGTAGGTCTAAATATATGTACCTTGAAAGTAATCAAATCATTGGGATAATCCGAGGGGGTCATAAACCAAAATAAGAAGATAATAATTAAATAATATGATGAGGAAAAACATTCTTCTCAAGGTACCATCACTCTTCCCATACAAGTTGGCCCAAGAATAAAAGATATACAATGAGTCAAGCCTTGGACCTAGAACTTCAATACAACATCCTTCTTGGATGATTGTGGATACATGTCATGCAAGCCATTCCTTACACCTACCATCAATTCCTAAAATTTCCTTATAATGGAACCACGGTTACTATCATTGGAGATTCTAACCCCTTCCATTATTGTTGCAACCTAAAGGAACACGTGAAAAAATAACTTCCAAATAATAATGAATCTTCTTCTTCCTTAACACACATTGATCCAAATGAATTAATCAAACCATTAGAAAATTCTACCACAAAACTTAACATTAAGGTCTAGGTCTAGGGCATGAGATGTGGAGAGTACAACATGAAGAAGTCCTTTTGCATAGATCAATTCCCCTCATCACCTCACTCTTATGGTAAACCATTGGAAAAACAAGATATATCTATGGTAGTCATTAAAAATAGCCCAGCCATTCTACCGAATTGGGAGATATTTACAAAGAAACCATTGATGATGGCATCTCTAAGTGGATATATAAAGATGAAGAGGAACAAGCCATACTTCCTACTAAGAAGTATATAAAGGGCCTATACATCATGGAAAAATGGGATATGATGTCCACAGTGGTCTAGGTTAATAGGATTAGGGAATCATAGAGCCTATTACAATATCAAAAATACCATGATCTCAAGTACTTGGGTTTAGGAAGCTAAAGATTGGGTCCTCAAGTGCCAAATTTATCCCTGATGAAGCAGATAAAACTTCTTCCATTGTTTGTATGTCGAATAAGGATACCATTTAGAACTCTTTTGATTGTATCACCAAATTAATTTGAGACCACAAAATTTACACCATATCATACATGTCATTTGATACCACACCTTCTAATAGTAACCTTTCACTCATTTATCCCCAACTCATCAATTGGGATCAAAGAGGACCACCTAGTCTAGACATGTTCCAAAATAATGAAGCAATCACTAAGTTCATGGGAATTTGAGAGGGGATACTTTTGGGAGATCATAGAGTCAACTTCACCATAGAATTAGAGACAATGGAAAATTTTGGGGAGGATGCCAAACCTTACAATCACAAAAGTGTAACAATTATAAAAAGTTCCCTTAGAAAAACTACAATGAAACACTTTCAAACCATGAAAAGGTAAAAATAAAGGACATATCTGAGGGTGAAAAACCTTTTGAGACACCCAAGGATGGAAGGTTTGAAAATATCCCTATAAACCAAAAAAAATCCCTTGTTCTTTTGGAGAAAATTGAAGAAGTGAATATTAGTACCACATAAACTATTAGGATGACATATTTTGAAGCATCATTGTTAGAACAAGAAAAGACCAACTTCATGGAATTTTTCCAAGAGAGGAAAATAAAATTCACATGGTCATATGCAGATATATTGAGACTATATGCAGAAATTTTATTACACCATTTGCCACAAGCCCCTAGAGAAAAACCAATAAAATAGAAGGTTCACAAGATGCATCCATATATAACATTTCTAGTCAAGGAAAAATTATAGAAGTTAATGAATGTTGGATTTATTAGACCTACTGAATACCTAGAATGGATATCTAACTTGGTACCTATTACAAATCCAACTTGGGGCATTTGAATCTATACCGATTTTCAAGATCTGAACAAGGAATGTCCAAAGGACAATTTTCCTCTACCCAATATAGACATAATCATGGACCTAACAATATGACATGCAATGTTATCAATAATGGATGAGTTTTTTGGATATAACAAGATTTAAATTGCACCAGAAGATCAACACATGACTACATTCACCTATCCATGGGGAAATTTTTATTATAACATTATGTTGTTTGTCTTAAAGAATGTTGGAGAAACGTACCAAAGGGCCATGCCAACTATATTTCATGAAATAATGCAAGCTTATGGAGGACTATTTTGACCTATTAGAAAAAACACTAACAAGAGAAGGTCATCTAGAGGTTCTCGCCAAATTTTTTGATATACTTAAATAATACAAGGTTAGATTCAACCCTAAGAAGTGTGTCTTGGTGTTACATCTGGTAAAGTATTGGGATATATTATATCACAAATATGGATTGAGGTTGATTTGGAAAAAGTTAAAGCCATACTAAACATACCATCCCCATCAAATCTAAAGAAAATTCATAGTCTATAGGGAAAATTTTCATCCATCTATAGGTTCATCTCACAATTGGTAAATAAGTTTCATCCCTTCACACATGTATTTCATAAAGGTGTTACATTCAAATGGGGTGAAAATTGTCAACATTCCTTTTAACTAGTAAAAATATTAACTAGCATCGCCTCCCATCTTAATGCCACTGATTCCAAGAAAACCTTTGTTACTGTATATATCGACTACCTTAATAACACTAGGTGTTCTCCTAACACAAAATGATAACTATGGTAAAGAATGAGTCATCTACTACATTAGTTTAACATTTGTGGGATATGAATGAAATTAAAAATCTAGTGAACATGCCTCTCTAGCAGTTGTATTTGCATCACAAAATTTGAGACATTACATGTTAAATCATCAAATTAAACTCATTGCAAAGATTGGCCCACTCAAATACCTATTGAACAAAGCTACATTAACCAGGAGACTAGCCAAGTTAGTAATTATCCTCACTAAATTTGACATTGAATACATATACAGGAAATCCATCAAAGGAAAAATAATAGCATACCAATTAAAAGATGTGCCTATGGTTATCGAACACCCTCTAATATCAAATTTCCCAGATGAAGGCATATTCACCATGATCCCCACTCAAAAATGGAAACTATAGTTTGATGGATCATTCACACAACATGAATCAAGAGTTGGCATCCTATTTGTCACCCCCAAGGTACTGTATACCCAAGTCATATCACCTAGCATTCCCTTGCACAAACAATATTTTTGAGTATAAGACATTAATCATAGGTCTTAGGATGGAAACACATTGGTGGCTCAAGGAGTTACAATTTTATGGGGAATCTCAACTAGTCATAAAAAAATTCAATAATGATTATCAAACTAAGGATGAGAAACTTATACCTTATAAAAATATGGTATATAGTTTCAAGGAGTAGTTTGATCAGATATCATTTAAACAAATTTCCAGAGTGAACAATAAAGCAGTTGATGCCATGGAAACTATCAAATTTCTCTTAGATATGCCTCAAAATATTCCACATTGTGAGTTATTGGTAAAGCAACTTCTGATCCCTACTTTTGATGTCCCAAAGTTCAAACTAGTTTTCTAAATCGTTGGTCCCAATTATCCTTGCTACTAGCACATTTATAATTATCTTCATCACCAATTCCTACCCCCAAAATTATCCACCAATCAAAAAAATATTTTCATTAGATGATCATCCCATTTCATTATTTTAGGTGATACACTCTATCAACGAGGTTTTGATGGTACACTCCTTAGGTGTCTTAACATGGAAGAAGAAAAAACTACCCTATAAGAGGTATATGAAGGTATTTGTGGGAAAATTCTAGCAATCCAAACATGGCCAAGAAATTGATAAGAGCTGGATACTATTGGCCTACAATGGAATAGGACGGACACCAATTTTCACATAAATGTATAAAATGTCAACAACATGACAATATTATACATTCCCTTGCATAGGAACTACAATCTATTACCTCAGTATGGATTTATTCATAGTGGGAGCTTGACCCCATGGGAAAGATCCATCCCCCATCTTCCAACGACCACAAATTTATAATTATCACCACAAAATATTTCATGAAATGGATTGAAGCCATTCCTCTTACCGATATTACCAAAAAATAAATAGCCAAATTTATCTTGAACTATGTCAGTATGAAATCCCTTTAGCCATTGTCAATGACAATGGTAGACTATTTAAAAAGCAAGTCATCCATGAACTATATCACCAATTCCATATCCAACATTGTTTCTCAACTCCTTATTACCCATAAAGCAATAACCAAGTTAAGGCATAAAACAAAACAATATTTAAAATCCTCAAGAAAATTGTAAATGAAGTTATTTGTGATTGGCATATCCACCTAAATCTTGCCTTCTTGGCTTATTGGACAAGCATTTGTACACCCATAAGGGCTACCCTATATTCATTAGTCTTTGGAGCCAAATCAATCTTGCCCATAGAGGTTGAGCTACCATCACTCAAATTTTATCTATTTCATATTATAGATAATGAAGAGTATGAGATCACCAAATTTTAGACCTAGAGTTGTTTTATGAAAGGAACCTCAATGCACTAAACCACTTGCAAGAATTTTAAAATCACCTTTGGCATAGCTACAATAAAATTTTTATCACATGTAAATTTGAAGTAGGGTATTTGGTACTCAATGAAAACCAAAAGAAACAACAAGATCAAAAGAAGAAAAGAAGATTTGATCTAAATTGGTTAGGACCCTTTGTTATTATAGCACTCTTCAGATTAGGATCATATCAGTTGTCAACACCTGAAGGAAAACCTCTTGATGAGACCATTAATGACATCCACCTCAAGAAATTATTTGCATGATCCCATGAGTATCCCAATTGAAAAATAAAAAAGATCTTTTTTGAAAAAATAACAAAAGAAAAGAGAAATAATCTACCCTATGGTGAAAACCACTTCAGTGGTTCCTTGGGTAAGTACCATGGTGAAAGCCTATTTACAAGAACCATGTGTAGAGACCCTCACCCACCATCTTTTAGCAATCAATCCATGCCATCCATAATTAATAATTTTCTTATATATACCTTTCCATCCCTACTATGGCTATAAACTATAAATATTTAGTGTCAAAACCCATCTCATTCTATGTCCTAATAAGAACCCACATGACCATCCCATAATAAAAGAAGACCCATACTTGATTAGGGGCATTTCCTTAACCTAGTTTTGGAAATGGTTCTTTGACATCGGTATCTAGAGGAGAAACATATTTCACATGTTCTATAACATCACTCCATATAATCCATAATAAACAACACCTTTCACAACATTCCATAATAAATATACATCACACTCATTCATCGTAATTACAATAAATTGATCATTGCCTAGGAAAAAGACATGAAAAACACAAAACTATGTAACATCCCAACACATTTTGAACATTCATGAAATTATCAAAATAATGAGACTCTGGCTAAACTATCTACAACCTATTGATCAAATTTCTAAATTTTCTAAAGCAGGTCTTATCCAACAAATGATTCCCTAACAGATGCATCCTTCCTACAATGGGCATTATACACTATTGAGCAAATATTTTTTTGGCAAAAAAATATAATAGTTTTCGATCTGTTTGATCCTTGATCCTTTTATTGCTTGATTTATCTTATTGTCCTATTCCAATGTTCCTTTAGGATATCTCAAAATGACTAGAGGAGCAAGAATGGAGCAAGGTCAATTTTTTCATATGCCATGTTTGTGAAATATTCTTAGGTATTGGTATGGAAAGTATGACCCTTGTGTGTATGGGACTTGACCTTAGCATTAAATTTTTTCTCTTTTGTATATAAGTTTGACATACATTAGAGTTATCATGCTATGGAGCTATGTTCCCTTGCATATTTCGACAAGGTTCCATCATGTCTAGTACATTTAAGAACAATCCTTATTTTCCATGTCTTTTTCTTGGAAAAGGATACTAAAGTCACCAAGGTCTATATCAACTTGGTGCACATATATCCATTTGTCACATATCAACAACTTTAGGAAAAATGATATTGATGCCACCTTGGTTTATCATACCTTTGTGTGCATACCTTCGATTTCTACGTAATAAAAAAATCTATAATGACAAAATAGCACAAAATAGAAAGCACAATATCTATCATTCATAATCATCTACATAAATCTATTTCTATCCATTATGTTTCATTCATCATGCATTAATATTATGTGGCATCGATCAATAATGAGCAAATTCCTCTTTTTCTTCTACCATACTAACATTCATCCATTCATGTATCATTACATGACCATAAATAAATCATAGTACATATCATACAAACCATAACCCATGCAACCATATAATTCATGCATCCTACATAGACATATGTTAGGAATCACTAAAAATATACAAAAATATCTTAAGCATTACATCTAGTCTATCCATAACATAATCGCATATCAAAATCAAATAGAAGTCATCATGCCATAGCTTAAACCAATTAAGATCATAACATCACAACACATATATATCTGTGAATGGTTATCTTAGACCTACACCAAAGTGACAAAACAACACAACGTTAGTCAAGAAACACATCTAAAATACGCATTCCTTATGCAATTCATTCAAATGCCAAGAATAAGAAATGAAGTAAAATAATCAAATGAAGCTATCAAATCCTATTGAAAAACACTCAAACCCTCAATCCTATGGGGGAATTGGTGCCATTTATGTGTAGAAAATGGCCCTTTCCCAACTCCTTGATGTGATTTGATGGTCTTGGATGCTGATTCTTGATTCCTTGATGCAATTTGCCAATAGCCTTGATAAAACTATGAAAATGGATGAAGTTGCAAATGAAATTGAGTATAGTAAGCTTGCATGAATTGTGGGTGATATTGTGGATCCTCAAATCAATAGAGAATCTCTCTATCTATAGGAGATAAGGATGGAGGAATGTGAAATAGGATGAATGTGGGGTTAAAGATGGACCAATGGCATTGTGCCACTTGTCAAGATGTGATTGGAGGAGGAATGAACACATTTTGATGAATGTGCACATAAATGATATTAGATTCAATTTTGAATTTGATGAAATGACAAGTTGGAGGGAGAGAGGAATGGAGTAAATGTCACTTGGATCAAAGCAAAGGACATGTAAGAGGCCTTTAATGCCTTATTGGATGTACTCATCCCTTTTGGAGGGATTTTCAAATTTGAAGAATATTCCCTTTTGATGCCAAGTTGAGGGAAAATGGATGAATTAATAAATCAATTAAATTGATTTATTGGTGCAAGTTGCAAGTTGCAAAATCTAGAGGATTGGAGTGATTAGGATTAGGATTAATCATGATTTGATTAATTTAGGTAGAAATTAGATGATTTGACAATTTGACTTAGATTTAGGATTTAAATAAATCAAAGTTGAGAGGAATAATGATTTATTTAATCAAAAGAGGGTGATGTTAGATTAAATCAAATAAATATTAATTTA
Source organism: Sequoiadendron giganteum (assembly GCA_007115665.2). Lineage (NCBI taxonomy): Eukaryota > Viridiplantae > Streptophyta > Pinopsida > Cupressales > Cupressaceae > Sequoiadendron > Sequoiadendron giganteum. Next base: position 354,459,354 of record CM021108.1, read on the forward strand.
TTTAATTTAAAAGAGATGAATTTAAAGAGTAATTAAATAAAGTGCATTATTTAATTACCAGAGGGGTTATTAGATTAATTAAATAAAAAATGATTTATTTAATTAATAGAAGCGAATGACTTAATCAGATAAATTTGATTTATTTAATTAAGAGATGAAATATAATGAAATTAATTAAATAAAGATTATTTAATTAAATGACTAGCTGAGGAGATGATTCAAGATGAACTGGTGTTATTGAAATTAGGATCAGGTGCATGTGTATTTTATGTGTCTACATTTTTCCCCTCTTTGAAGCAATGCACCTGTTGTGTTGGTTCAAAGAATAATCTTGCCATGGTCAAATTTTTTTAAAAAATGATTTTTTTAGATGCCCCATCGAAAAGAAGTATACCGGTACATTACCCCCTTGAGAGATCGAGCAAAAGTTTGATTTGAGGATCGATCTCATGAAAAAGAGGTTCAAAATGGATGCATTGGTGATGTTTTTGATTGACCATCATGATACCATGTTAGTGCAGAGAGAAGAAATAAGAAGAATGAAAAGAGGACCCAACAAGCCTACATTATTAATGATGATGATGATGACGATTTGCTTATTACGAATTGAGATTTTAAAAGGGCCATTTACCTTATGTTTAATAACACACATAGATACGATGCATCAAGGTATAAAGAAACAGGATGACATTGTACCTAGTGTGATGGAATTTGACTCAACAAATAGATAAGGGTATTCTTGTTCACACCTAACATACATAAACCTTACTAGAATGTACTTCAGATATTTCAAATCTCTCAGACGGAAACACGGAAAGGAAAAACCTTCCAATGTGATAGTCAACAAGTTATTCAAAACACCCTCCATACATACCTAACAAAGCAAGTATTCACCAAGGTTATATTACAAGAATGTCTAACAAGCACAACAAATGAAAGATAATGATCAATGCCCCATTCCTTTCTCTCTCAATCGTTTTGATTAAACATCATCAAGAGGTCATTGGAATGAGAGCAATAAGATAAATCAAAGAAAAGATCAAGTGGACAAACAAGCCAATGTTCTTCATATCTCTAGCCAAGGGGATGTGTTTTGTTTAGGACAAGTATCCAAACTAATTTTTCCAAAACATAATTCCCATTGTAGGAAGGATGCATCCTAGGACATGTTAGTGGATGGTGGCAAGTTGTTTTGTTTAGGATAAGTATCCAAAGTGTTTTGCCAGTAGATAATTCCCATTGTAGGAAGGATGCATCCTAGGACATGTTAGTGGATGGTGGAAAGTTGATAGGTTGTTTGAAAAGGCCATTGATATAAGCTCGATAGACATGTTTGTGAATGATCAAGAGTTTGATTTTGCGTTTAAAAGTTTGCTTTTGTTGATTGTTGTGGTTGTTTTTGTTTGTTTTTCCAAAGGATGAAGGTAATGATTGATATTATGGATGAGATTATTACGAGTGAAAAAGAAATGGGATGGATGGATTTTTTCAAATATTTGGATGTTTTTGATGTTTTTGAAATGTTATGAGGTTGTTTTTGGTATTTTGAGATTTTTTACAAATGTTTTGATTTTCAAAATTTTCAAATGTTTTTGGGTTTTATGAGATTTTATGAATGTTTTTGGATTTTGTGTCTTGGGGTCCGATCAAAGATTAGCCTTTCCTACATTTAAGCTCAGAGATGAGGTAGTTCAGATACCATTTTTTGACTTTTTTTGACTTTTTAAGATGTTTTGGGATTTTGATATGATTTGCATGTTTTTGGATTTTCGCATGATTTTGACGATTTGGATATGGATATGTGTGACGATATCAGTGCTCTATTCTGGGATTTTGTTTAAAACCAAGATAGGATTGATTGATTGGATTGATGGATTGATGATGATAACATTGTTGAGGATACACAACAATGCAAAGATAGTGTTAACCAACACGAGGATTGGGAAGGATATCCTGAGATGATGATGGATTGATTGGATTTGATTGATCATGATTTTGAAGCTTGATTTAGAAAAATATTGTTTGAATGGTTTGATATGACATTGAAGTGCAAGTTAGATGCAACTGATATTGATTATTTGGATTGATGTTCTATGAAAGATAAATCTTGATAAGGAACCTCATCTCGTCAAAATATGCCATGGGCTAGTGATTTGGCTTTCTGGCTCACAAATGCTTTGACCAGTTTGATTTTACATCTATGGATGTTTCGATCACCACATAAGTTGGAAGATATAGATCAAGATTTATTCTTGAAGCAAGATGTGAATATCTTCCCCCAGTGTCTAGCAATGTATGGAATGCCATGGGTGGATTCTTGGATAGATGTATGGATGGATGGATATGGTAAGCATGCAAAGGATGACAAGGATTATCTTGTGACAAGATAAGGTGTTCAAATAGAGGATTCTCATTTGGATAGTGTTTCAAGGTTCAGATAATGTTGGGTAGGATAGGATAAATGAGAATGACCCATGTCAAGATGTCTACCATAAGCAAGTGTAAAGTGTACACCAAACTTTGCAGATGGATGAAAATGGATTGGATAAAAGGTTCATGGATGAATGGATTTATTATGGATGGAATGTTGGCTTTACTATGGATGGGATGAGATGCTTCCAACTGAACTGGCACACACAAATGCTCAATTCTACACATGACACCTATTTTCCAATTTTTCATCATGGTACCTTTCCAAAGCGCCACCATAGTTGTTTTTCGTTGGAGGACAATTTTTCTCTTTATTGTTTTCAAATTTTTTTCTAATTTTTTTGGATTTTTATATTTTTGGATTTTTTGGATTTTTTGCTGAAATATTTTAAGCTCATATTGAATCACCTGGTGGTGCCGATTTAGATGCCTCCGTCATAATGTGCCACTAAAATCTTGCTTGAAGAAGTTGCTTTGCCAAGATACATGCACTTGAATGCAAAATTTGAAATTCTTGATCTTCTTTGTTGATACCAGAGTTAACTTTGTCTTTGTGTGTGCATCACGATAGAATGCCTTCTGAATGCTTATGATGAAGGGTTGTTGCCAATACATGGTCAATGTGAAAATTGGATATCATGCGTGGAGGCGGGGATGGTGTAGTATGTTTAGGAATAAAAGATGGATTGGTTGATAGTTTGGAACCTTTGACTCTCCAAACTTGGAAATATGAGCAATAATGGGTGGATACGGAAGTGTGCATGGAATTAGGACCAACTTCTTGATATAATTTTTACATCACTTGAGAATAGTTCTCTTGCCTTTGTTGACATCTTTGATGGATACTTTTCCCTTTTTATTTTACCCCATATTTTCTTTGACTAATGGAGTTTTGGAGGGATGATTTTCTTTATTTTGTTTTGGTATCCTTCATGATTTGCTACTTCTTTTTCTTTGATAACATTCTTTGTGCTTTGAGTCAAATCTTTATTTTGACGTTGGTCCAACTTCGTAGATGGGATGATGGGTGGATGAAGATTCATGATGTGGTGAGTTGTAGTATTGGCTCTTGTTTCATCATAAGGATTCTTCTTTCTCCTTATGTTGATGCTTGCACTACATAAAATTGCCCCTAGTTTTATAGACATATCACTGATATGTTTAGATCCCACAATTGTCACATAACCAAGACCTTGATACTTAGGATTTCCAATAATCTACATTGTTTCTAGGATACCCTATTCATGTAGGTCTAATCCTCTGCCTTGATAATTCATCTGTTGAAAAAAATTATTTGCAATAGGATATGATTTACCTTGGAAACATAATGCTAATCCCTCTCTGCTTTATTGTGGATCTTCAAAGGTGATAAATTCTTCATTGATAAGATAGCTTGCCCTAAAAATGGTAAGTGATCCAAGTTTATAAGTGATAATATCCTCCATATGTGGAATAATTTTCTAATTGATATCTTTGCTTGATCTTGTGAAATATTAGATTTTAATGCTTCTTCAAGAGGTGTTGATGATCTGCCATCCACATAAAATTCTTCCTCATGATTCATTTCACATGATGTTTCTAATTCATCACTTCTATAGGAGCCTTCTTCATGACCCATTTCTGATATGTCTCTAGATTTTTTATATCTTGATCATGTGTACTATAGACATCTAAATTTGATCACTTCCACATGATCAAAATCATCTACTCTATTCATCTATTTCATTAATAGTGATTAAATAATTTATTTAATCATTATTTCATTTTCTACATAAGGTTCCTAAAGTATGTAATTCAAGGATCAAAGGGCCAACCGAGGAAGAAACAACATGAATGTATAACCAATTTCAATCATTTTTCATCTTTTTTTCATGTTTATTTTTCCTTAGGCTAATCATTGAGGTGTCCTCTTTTATGTTAGTTCTTTTTATTGCATCATTAATTGTTTAGCATCTCACATTAGGAACATAGCATTTTAGGAGATCACATTTCTGGCACACCTAGTGGGACCCACAAATGGGTCTCTTTGCTTTACGTTTGTTGTTGCTTAAGTTGTTTGTAGGTTCAAGTCGCAGAGGGGCGGATTTTCCCTCCTGGACGTTGTAGAGGGGAAAATACACCCCCCTGTTTTGACGTTTTCTGACAGTTTTTAGTACAGAAGTGCAGATACACCTATGTGTTCCAACATTTTTTCCTAACTTTTTTCTGTAGAAGTGCAGATACGCCCGCATGTTCCAACATTTTTTCTAACTATTTTTTGCAGAAGTACGGATATGCCCACGTGTTCTGACGTTTTTCTAACTTTTTCTGTAGAAGTGCGGATATGCCCGCTTGTTGTGACGTTTTTCCTAACTGTTTTCTATAGAAGTGTGGATATGCCCGCATGTTCCGACATTTTTTTTTCCTAACTTTTTTCTCCAGAAGTGCGGATATGCCCACCTGTTCTGACGTTTTCTAACTATTTTTTGTAGAGGGGCGGATTTTCCCTCCTTATCCGACATTTTTGATAGTTTTCTGCAGAGGGGTGGATACGCCCTCTTGTTCTAGCATTTTTCATTGCAAAGGGGCGGATTTTCCCTAAACAACACATCCGGGAAGATTTTTTCCTGATACTTTGCAGTATTTTTGTTGAAATTCACAAGGGGCAAAAAGATAAAACAACTAACATTTTCTTGCAAGGCCTTTATTTCATTCAAATTTTAAAGTTTTTCTTACTGTTTTATCTATTCACTTAGCATAATTAGAGGGAAGTAATACTTGTTTCTTGTTGTGTCTGTTTTTCTTGATGTTACCCTAAGGGGGCATTAGTTTGTTTTCATCTTCCCCTTGCACTTTGAGCGGACCCGAGGGGGGGGTGGTAGTTGGAAACGATTAGTGTCTTCTTCTTAGAGGGAATTGCTTGGGGATTTCATCACCCCAAGGGATGATCCCAACCACGTGTACCGACAAGGTATACAAAGGGGGGATAGCCAAAGTTGTACCCCAATCCAGTTGCATCGTAATTGGTAGAACGTCAAAACTAGGGTGATACCTAGATAGACATGAAGAGTTGGTCTGAGCCTTTCAGTATCTCGCTGGGGTTCCTGAATCACGTTTGTGACAGACTAGTGTTCACGGTTGTCCCTCACATATCGAGCATATATCGAGGACTCCCTAGAAACCTTGTTCATCCTAGAGTAAGACCTTTGTTTGCCATACCCCCTAACACTAATCATAGGATTTTGCTTGTTCAAAGTGTTTTTTTGTAAAAAAAACTAGTAAATTTTGATAAGTCAGCCTCATTGAGTCATTTCAAGTCCTTTCCATAATCTCATCATCTAAACCAAGTCACTTTCCACTGCAGAGGGGCGGATTTATCCCCTATTTTAACATTTTTCACTGCAAAAGTGTGGATTCGCCCCCCTATTTCAACATTTTTCACTGTAGAAGTGTAGATACACCCCCTTGTTTCAGTATTTTCCATTGTAGAAGTGCAGATACGCCCCCCTGTTTCAACATTTTTTACTACAGAAGTGCGGATACGCCCCCTGTTTCAACATTTTTCACTGTAGAAATGCGGATATGCCCTTCTGATCCACTGTTTGACTACAGAAGGGTGAATATGCCCTCATGAACAAATAGTTTCATCCATTTGACCATTCCAAACCTCCGTTTGACCACTCTAATTCTCCATTTGACCATTTGACCAATCCAAACATCCATTTGACCATTCCAAGCCTCCATTTAACCTTTCTTTATGAGCATTTACCACATTCACATTGATCATTTCACAATTCGGGAAATCCATTCTACCATCTTACCGTGTGACCTAAACATTTTCACTTTCCGAAATGATCACTTCAACAACACATCTTTCATTTGCATTCATCATCATCTCTCATCATAAAATCCCTTAAACCTTGTTTTAGGAATTATCTCCCAAATTGACCAAGGCGTTAAGTTTGATCGTTATCCTACATATCAATCATTTTCTTCAACCTAATCAATGCACTTCTATCTTGAGGTGTATTTGTGTTTTAAGTCAACATCATTGGCCCAAATCAATCCCGTTCTATCTCAAGGTTGATTCGGTGCCATGATCATTGATTTAGCTAGTTTAATGTGATCAACCAACGTATTAAGTCACCTAGGGTGATTTCCAAACTGGGTTTTGGACCCTTTCCATCAACCAATCCTAATTCATCATCCAATCCAAAACAAAATTATCCTATCATATCCTCTGATGCAATACCAATCTAAGCTCCAATCCAGTTCTAATCTAAGCGTTAATCCCTCATCCCAATTTGAGTTTTCATCCAATCCCCATATGCGCTTCTAATCCATCTTAGTTCTCTATCCATCATCTATTATTTCTTGCTAATTTGTATCCATCATGAATCTCTATTACCCTCTCACACGACCAATAATAGTAGTCAAGGGGAATCCTAATTATGTTGATGATGATAATGAAAATCTTGTTGATCATGAAGATTTTTATATAGATTCTCGTGACGCTATCATTGCTAGCAAGCTCTCTCCAATCGCCTCCCAAAATCCCACTACTTCTTCAAACTATCCCACCATGCCTTCATCCACATCTAATAACGATCCTTATGCTACCCTTGACAAGGGATATCCAACATCCTCACCATCGACATATTCATCATTTCCTCACTTTCAACCTCTATCCTACCCAAAATCCATATCCTCCTCTCCTTATCATCATCAACAATCCCAATACCTCTACCTTAATCCCACATCCCAATCTTCCCATCCTAATCCAACACCCACACCTTCCTATCACAATCCCCCATCCCAATATTCCTCCTATCCTAATGCACTATATCAGTCTGCTTATCCTAATCCATCATCCCTATCCTTCTATGCCAACTCACCATACAATTCTTCCTATGGTGGTTCACCACCTCAATCTTCTTGTTCTAATCCAACATACAAACCTTCCAATCACAATCCCCCATCCCAATATCATTACATTAATTCCACATATCCCCATTCTAATCCTTCACCCACATCTTCCTACTATTACTCACCATCCCAATCTTCCCAATCTAATCCCACATCCACATCTTCCTACATTACTACCCCTTTCACCACATTATATCTTAATCCTCCATCTAAACATAACCCACCTCCAACCACTCCTAGTCCCCCATCTAGTCCCATCCACTCATCTAATCATAATCCTCGATCTCCTCCTATTTCTACATCTAATCCTCATCCACCCATCCACTCATCCAATTATCCAATCCCTAACACTAATCCTTCATCTCCTCCTAGTCCTCCATCCATTTCCATCCCCTCATCTACTCCTAATCCTCCATCTCCTCCTAGTCCTCCATCCAATCCCATCCCCACGTCTATTCCTACTTCTAATCCACCAATTCCTAATCCTAATCCACCAATCCCTAATCTTAATCCTCCATCCATTCCCATCACTCTACCTAATCCTACATCCCTTCCAAATGTCATCCAAGGAATCATAACAGAAGAGAAACCATGCCCTCCCACTTTATCATGTATTGTCACTAGTGATGAGGCCCTCCTCCATCCTAACCCTATCCCTCCCATCACCATTCCTGACACCGTCCAAACGATTGAGCCGGTGAAACCCATCGAATCCATTGAATCCCCATCTTCTACTACTAGATCCACCCAATCCATTGAAGAAATCCAATCCCTTCCTCCTAGTCCTAATATTCACAAACTTCAATCCCATGACCTTCATGAATCCTCCATCCTCCCCTCTCCCCCAATTGAGGAGTCCCTCCAACACTCTTCCATCATCATACATCCCCCACAAGACGAGTCATGCCAAGAGCTTGATCGAAAGCATACAAGTGTATCCCCTCCTCCAAATCAAGATCCTACCATCCCATCCACTACATCCCAAGATCATAATCCCCCATCCATACCATCTCATGATTCCTATCCTCAACCAAGTCATGATCCTATCCTCCCATCCACCCCATTTGAATATCACACTAGCTCATCCACTCCATCCCTTGATCCCCTTTGCATTCAAGATCCAATCACTCCATCTCATGGGCCCTTATCATCCACTGCCATAAATCCAAATCCCATCATAATCCCCAATTCCTCTCTTGATCCCTTATCACTCATTCCTCCTTCATTGCCCATCCCAACCCCACTTTTGTATCACCTTGGTCACATTACACTTATCCATGGTGGCCTTCTTATAGAAGAAAAACAATGCGTATGCACCACCCTACCTCTTCCACCTATTAATGTGCTCACATCATGCTTCCAAGAGAATAAGAATCCTACCATAAATCACATGCTATAGAACATGAACTATCAAGGAAAAGGTTTAGGCCTTCATGAGAAAGGTACTTTAGAGCCCATCCAAGTCAAAGAACATCTAGACACACATGGTCTTGGATATATCTCCCAAAACCTACACTCTAAAGATGTTGGTATAAACTCCGTACATCCTAAATGATCCTCTTCTAAAGGGACAAGAGGTACTTTCCATCATTCTACCAAGTCATTTTCCACCATTCCCCCTCCTCCATCATATTACCTAAAAACAACCATCCATCTTCCTCCCTCATCCTCTCAATCCATTTTGGGTCCTTATGTCCCTCCATCCATCATTTCTCATCCTCCATCTACTATGGGTTCTTATAGCCCTTCATCAAACCCCACACATCTTCCATATACACAGTCCATTTTGGGTCCTTATATCCCAAAATCAGCCCCTCCATCTTATCCTATTAATCCTTTCATTCATACACCCCCTCTCCCTTGTACACAACATAAAAATCCTACCTTCATAACTCCTAATCAGGATCAACAAAGGCACATACCTACACATTCTCCCTCTACACATAATCCATATAACCCTACCTCCATCTCTCCACATCATCCATCTCCTCGCACCTATCCCCTTGTTGCTAAATGCACTTTGGATGCCAAAGAAAAATGTATAAATCCAAACATCCACATGAATCTAAATCTCCTCATGTCCAACTCAAAAGACATTTTGAAGAAAAGAAACATCAAGTCCAAAATCCAAATCAATCCAAAAGGCCAAAAAGGCCCACTAAAGAAAAAATAAAAACCATATGGATCCCAAAGAAAAAAGGTGCCATACCTTCAATTGAAAATTCCATAACAGCATCCAAATTTGCTATTCCCTCAAAAAATAATTCACCTCATCCATCTCCTAAATCTATTTTGGGTCCCTACATCCCAAAAATCACTATCCCAACTCCTCCATTATCGCCACCCTCTCCATCCATTCCTCCACCTATCTTTTCACATCCACCACATGTGCCAATGTTGGTCCTGAACAACTTCCCCTATCATACATCCACTCCATCATTCCATCCATACGCTTTTCAACACCCCATCCACTATCCCCCCTATCTCCCCCATCCAATCCCTTTGATTCATCCTCTTGCATAATCCATTTCTTCTACTAAGGTTGTACCAACATCCACTGGTCACTTTACACATGGGCTCTTATTACCTCATATGGAACTTGATGCTTGAGTCCTTCATCCATCTCTTATCAAATATCCTCCAAATCCGCATATCCATATCCCTATCTTTATCCATCTTCATCCACATCCTAGTCCAAAAAATACAAAAAAAGAGAAAAAAAAAAATCAAAAAAAAAAAATAGTAAAGAGAAAATCATTTGTCCAATGGTGAAAACTTGGCAAACAAGTGCCCTTGGATAAGTACCATGATGAAAACCTGGTGAACAGGCATCATGCGTAAATTCCCCATCTAGTCTCCTTCCATGATTGGGGGCAACATCCACTTACGCATTCCTTTCCTCCATCTCCTACATCTACCTATCTTTCGCATCCTATCCATCTTATCCATCCTATCCCATTTATCCCACTCCCTCCATCTTCCTTTTGATCTTGATAAATGTAGGGGAAAACCTATATACATGCTTTGGACACCTCTTGGCATATATTCCCCTCATCCATACACTATCATATTCCTTATCCACCTCTCTCTATCTTCCATTATCCGTGCATCCTATCCACCTCTCTCTATCTTCCATTGTCCATGCATCCTATCCACCTCTATCTATCTTCCATTTCCCATCTCACTCCCTTATCCACCCATCTTTCTATCCCTCTTGCCTCGTCATGCATGACACATCTAAAGTGGGGGCATCTCCTTATTTTCAATTGGGTCCTTGGAGACATCGTCCATCCATTCCGCCACGTAATCCTCTCCATCTCCCCATCCTGCCCATCCTTACCTCCCCATCCATTTATCCATCTAGACATCCCTTCCATCTACCAAATCCTTATCTTCCTATACTCTCATCCACTATTCCTTTTCATCCTTTCATCCTTATCTACCCCATTCCTCTATCCTCTTATCCTAGCCTTACATCTTTCTAATATCCTCTCAATCTTCATCACTCAACTATCCACCTATCCTAGCATCTTCTTATCCATCCATCCCTTTCCCTCTATTTTCCTCCTATCTCATCATCCCTTGTCATCAGTATCTCGCTATAGGCTACCTGCATGCACTCCAATTCCATTCACATCCTAATTTTTCCCTCTTATCTATTTCCTACATCTTCCTTCTATCCTATTACTCTTCATCATTCATCTAATACATCCTCTCATCCTCCCAATTCATCTTCTAATAATCTAGATCACTATCCCATCTATGAGCTTCAGATAACCCACATCCCACACATATCCACCATCCCATCCACATGGCCTATCCTGGCTCATCATATAACCATCCTTCATGTGTCTTCTCATCATCGTCATCTCATTGTTTTCCTTTGGTCTTGTGTCAAACTACGTTTCCCCTACACTTTCATGTAGTCAAGCTCGATCATTTGATCCTCCCTCGGAGCTCTATCTTTTATTTGTCTTGTCCTCTTCTATCATTTGTCTTTGGCCTTGTTCTGAACTATGTTGCCCTTGCGCTTTCACGTAGGCAAGGTCAAAAATTTCATCTGCCCCTGGGGCTCTATCTTTTGTCTGTCTTGTCATCCTCCATCATTTGTCTTCAGCCTTGTGTTGAATTACGTCACCCCTGTGCTTTCACATAGGAAAGTTCAATCATTTGATCCACCCCCTGGATGTTTGTCCATCCGGTCTTTCTCATCCATCGAGGTCTTCATTGTCCTCTTTCCACTTTTATCCCTGGTATTTTTTGAATTACGATGGCTCTGTGTTTTCACGTAGGCAAGGTTGATCTTTGATCAACCCTCGAGCCCCTAGGTCTTTAGGGTGTGTCTATTTTGTCGCCCCATCATTTTTTCATCTTATTGCCTTATGTCTCGTCATCTTTTCGTGTCATCAAAAATGTCCCTACCCTAGTTGGTGCTTATAGAACAAGATCATTAGTCTCATGAGGTCCAATCGGTTTCAGATATCTTGTGTCATGTCGACCAACCCATATATCCTGCATCTTTGGTCTCAACATGATGTATCCTTCCTAACATAACGCATCAACCCCATCCATCCTGTTGATCTTATGGCAAAGAATGCTTGTAATTGATAGTGATCTTTTGGTACATTTGGATTTTGTTTATTATTAGAGCTCCCCCTTTTGAACCAGTCAAAATCACTATAATCCATCATATTATGGTGTGTTTTGCCTAGTCAACATAGGGGCATCTCTTGATTGTTTTATCATTGTTGTCTGCTGGTATACTCCATGTAGTACCAACCAGGATTCCTCTTGGATCCTGTGTTATGTGGGGGCATCCCTTTGTGCTTGTGGTTATTCCAATAACTAGCCCAACCAAAGTCATCGCGACTTTGCGGTATTAGGATAGCCTTCTTGTTTGTTGTGCTTGTTTTATGCATTAGACATCAATCTGTCTTGGTTTACATACCCTGAAGACCGATGTCTTATGCTATAGCAAAAATTAGTGCTCTAAAGGATGGAAAATTGCATTCATGTTGCATTCTATCATCTTGCATATCTCCCCCATTCTCATCCATTCAAATAATCTAATCACCCTCTTGGTCTTAGCCTTGCTACAAACCTTGATCCAATCATCCTCTTTATCATCATTGTCATCCTCGGGATGTATCTTTTCCTATCCTTCTATGTTGTTTTGGGATGTATCATTACCTCATCAACAATACTATCATCATCATCATCAGCGGGATGTATCCTTCCCTCATCAACAACACTCTCATCGGGATGAATCCTTCCCTATCCTTCAGTATTGTTTTAGGATGTATCATTCCCTCATCACAACACTCATCCTCATCCTCATCCGGATTTATCCTTCCCTATCCTTGTGTTTTTCTGGGATATATCATTCCCTCATCCACAACACTCCATCAACCATCCACCCAACCTGGCTTGTTGCTTGACTGGGGCAAGATCATATTTATCCTAGAATCCATTTGTGCTCACCTTTACCTCCCATTGCTTATCATCATTTATTATGCATCACTTTACATCGTCATTTTCATATCCCCTTTCATCATCTCATCTCTCATCCTTTCCCCCATCTCTTCCTCCTTCATCACTCTCCTCCCCTTTTTTTCGAGTTGGGGCTAACCCACCCCTATAGTGGGGTGGACTTGCCCCTACAGTGAGGTGGACTCACCCTTATAGTGGGGCAGACTCACCCCTGCAACATAGCGGACCCGCCCTACAGCGGGGTGGACCCGCCTCCAGCCGGAGGCAGATCCGTCGACCGGAGGCGGCGTCGCCACCGTTGGCCGCGGGGCGGACCCGCCCAACCTTGGGGTGGACCTGTCCTTTTCAGTGGTGGACCTGCCCTTTTCTGGAGCAGACCCACCCTTTTCTGGGGTGGACCCGCCCTTCTGCAGTGGGGCAAATCTGCCCCTCTATAGGTTTTTTCTTCCCGGGGTCACCATTTGCAAACCGTGCGTCGGATTTACTTCGCTCAAAAGGAAAACTTGCTTATTTTTTTGAGCTCTTTCCAACCATACCCTCCATTTCTTCCTATCAAGAGGTCATCCGAGTCCCCTCTCTTTTCCCCCCCTTTTTTAAGAGGTATTTTTTACCTCTTATTTACCTTTTTTTTCCTCGAATTAATCCCTTCTCTTCCTAAGGCCGCCATTTGCAAACCGTTTATCCGTTTGAATTCATTCAAAAGACAAACTTAATTTTTTGTGCTCTTCCCAACCATACCATCCAATTCTTCCTATCAAGAAGTCTCCTAAGACCCCTATTTCTCCCCCGTCCTCCTCTCGAGGGGGCATACCCTTCACATTTATCCATTTTCCCTACCATAGTCATTCCCTTGTAGGATTGGGGCATCTTCATCCATTCCCCCGCTAATTGGATAGCTCAAGTCCTCCTCCCCACACTAGCGCATCATTTTTTGGTTACTTCCTCTATAGAGTCATCTGCATTTTCTTTTCTTCGAAGCACAATTATTCTAACAGTACTTCGAAGAGGGGAAAAATTTAGACATCTAAATTTGATCACTTCCACATGATCAAAATCGTCTACTCTATTCATCTATTTCATTAATAGTGATTAAATAATTTATTTAATCATTATTTCATTTTCTGCCTAAGGTTCCTAAAGTATGTAATTGAATAATTAAATACTTTACCTTACACTTTTTCTTCTCTAAATTAAATAAATAAGACAATTTATTTAATTTAATCATTTGACCTATTTGAATTAAAACCAATTTTTAATCTCTCATTTTCTCTCTCCTTGTCACATTCTCCATAATCCTCTTTTAATCTGGATTAAATTAATTAATCCACGATTATGATGTGTACCACTTAATCAAAATTAGTGTCACATCCTCCATAATCTCCCACTTTCCTCTAATCTCTCATTAATTATCATAATCTTGTGTTTGCACAACCTTAATCAAAATCATTAACCACATTTAGCATACCTTTTCTGTTCAACCTTTCCACTTGCCTTTCTTGGACTTGACTCTCTTTCCCATGTGAATTTTTAATTCACATTTATTCACCCAAGGCTCCTCTCTTCCCCATGTGAATTTTTAATTCACTTTTATCTTTCCAAGGTCTACCCTATCCCCATGAAAAGTTCTAGAAGGCCTAACTTGTCACTTTACATGTGCCAAGGACTTCTAAAACCTTTGACTTGTCACATCACTCACATGTGACAACTCATCAACTTTTTGGAGAGCCTCTCTTATCCACTAGATTCTTCCAATCATTGTGAATTTTTAATTCACTTTTATTCCTCCAAGGAATATCCTCATCCCCCAAGGTACCTACAAGGTACTTGTTATTCATCCACCTCATGTACTTCTCTTCCACCTCATTTCCACATCACCCCACCCTAAGAAATCTCACATTCCACATGTCAAGATGCGAGGGCTTGTGAGTCCTCAACTTAACATAGCCCTTCATCTTGATTTTTTTGGATCAATCTCAACCGTTGAAATCTCTAGAGAATTCAATTTATCCTATAAATACCCCCTCATTTCTCTCATATTAGAAAGAAAATATTTTTCTATCCAAACTCTTGTAAAATTACCATTTAAGCTCTCATCCACCATAGCATTTAGCAATTCACCCATCTTGCATTTCACCTTGCACATTCAATTTAGCTTGTCATCCAAAGATCACACAAATATTCAAGGATCAAAGGGCCAAGCAAGGAAGAAACAACATGAATGTATAACTAATTTCAATCATTTTTCATCTTGTTTTCATGTTTATCTTTCCTTAGGCTAATCATTGAGGTGTCCTCTTTTATGTTAGTTATTTTCATTGCATCATTAGTTGTTTAGAATCTCACATTAGGAACATAGCATTTTAGGAGATCACATGTACAAATGTTGAGAGTAGGAGACTCTTGTTCCTTGGTAATGATGTCAAGAGTATGCGACTCTTGTTTTGAATGAAGATCATCTATGTGTCCATCCATATAAAGCATCTCATGGATAAATGGAGGAGTTTGTGTTATATGGATATGATCATCCTTTGCAACATCTTGTATAGATAGGAGAGTGTCCATTAGACCATTGTAGTATTGTGGAGATATAAATTCTTGATCTTGGTTAATGTTGGAATTTATTTTGACATACTTTGGATCAAGTTCTTGACATGGGTCAATTTCAATGGATGGATTTCTTACAAAGGGTTCTTGGGCATCGTCATTAGGCATGGGAAGTGGCTCAATATCATTTTGATCTTTGAGTGGATTTGGATCTAATGTTGAGTTGAGCATTAATTCAATATTTGTAACCATGAGTTCAAAGGATTTCAATATGTCTTGGGAAGGACCATTGCTAGACCTTAGTGGAAGATGTTGATCATGCTTTGGAATACATTCTTGAGATATGTCCTCTAATTCATTAGGTGATGTAGATACATTGTCAACATGATCATTCGTGGATGGATCATGGATTATGTCAATAAGATCAAATAATGTTAACACATCTTGAAATAGATCACTAAAAAGTGGCTCTTGATGAATGTTGATTTTATCATTGGATGGAGTAGACATATCTTCACATTTCTCATTGATGGATTTATTTTGATCATTTTCCTCAATAGTTATGGTGGAGATATTGTCAATGTTTTCAACCATAAGATCAAATGATGTTAGTGTTTCTTGAATTTGATCTTTGTTGGGTATCGTTGGTGGGTATTTATCATGATTGAAAAGTGACTCTTGATATATGTTGATTTGATTGTCAGAGGAGATGGAAACATCTTCAAGGTGCTCATTGATGGGTTGTTGTGATTGATATTTTAGATGTGATGACTAATCTTTGAGATGGAGTGATTGGGTTTGTTGTTGATGTTGTTGATATCCAACCTCTTGATAATGGAGATATTGTTCTTGATATGGTTGTGGAGACAACTCAATGCTTTGATGACATGGTTCAACCAATGGAAGAGTGTACTGATTTTGGGGTGGAGATGTCTCTTGGTGATATGAATCAATGAGTTTTTTGCGTGTAGCAATTTTGTTTCGAAATATTTGACCTTGACATTCTTGATATGGTTGAATTGGTTGTTGAGCAAGCATATTTGGAATGTATACTAGTGGTGTTTACACAAAATCATGGACATATTGATCTTGAACAATGTTATGATTTGGTATGATGTTTAGATTTGGCATTATCGGTTGATATTGAGCAATTTTTTGATTGGGAAACACATTTCTTGGATTTAGGTAACTTTGATTTTGCATGGGTTACCTTGACTTGGATCAACACATGGAGTTGTCAATATATTGCTTGGATTTTGAACAACATTGGTGGGATTTGCAAAGTTTACCAAGTATGGATTTGATATGTTTATGTTTGGTAATCTTGGATTTGGTGGTATAATGTTCTTTGGAAGACTCATGCCTTGATTGTTTGGTTTATAGATTTGTAAGTTTCGGATTTGATTTAAATCTACCATAGGGAAAGGTTTTCCAAAATTTAGATTGGGAAAACTCACATTTGTTATATCATTGAGGTTTTGTGTTCCTAAATTCAGGTTGGGAAAAGTCACATTTGTTGTATTATTGAAATTTGGAGGAGATAAAGACCCCATGTATGGGTTTTAAAAATTTGAGTATTGGCTTTGATAGTTTGGTTGACTTGGATTACTCATGATGTATGAATCAAGCTTATATTCCATGTTTTTTTTGTGTTTTGACCTTGTTGACCTCTAAGGGATTTAGGACCAATGATGGGATGAAAGATGAAAAGGGTGAGTGACATGGGTGTTTAAAATTTTAGGAACTTTGGAGGGATACTAGACTTTAGGATTTAGGATTTTGATTTGGATTGGGTTTGATTTGGGTAATGGACTTATAAATCTCAATATTTTTGATGTTATCATGGGGTAAACTTTTCCACAAAGGTGATAATTCAACTAAATATGTGAGGAAGGATTCATCCACACACATTTAGCCAAACAAAGTAATTTTGATTTTGATTGAAGGTCTTACCAAAAGTCTAATATGAACAATTTTTCCAAAGTTCCAAAGGTTGTTTGTGAAATGGGATGATAAATGTTTTGAATGGATGAAATGATTGGTTTCTTTGATCCTAATTGAACCTAAGAGGGACTTGTTTACAAGACCAAGGTTGTGAAGAACATGATTTTCCCTAAGAGTACTTCAGACCAAAAAGATAACAAGCACATGTGAGGGGTTCAAATGATTTCATCTTGATTAATGAATCGATTTTACCACATCCAATGTCTTGTTTAAGTTTCAAACTAAATGTCTATGTATTAACTCCTTTTCATCCCACAAGGTTCATTATGTAGAAATCAAGGAAATTGAGGCAATAGTTTCCTAATGCTAACTTTAGTGAGAGAAAATTAAGATGTAGATCCAAATGTTTAGAAGCCTCTAAGGATGGAATCCTTGGGGAAAGCAATAGCACTTGTATTTTTTCAAAGGTATTTTCTTCCTCTAAAGGGTTTGAAATTTGATGATCATGTTGAATGTTTATTTTTCCAATGTTTACGATCCAAGCAAAGCGTTTTGATTTTTAAAAATGATGCACAATCCTAGGATAAAATGAGGCAATATTTGTTAGGTTCCCACTTGGATAAATCCAGCTATGCTTACTCTTAGCAGATGATTAGATGCTTGACCACACAGGCTCCCCCTTTTAGTGCACTCACTTCTTGGGTTATCCAAGCATCAATACCCATGAAACTCCCATGGAATACTTCTCATCTTTGCTAAAAGTTGTAAGAATGTGGGATGGCTTCAGAATGACCATCTTGCACCAACAAATAGATAAGGATTTTGGCCTTTCTAAACAAGGGATTTTAATGCAAGAATTTTGTTCGTGGGGGACCATCCATGTGGCAAGAGACCATTGTTGCCCTTCTTGTCAGAATGATCCTCATGATACTCAAACTTTCCTCATGTACCCACACTTATATACCGACTAGGAGTCACTTGGATTTAGCATGTTACCAGTTGGGTTGTTCCCTCGGGGTGAGTAATTTTTCCCACCAAGGCAGGCCCTCTATGGATAAAAAAAAGTGAGCAAGTACATCCGTAGTTCAATCGATCTTTGTTGAGAAACAAAGAGAGAACACTCGCGATGTACTTCACTCACACTCACAAGATTTGTTTAATTTTAGGCACCCAAATTGAAATGTGGAGGTAATCACTTACACAACTTAATATCACAAAAATACTTTTTATTCTCAATATCTCTATGAAGCGCGAGAGAAGTGCATACGTCCTTTTGATGATATTAACTTGTGAAAGGGATTACAAAACAAAGAGTACGCATGCTCTTTTTAACCACAAAGCAATGATATGAATTATTTGTAAGCACCAATTTTGAAGTGTGAGATTTGTTTGTTCATTTTTTAAGTCCTAAAAAAAAATCTAGTGAATTTTCCTATGGTTCTTTTTAAATTCCTTTTTTTTGTTCTTTTTAAGCCCAAACAAAATTTAGTAATCCTAAAGCAAGAATATGTAAAATCCTTAGAACAGGGATTATAATTTCTCCCTAAAGAGTTTGAAAACACTTGATACAATGAAATGATAAAATCATAAGGAACCCTTGGCTTTCGTTTTCCTTTCTTCACTTTTGATCAAGCCAACCTTTTTTGGTAGATTTCAACAATTGTCAAATTTTGCCATTTTTGGTAATTTCGCATGCATAACTTTGAGAGTCTTGTATTTTCCCAAAAACCTCCTACAACTAAGATAGAAGGAATTTCCAACTAACATCCTAAATTTCAAACACGAGTTTCGAGTTATTAACAAAAACAACTTTAAAAAACATAGAAAAAAACACTAGATTGTCATTTTGAGGGCCAAGATGAAAGTTTCAAGCCCCGAAAAAGTGCCAAAATGGCCACCAAACGACTTTAATTTTATTGGGTTTCCACATGCAACCTCATAATGAAACCACCTGTAAAATTTCAGCCCAAACGAACATCCGAGTCAAAATTTATGATCTTTGAAAGTCCTTGCATCACAAAAACTAGTTAATACTGTAAAAATAGATGCCAAAAACCAGTTAGAAGTCAAAAAGAACCAAAGTGAAAAGAGCACATGTTGAAAATAAATTTAAATCTGATTTTTACCCTACTACATCGACACAATTCATATATGTGACGCACTTTGAGGAAGTCAGCGGTGCAATATGGTGTCGTTGAGGATTGAGAGCGACGGTCTGCAGAAAAATAGTGAGCATGATTATAGCACAATTTTAGCCAACGACACAATTTGGAATTTGGAAGCCAGCATCAAAGTTAGAAATACAAATTTTCTAGGTGGGAAGACTCTAGCGACATAGTTTGGAGTTTATAAGCGGCACAATATAGTGTCATTGGACTGATAGGGGTGCAGTTTGGTGCCACTGGAATGATAGAGGTGAAGTTTCCTATAGACACAAAAAAGTAAAAAAACTACGGATTTTTGGAAAAACTTGATGAATTTCTTCTGCCCTCCTAGCGCCAAAATGTGAATGGTTATCTTAGACTTGCACCAAAGTGAAAAAATAACACAATGTTAGTCAAGAAACACATCTAAAATACACATTCCCCATGCAATTCATTCAAATGTCAAGAACAGGAAATGAAGTAAAATAATCAAATGAAGCTATCAAATCCTAATCAAAAACACTCAAACCCTCAATCCTATGGGGGAATTGGTGCCATTTATGTGTATAAAATGGCCGTTTCCAAAATCCTTGATGTGATTTGATGATCTTGGATGATGATTCTTGATTCCTTGATGCAATTTTCCAATAACCTTGATAAAACTATGAAATTGAGTATAGTAAGCTTGCATGAATTATGGATGATATTGTGGATCCTCAAATCAATAGAGAAGCTCTCTATTTATAGGAGATAAGGATGGAGGAATGTGAAATAGGATGAATGTGGGATTAAAGATGGACCACTGGCATTGTGCCACTTGTCAACATGTGATTGGAAGAGGAATGAACACATTTTGATGAATGTGCACATAAATGATATTATATTCAAATTTGAATTTGATGAAATGACAAGTTGGAGGGAGAGAGGAATGGAGTAAATATCACTTGGGTCAAGGCAAAGGACATATAAGATTCCTTTAATGCCTTGTTGGATGTACTCATCCCTTTTGGAGGGATTTTCAAATTTGAAGAATATTCCCTTTTGATGCTAAATTGAGGGAAAATGGATGAATTAATAAATCAATTAAATTGATTTATTGGTGCAAGTTTCAAAATCTAGAGGATTGGAGTGATTAGGATTAGGATTAATCATGATTTGATATATTTAGGTAGAAATTAGATGATTTGACAATTTGACTTAGATTTAGGATTTAAATAAATCAAAGTTGAGAGGAATAATGATTTTAGATTTAATTAAATAAAGGTTGATTTATTTAATCAAAAGAGGGTGATGTTAGATTAGATCAAATAAATATTAATTTATTTAATTTAAAAGAGACGACTTTAGAGAGTAATTAAATGAAGTGCATTATTTAATTACCAAAGGGGTTATCAAATTTAATTAAGAGATGAAATATGATGAATTGAATTAAATAAATATTATTTAATTAAATGACTAACTGAGGAGATGATTCAAGATGAACTAGTGTTAGTGAAATCAGGATCAGGTACATGTATATTTTACGTGTCTAAAATATCAAAAAATAATGTGCCATGATACATCACTAATAAAAGACTCCCTAAGGGCTCATCAAAATAAATATACAATACATTAGCCCATGGGCCAAAATCATGTGTCTACAAATTCAATGTATCACCAAAATGCTGCAATCTCTAGAGAGCTCCCTCCCTCAGAATAGGTAGGAGCAACTTGCAAAACCCATGTATAAAATCACACAATTGATAAGTAAGAAAACCTACCTCAACTAGCATTCCATTCATCCATCTAAATGACCACACCCATTCCATGTGGTGATCACCATCAGGAACCCCAACCATCTTCCCTCTCACACAAAAACTAGAGATCCAAATTTTCAAAAATAAAAGAGTGCAAATGAGGAAGAAATGACTCCCATCCACCTTTTATACCCCCCACCTAACCATAATTTTTCCATTTTAGCATTCCCTCCATCCCCCACCCTCTTTTTTATCATTTTCACTGGTCCCCCCATCACATAGCTTCATAATATTTTATTAATTTCACCATTTTTAGTCATTTACCATTGAATTCATCTATTTTAATATTTTTTTGCGAGTTTATCAACAAAATTATTTTTAATAATGTTTTTCATCAAACTCCTAAGGGGGCACACTGACTCCATTCCATTCGCTAGGGCAGATTGGGGCATGCCATCACTTTCTTTGAAACAATGCTATAAAAATACATAGTCTCAAAGAGGGGCAAAATGTACACTTAAAATTCGACTAACATTTCTCAACATTACATCACAATAATTATTCTTCCAACTTTAATAGTTTTATTATTTAATTAATCTTATATCATCTTCTTACTTATAATTATTTAATTATTACTAATTTTTCATTCCATTAATAATTAAATAATTTCATATTATTTAATTAATTCATATTACTATTATTCCTTGATTTATTAAATAATTTTTTTT
This sequence comes from Sequoiadendron giganteum, assembly GCA_007115665.2. Taxonomy (NCBI): domain Eukaryota; kingdom Viridiplantae; phylum Streptophyta; class Pinopsida; order Cupressales; family Cupressaceae; genus Sequoiadendron; species Sequoiadendron giganteum. The sequence continues at coordinate 354,481,275 of CM021108.1, forward strand.
ATTAGTTTAACTCACTAATTATCCATATTCTTTTCAAATTAATTAATTAATTATTTATTATTTAATTAATTATCCTTTATCTATTTCCTAAATAAAATAATTACTTTAATTATTTAATTTATCCATCAATTTTTCAACATTATCCATTCTCCAAAATAATTAAATTTATTTTTTTATTTAATCCATTTTGCACATATGCAATTAATAATTAATTTTCATGCACTTTTCCACCTTACCTCCTAACCGAGACTTACTCTCAGGCTACTAATCAACCTAATTAGTCCACTAATCCATCAATCATATTTCACTCCAACTCACTTTAAGTCCGCTAATCTATCAAATCAGTTAACTAATCAATCAATCCTATCAACAACCTGCCAGTCTAAGTTATCACTCCATTCAATCTTCTTAACTATATCATGCAATCATTATCTAAAATCATGTTTTAAATTAACAATCAATCAAATCCTCCATTGTTGATCTTTTTTAGTCATTCCTCTGATCTCGACCATTAATCGGTATCACCAAAAATCTATAAATGCAACTATCCTATCACTCATTTTTCATCTCAGATTGTGTAGTGAAAAGAGGAGAAAAGAGGAGAACAATGGAGCTCAAATTTAAGGTCTCGCAAGTTTAAGGTATTGATTTGTTTGTTTGATCTTCTTTCAAATTTCTTCATTGTTATGATCTCTTGATTGTGAATTTTACTGTTTGTTGATTATTGTTTAGATTTACAATTGAATTTTCATGTCATACACATGGTACCAACAATACTCACCTAATGTGTAGGGATGCCACATGGAACAACCCCTACCAACCACTTTCTAGGTAGCAGACCCCAACTCTCAATGACAAATGAATTTCCAATAAGAATGAATATTTCAAAGAAAAATTCCCCTGGTGCAAAATAATGCGTGAATATTCCATACAATCTCAGGCATTAGAGAATATTCAAGAAATCTTTAAATATTTTGTTGGTCAGCACTGAATATTCCAACAATCATAAGAATATTCCCTACTAATACCAACACTGCGTCAATACGCTTCTTTTAAATTTTCTCCTCTCCAATGGCGATTTGGTTTGGAATCAATTTTAAAATGCTCATAACCTAGGCTTACTGCCTCTAATTTTTAATATTTTTTCTTATTTCAAGCATAATTTTATTCTCTTCACATTGGTGCAAATATCTTTTGATTTTGGTAATTGGTTTTTCCAAAAATTAGAGATTCTCACAAGTGTTACTAAACACTTCTCATTTTGGAAATTTTTGGGGCTTCAATCTCTCTCCTATGGTACCATTTTTTGGTGTAATTTTTTTGAAAGTGCATAATTTTTCATGTACTATGTAGTGGTGTGATCAAATAGATCATATTATATATATATAAATTTTAGTTTGATTATGTCACCAAATTTGGCCACTATATGCACTAAGATCAAGTCCACTTCACTATTTTGGCAAGTGACACTTGGAATCACATTAATTATAAAGTTTCATAATCATATTACTAAGGGGGTTCTTGATTGAGTAATTTTTTTTTTGGGGGGGGGGGGATAATCTTGTGGTGGTTGATTTCTTTCTTTTCTTTATTGTGTGTTATTGTAAGGGGAAAGTGTCAAACTGAACTCCTAACTCAATATAATTATTCTTCATGGATAAAATCGATATGAAATTATCTCATGGGAAAGGGTTATCTAGGATATCTAAAGGAAATCATTTTTGAACTTATTGATGCTAGAGATAATGAAATATTGGAGATCAATCATGAGAAAACACTTGGATGCATATGTACATTAGTCTCTTTTTATTTATAATTTCATTTTTAATCATGCAAAACACCTAACGAGGCTCGGGATAATTTAAAAAAATTGTATGGTAAAATTGATAAGATTAAGGAATATGATATTTATAATGACTTGATGAATCTTGATCCTAAAGGTTTTGACCACTTCCAAAACTATATCTCCAAAATTAAACAACTAACAACAAGATAAAGGATTACAATATCATTAAGGAGGATTTAAAATTGATTATAAATGTGGTATCCAAGATTGCTCCTACATATTTAGTGTGTTTTTACGGATTTCATACTCATTATCTTTCTATGGGAGAATCACATTTTGACCGTAAGTTTGATGAATTTTAAATATCCTAATCTAAGAGTAAGTAAAGTTAATTCAAATGAATATAAATTCCTCTAAGCCACTATCATTGGTGGCGATTGAGCCTAGCATACAAAAAGAATTGAGGAATCATGAAAAGAAGCGAAAGAAGAAAAAGAGCAAGCTACATAGATAATTTTAATCCTCTCCCTCTCAAGGGGAATCATCTAAGAAGGAGAAGGCTTATTGTTCTTATTACATGAAAATAGGGCATGATGAACACCAATGTTATTCAAAACAACTTGATGATTTGAAGCATCTTCTTAAGAAGAATCAAACAAATTTACCTTCAATAATGTTAGGGGGTTAATATTCTTCTTCTTTCTCAAATTCAAAGATACATCAAAGGCAAGAACTTGTTACAATTATAGAATCTAAGTCAAAGAGGTGGATACTTGACTCAAAATCTTCATGCCATATGGCTTTATTATAGAGTATGCTCTCTTCATTTGAGTCTTGTTCATCACCACACATCATGATGGCTAAAATTACATATATATGTGTTTACTGGAATGGATCTATTGACATGAATGATGGATAATTTAATGATGTTTTTTGTGTGCCTCTATTGTCAACCAATATCCTTTCTATCTATTAGATCACATATGGTGGAGTAGGAAAGAGTTTTGAGTTCACACAAGATTCTATCATAATATAGGATTTACATAGCAGATATATAGTTGAAGCTACAAATGTTGATCATCAATATTGAGTCTACACCTTCTCACATTTTTCTCCTACTATTCCTTTAGCTTACTCCACGCTATGGCATCTAATGTGGACACTTTTGAGGATATTTGGTATAGTCATTTGAATGTTTGCATTCTTTCATCTATCAAGGTTCTAGAGACATGTGCTCACATTCCATATCCTTCATCTATTGTTGCTTCTAATGAGACTAGTGTTGCTACAATCATGGCTTCTTGTGATTCAATATAGCAGGGCATTCATAGTCTTCTAGACACAACTAGTTGAGATGAGTACTTGACTTACATTTTAGGTTTTTTTGCGAGTCCTATCTTAAAAAATTGGAGGAAACTATTGAGGATATTAATCTCCTGTTTGGTGTTACTTCTTATGTGATGGGATCAATGATTGGCTAGTTTTCCTTTTACTATTTTGTGCTTTAATCATTTCTTCTGCTAAGTTTTAAAGACATTACCAAGACCTTACATACCTTTTATATGACTTTTATATACTCTTAAGTAGTTTTAATTTTGTGAAAATAAAAATATGCTATGTTGATATATGCATGTATGAATGCATGAATGTCTATGGAATTTAGTATGATTCTATGTTTAATTTATGATTTTTAATAATAAAAATACATTAGGAATGAGACTAACACATTGCATCAAGGACTGTTAACCCACAATAATAGGTTTTCCATCTCTCAATACAAGGACTATGGACATTTGTAGAGGATAATTCAAATGGCCAAAGGCATGACACTTTTAGAAGGAAGTGAACGTGATCATTTATTGAACAACTGTGAGTAACCACTTAACACTCTTTCTCACCAAATAAGACCACCAAGAGGAGGAGTCTACTGTTAGTAGGATTGATTCATAAAACAAATTTTCTTAGGAACACATTTGTGTCATAGCTGTTAAACCATTGGGCATAAAGTTCTAAATTAATTTCTTTACTCCTACTTTATAGTTATTGTTCTTTGTTTCAAATTAAGTCCTCTCCCTATCATTGAGGGAGAGTGGATGGTTATTTTATGAGTTTGTTTTTAGTATGAGAATAATAAAACTCCTCCTAGAACCTATATAGTGGTATTTTTTGTTGATGATTAAATCTAGTTGCTAGTGGATCAAGTTGATTATTGATGGTTAGTTGTTTATCTATTGTTAGTTGCAACATTAAATATGTGTTATTGAATAAGAAATATTCAACAAATTCTTGTTGGATTATATGTAAGATTTAAGTGTTTATATGCAATAAAGGGAATTAGTTTGATCCCATGAAATCCTAAGTAAGCAAGTGAGTGTTTGATAACTTCTGTGGAAGCAAAAACTCAAGCAAGGGCTACTTGAGGTACTACTAATCCACTTCATTTTCTATTATTATATTAATTGATGCATTGTTCAAGTTAGTAGTTTCTATTTATATGCATGTGTTTCATTTTATGAATGCCATTATGTAGTTTTAAAATGAGTTATGTAGCTTCATGTTGGTTTCATACTCCAAAGGAATTAGCCAGGAATTATTTTTTAACAGTTGTCAATTACACTCTTGGGCATTAGGTACCTATAGCGTAAGGTAGCAATTTACATTTGTTTCCCCTATTTTTTGAATTAGCAATCCATTTCATTTTCCATCTTTTATAGTCTTTTGTACATGTGTAATTGCATATACTCCATTGATGTAGGATGTGTCTAGGATCTATGAATGCATATATTATGCCAACATTTTCTAAAGTTTATGATTCTTTGGTTGATAATTAAATGTAGTCTCTTGTGAAAGATGAAATATTTAGTTAGGAATTCATCATCTAAGTTGTGTGTATACCTAGTAGCACCAAGTTGATTAGACATAGAGAGGCTCTACGTTTTTGGCATCATTGTCAGGTATGGTGATAAGTTCAAGATTCTCCTGTGTGTTTTCGATTCCTTTCAAGATTTTATAGTTTAGTAATTTTGTTTTCGATATTAGGGTAAATAGCTTTTATCCATCAACAACAACATGAGTTACTAAAAATGTGAAAGAACCACTAATATAAAAAGTCACAACCATTGTATGTAGAGGCAACAAGACACTCTAGGAAGATTTCTCCCCTCAATAGAAAAAAACATTAGAAGATATCGGTGAACAAAGTGATCAAAATGAGGGAAACCCTGAGGAAGAATCATATCTTACACCATTACCTACACCAATGGCAGAGGAGACTTCTCAAATACATGTAGGAATCATGTTATGTAGTAGTAGAAGATCCACTAGAGCATGTGAGGTTTGAATTCCCTATAACCAACTAGGAGAGGATTGTTGCTTTGAAGAAAATTCTTCCTTCAAAACTACATGTCTTCTAAGGGATGGTTATAGAGGATCTTGACACCTTTCATTTTGATTTTGATATGCTATGCCTAAGCTATGAATACACCATAGATACAAAATCATATTATTTCCAACTACACTAAAATATTCTACTCTATGATGGTTCATGGGGTTGGGAAGAGATGTTCCCAATTGGAATACAATGAAGAAAAAATTCCTAGATAAATACTAGGATTATTACAGAGGCATAGATAGAAAGAGGGATGACAACTTTAAGATTTCACAAAAAGAATTTGAATCATTGGAATATTATGTTGAGAGGTTTCAGTTCCACCTCAAGAAATCCCATCAAAACAAAAAAATTGATGAATTCTTGAAATTGGTATTTTTAAGGGGAGTTTATGAAGACTGTATGGATGCTCTTAATCTCATTCGAGTAGGGGAAATCTCATAACTACCCTTTGATGATATTTTTAAAGCATGTAGAAATTGTTCTAGGTCTTTCATCAAGACGACCAAAGGAGACATGACCTCTTCTCTCAAAAAATCATCCAATGGAGTCTCAAAGATAGAGTTGAGCAATCTTATATCAAAAATAATGGAGGAAATCATTAACCACTTGGATGCCCAACTAGATACCCTCCATATGAACAAGAATCAAGAATAAGTAGAGGCAACCCTCATAGAATACTACCCACACTATTAATAGAGGAAGATTAATTGTAAATGCAAGAAGTTGGCTAGTATTCTTGAAGACAAGCAAGGGAAGCCAAAATTTCATGCCCTAGAATATGAGGAAGGTCAAGTGTTTTACATCACTTAACACAGACCATGGCAACCAATACAAGGTATGTGTTAGAGTAATAAGTTATTACACTTAATTAATTATATCATACTGGTTAATTAATTAAGTCACTTATTCCTTTAGTTGCTTAGGCTAAACTTAGGCACATTAATAATTGATTAATTATTAAGTGTGCACACTAGGGTTTCATTTAAGGTTTCTTGATCTCCTTCATAAGGATTGATCTCTTTGTAATAATTGATTCTCAATAATACATTTTTACTTTGAGGTTTATAGAACATCTTCTTTGGTTCTGCATGTCTTTTACATGTGACAGGTAATTGCATGTAGGTGATCTTGGTTTCTAATAGGTTATGGGCCACCATGCTTGCTTTGATACCATGTTAGAAACCAAGATTAGAGATGCAACCCAAAATATGTTCCACAAAACAGAAAATTAGAAAAAAGAAAAGCTTTGCATGAAATGTGTAAATTGACATTATTTAAAATCAATAATTACAAAGAGATCAATCCTTATGAAGGAGATCAAGAAACCCTAAATGAAACCCTAGTGTGCACACTTAATAGTTAATCAATTATTAATGTGCCTAAGTTTAGCTTAAGCAACTAAAGGAATAAGTGACTTAATTAATTAACCAGTATGATATAATTAATTAAGTGTAATAACTTATTACTCTAACACCCCCCCTTAAGATGAACTTAGGAAGAAGCTAAAACACTAGAAGAAGATGCATGCAAGCAAGGATGGGTCTTGACAACTAGGCCTGATCAGGTACCCATTTACAGATGCAAGAATGAGGTAGAAAAGGAAAACCCAGTGGGACAAAACCCCCCTACAATGAGATGACATGCTGCAAAGAAGCACTAGAAGAACACTATAGAGTATCACTGGAACCACAATCTGGAAAGCAAAGAAAGATACTTTTGTCTACAAGAAACCATATCAGAATCATAATGATGCAACAACAGACCCGATACCATAGAACACTCGAAAAATCCAAACGAGAACAACCCTAAAATCTATGAAGCAACATTCGATTATTGAATGAATGTGATATTGAAATGAAGTGCAAAGATGCAAGATGCATTCTCCCAACTGCCAAAACACCCATCGGGCCAAATCTGGATTAACTATAAACTTGGGACAAATACAAAAAAAAGTGCATGGACAAAATCATAGAGTTCCTCAATACCTTTCCAACGCCACAAAGATAGAGAGAATCGGAGATCGTGGCAAAAATTTACGAGCTCGGAAGCATAAAATAAACATCTGAGTTCAAACAGAAATAAATGAAGCTAAAAAAAAAAAATACTAAAAAATAAATTGTACCACAAGAAATTGCTCAGAACCAGCTTTTCGATGATATCTTGTTTGCCCAATTTCGATACTATATACCCAAGTTATGCCAAAAAGAAAAAACTACTCTTTTAGGCAAATAAGGGCTAGGAGGGGGCAAAGAGGCCATATGGCCGCTGACATTATCCGTTCACGAGCGTAAATTTCATGGCCATCTGGCAGTCACGGCAAAAAATCAGCCCCCCTACAAAAAAAACTTGGCGGAGCCCCTAGTTCTCCATAGAACCTTGGTGGGGGCTGGGGTCGGTCAGGGGCCAGGCGCGAAGCTACTTGTCCCCCATAGGACCGTGGTGAATGCTGGCTGAGCCCGCAGGAGCTGTCGGAGGAGTGTGGCGGGATTTGGTGGCGCCTTCAGGTGGCACGACAGTGGCGCCCAACATGTGAACTGGAGGCGTCGGTGGCAATCCCAAAAACCACATTGTTTGTGATTTTGTTTTGAATTTTTGTGCCTCGGGGAGCGTGCCGAGAGGCCGTACAGCCTCCCTGGCAATTTTTTGTTTGCCTTCCAGACCAACTGCTCAAAAATCGACCAAACAACAGATGTCCTTAGGGTTTTTGGCCACTGCAAACGCGATGGTGACCTCCATTTAAGCCCAAAGTGGCCCAAAAATTGGCTACCCCTAGATCTTGCAAAAAGATGCTTGTGGAAACCCTTGCACTTGAAACTGATTGAAAGGCCATATCTTCATATCACGAATAGGCAATTGCAGGTCTGGAGCTCTGATACCATGTTAGAAACCAAGATCACCTGCATGCAATTACCTGTCACTTGCAAAAGACATGCAAAACCAAAGAAGATGTTCTGTAAACCTCAAAGTTAAAATGCATATTTGAGAATCAATTATTACAAAGAGATCAATCCTTATGAAGGAAATCAAGAAACCCTAAAAGGGAAACCCTAAATGAAACCCTAGTGTGCACACTTAATAATTAATCAATTATTAATGTGCATAAGTTTAGCTTAAGCAACTAAAGGAATAAGTGACTTAATTAATTAACCAGTATGATATAATTAATCAAGTGTAATAACTTATTACTCTAACAGTATGTATCACGATCCATTGACTTATAATGTGTCATTTCCAAGTAATAATCAAACTTCCCAAATTGGAACCCTCAATCTTGGACCAATGTGTAAAAATCACAATTGTCAATGCCCCAAGCCTCAAATTGGAATTTCAACAACAACAAGACATGTGGCCACCACAAAATTACCAAGGACCAAAATATAATTCCAAATTACCACCCCAACAAAACCAATGGTCACCATAGTGGCAAAGAGGTTAGCAATAGCAAAATCTAAATCTAAATTATTAGCATCCACAATTGTAAGTCATAATGCCAAATCCAACAATAGTGGTACCAACACCCCCCAAGAGCACCTCAATTCCTAGCAAAACCTGCACCTAACCCAAATAATAAGCCTATCCAATAGGTTTATTCTAATGACACCATGTAATACCCTACTTATGGGGTTGAGGTGAGTGATGTCCACCTCATATAAAGGAAAATTCTACCCGGGCCTTCATCTCCTCACATCATAGAGTTGAATAATTAGGAACTCTTAGTAGAAACTATGGACAAACCACCTAGGGAACCTGAATCAAATTAGGTCAACCCAACAAACATAAGTTCATAAACCCCTTCTCTAAGAGATTAACAATCCAAAAACATCATTTAGAAGTTGAATCTAATCTATTGGGACAACTCAAAGATGTTTGCATTAAGATACCCCTCATTTAAGAAATCAAGGAAGTGCTAATTTATACCAAAATAGTGAGAGAGTTATGCCTCAAAAATCTTGGTAGGAAACATAAGGGCCCTCAAAATGTACATTTCTTAAGACAGCTTGAAAATATTATGTTTGGAAACATAGTTGTGCCCAAGTATGCAGACCTTGGGATTCCTATTATGGATGTCAATATCAATGGAACTCTCATCAAGAATACCTTAATCTACCTTGGAGCAACCATTAATATAATTTCTAAGGAAACCATGAAGCTATTACATCTGATGGAGCTCAAACCTATACCTACTATGTTACAGTAAGTAGATAAATCTACAATAAAACTTGAGGAAATCATAGAAGAGTTGGTTATAACATTAGACTCATGGGAGTACCCTGAAAATTTTATGGTGTTACAACCTAAAGCTAATATTGAAAGATATCCCCTCATATTAGCGAGACCTTGGTTGGCTACTATAAATGCCTTCATAGTTTATAGGTTTGGTAACATGATCATTTCCAATGGAAATATAACTAAGAAACTAGTCCTTTATCCACTTGCCCAGCCACATGTAGACTTGGAGAAAACTATATGGCCTACCCTAGATGAGTATGATCAATACTCATTACAGAAATTAGTGACTATTGAATGAAATCCTATGTTAGAAATCCAAGATGAAGATAAACTTCTAGCAAACATCATGTAGAAAAATTATGGTAGGGAAATACAACAACATGATTGTTTAACATGCTTACAAGACCCTTCACAAAACAAAATTCCTACCAATACATTTGAGTCCATCTCTCAAATTTTCTATACCTTATTTCCACATAACTATAGCCCCAATATAGCAGGTCGTGGCATAGCATATGTTAAAGAATCATTCTTGACTTTGGAGATTATATTGGAAAAGACATTAAATGTAAATAGTCAACTGACTACTGCATAACAATCTTTACTATTGAATGTGCTACAAGCAAACACAAATGAATTTTTATGGGATTACCATGATATAAAAGGATTATATCCAAGCCTATGCATGCACCCAATATACACCAATGATGGCTATAAACTGGTTAGGTAACCTCAAAGGATAATGAATCCAACAATCAGTAATACAGTTAAGGTAGAATTATAAAATTTGTTGCATGCATGATTCATCTATCCAATATTTGATAGTCATTAGGTGTCTCCCTTATTAATTATACCTAATAAGGGAGGGAAATGGATAGTGTGTTTCATTAAGTGTCTCCCTTACACAAACCCTATGCAAGATTCATCTATCCAATCTCTGACAATCGTTAGGCGTCATAACTTTCTACTTGGTGCTCAAAATTCAAATCCGTTTGCACCGTTGGAAAGGTCTCCAAGAGTACTAACTCAATCCCTAAAAATATACCTATGATAGCCAATTTTTAGGGACTAGTGCAAGTTTAAAACCCCAAATTCCACTTTGAAGACCTCCGAAAATGTGATTTACTATAACCTAGAAAATACCAAAAAAAATGAAAATTTGGATTTTCGGTTTTTCTTAGTTCTAGTTATTATTAAAGTGTTTTGACACTTAGAGGATGATATAACCCATCATATTCTACTTCATTTCATGTTTTAGGACAAATAGAGTTCAATTGGGTTTAAAATATACCATGCAATAATCTTTTAAAGTTGATTAAAACTGAACTCATACATCCTCACCATTGCAATATTGGTTAAAATTGAGAAAATACAAACATACACTTCAGTTTGGTGCTTAAAATGAAGTCATCATTTCCTTTAGGGATTGAAAAGGATGAGTGTATTGTGTGATTTTTTTGCTTGCATAGACTTGTAGTGTGTATCTACCTCCCTTGTGCTTCGTGTGATCATGGGTGAAGAGAAACACTCTAAGTATACAAAAAAAATTAGTCACCCCAAGAACTTACTATTTATCCACTCCCCTTGCGCTTTGTGCAATATTGGGTGAAGAGAAATAGAATTTTTCTTGTCTTTTTCTAGATAAGGGCCTACTAATGAGTCACATCTTGCAATGGATAACTTATACAAGTGAATCTTAAACAATCAAATTTACTAGTGGGCTATATAAAGGTTGTGAAATCATAAATGAAAGTAGCTTCAATATGCAATTACAATAGCATATAGTTCCTCATCCTTACCTAAACATAATGAGTTGGGTAGGAACGACTAAAGCCTTAAGTACCTTATATTTGATCTATGCATCTCAGTGTTCATGGTTTTCATTAAATAATTTTTCTTAGTAACTAGCCAAGTTTTTTGAAATGTTATCTAAAAGTGGTGCATTAGAATTTACTTTTGACAAGTTATTTACCAAGTCCAGTTTATGGTTGAGGCATAGAGCTTAAGATTTCATTCTCTTGTACAAAATCTTGAGGTGGTGATATACCTCTATTTGTACCCTCCATAAGTTACATGTAAAATAATCCTTTTGGGGCATGAGGTAGGCCTATCTCAAAGAACACACCCACTTGAGCTAGGATTGTTATTGCTTGTTCTTGTTGAGTTAGTTTGACACATTTCTTGGTTTTAAAATAATTTAAACAAACATTAACATGATTCTTCAAATTTCAAACCCTTTGTACTTAGTTTTAATACCTTTAAAAAGTCCTATATTACTACTTGTCCCTAAGGTTTTTATCTTTAGAGGCTTCTAAATATTTGGAATTATACCTTAACTCACACTTTCCAAAGTCAACATAGGAAACTATGGAATTAGCCTCTTGATTTTGACATAATGGACTTTATAGAGTGAAATTTGCTTAAGTCATAGACATTTTAGTTTGAACTTAATTAAGACATCTTGATGTGGTAATAAATAAATGTCACTAAATCAAAGTTTAAAACCAAATGAACACACCACACATTGGGCTTATTCATAAAACACATTGAATCCCAAGCAACAAAGTGAAACAAGGAAATTTTATTATCCAGCAAATATTGAATCAAAAGTTCTATTATCAAAACATTGAGTTCTTAGGTTTTATAACTTTAGAGGTAAAGCATGTTTCTCCCCATCTTGGTCTTGTAAAACAAAGGTCCCTTTTAGTTTAACACATTTTGGGTCAAAATATCTCATCCATCTTCACACATTTTACATTCCACCTCACAAAGAACTTTAGAAACTTTGGACACATCAACATTTTAGACTTAGGATATCCTCAAATCAATCCCTAACTTATCTATTTGTGTGTAAATGAATCCCTTTCCCTACACTTATTTGAGCTATTCATAATCCTTTTTTTAATTAGTTTATCTCAAAGGTCACAGGTCTACCCTTAGATTTACAATTTCATTAGCACCTTTTAATCCAAGACATCAAAACATCAAACCTTTAAGTCTAAAGTGTTGTCCAAAGTTTAAAAATTTCATCCTCCATACCACTGACCCATTTTCATTATACACTTACACCATTGGTCAAAAACAACTTAGAGGGTCCCTTTTATCAAAATTTGAGTCAACTAGAGAGTTCAAACAATATAAATATCATTAAACCTCTCCCATATTTTACCCAAAATTTATGGTTACAATGAGATCAAAAAACAATAGAAACATGGAGCAAACCAAAACCATATCTACTACAAGTGATACTATTCCACAAGAATTTGATCCTAGGAGCCATTCTACCCCATCACAACAAACACAAAATACACAAGACAAGGGGTATGCAGTAGAAGATGTCACAAAAATCCCACTTGAGCTCACTGAGGAAGAACTCCTTGAATATCAACAAGATCCTAAAACAAGCCACATCATCACCCCTTTGATAAAGAAGTACCCAATACATGCTAGGTTTAGAAAAAGAAGGGGCTAAACACCCTTCAAAATTTGACTTTGATACAATTAGGGAAAAAAACTTAGAAAATGTGGCTTCAATTACTCTAACCTTCATCGCACAACCCTTGACACAAGGTTTGACACAATCTATAGTTCAACCAACTTCATCACTTGTACAAAGTCAAATTTCAACTTCTAGTCTTGCAACTAGAATTTACACCAACCTTGGTCTCATGCCCAATATGGAAGGCAACACACTTTTGGGTATAAAAAACATCAATCTTCTCCAAAACATAAACTAGACACCAAAATTTTGTGCCCCATCACATTCTTCCACCACCATTCATGAACACTCTCTACATCCACACATACCACTTACATTCCATAACACAACAACGAACAACATTTTGAGTGCAACCATATTCATCCACCACCAGAAGTACCACAAGTGCTCCTAACATTACAGAAAGAAATGTGAGCCAAGTACCTCAATTAGAACAAGGGAAATTTAACACCCTCACACAAGTTCAACCTTTAACAAGTGGCTCCAACAACCCCATTGAAACATCAAAACAAGTGGTTCCACAAGCCACTTAAACCAACCCACCAACCACATCAAACCCCTTTGTCATGAATCTAAATCAAGGAAACCCATTTGTCACAAATCCCATCAACTAAGGTAATACCTTGGCCCCAAATCAAACACAACAAGGGAACCCTCAACACATTATTCAAGGGAACCCTTTAATATTTTGACCCAAGGTCCAAATGTTCCATTGATATCGCAACAATGAATGGTCATCATCTTTACCATTAGTCCCCCAAGCCATGTAAAATCAAATGGGGCCCCAAACTTACATTCCTTCATCCTAATCAACTATGTTATAAGGAATGATAGCATAAAACAACCCCCAAACACTCACCACACAATAACCATCTCAAATCAACTCACAACCCACTCATACCATGATCACTCAAAATCCATCTCATGTATCCCAACATAAAAACACTTCCATGTTACAAGAACAACAAGCTGAAGCTCAAGATTTACAACAATAAAAAGCATTGCAACAACAACAAGCCTATAAAAAAGTGTTGCAAGTGCAACAAGCTCAAGTGCAAGCCTTACAACAAAAAAAAGCTCAACAACAAGCCTTGATTGTGCAACAACAAAAAAGTCCAACAAAAAGTGTTGCTTGCACACCAACAACAACAATAATTTCTAGCACAACAATACACCCAACACCAACAAGTGATTGTGCAACAACAACAAAAAAAACAACAGGGCTTTTACTACAATCCCCAACAATATGCCAACATGCAACAAAACGTCTTAAATCCAAATTCACAAGGAGCAAATACACCTCCCCCACCATCACCTACGTAATATCAAAATCCACTCTACACACCATATAACACCCCCACATATTAAAATACCACCTAAAACTCATCTACCATCCCATTATATAGCACATATGATCCCCCACCAAATCCTCAAGATGATTTGGCATCATAAATTAAGGCGCTCATGTAGAAAATCTAGTACATTCAAATGGGGAAAGAAAAGAAACCACATGCGCAACAAAACTTGTGTCCATACCCCTTCGATAGGAACATCACAATGGTTCCTTTCTTACCCAATTTTGAAATCCCAAAATTTGATAAATATAGAGGGTGGGGAAATCTGATGTATCATGTCAAAGAGTTTCATGTAATTTGTATGGAGGTGGCTTACAATTATTCCTACTTGATTTTCCTTTTCCCATGCAGTTTGGTAGGCCCAATGATTGATTGGTTTTCATAGTTGCCCCCGAGAATTAAAAACTTCAAAGAAATAATCCATAAGTTCATATAAAATTTATCCTTCAATCTTCACATGGATGTGAGTTTGGAAGAACTATACAACCTCAAACAAAACAAGGGCGAATCCTTTGCAAATTTCCTACAAATATGGAGGCAAAGAGCTAGTAAGAGAAAATAGCCTCTTCCTAAAGAACAACAAGTAGGAATCATCATTGCTAATGTTGACACTAACTTATCCTTTCAATTAAAGATGAAATACATGTCACATCCTGTGATGAGCTTATCCCTAAGACCCTTAACATCGAGAGAGTCCTTATTACACAAGAGAACACATAAGCTTACAAGGACAACTGACCATATACTATTTCTAACAATAAGCCCCAATTTTGGGCCAAGAACAAAAATATTTCTAGTTATGGCGTCATTGATGTAAAGGTGGGCCTCAATTCTCCTAGATAAGAAAATACCCAAACCATAAACACACAATAAATAAACATGAAATTTCCAAAAAATTAACCTACAATCAATGTTGCAAACACTCAATGTAGGCCACAAAGAACAAATAGTGCTCCTAAACAATAATTCACTCCCTTAGGGGAACTTATGGAAGATGTGTTGAATAATTTGATACAGTCTAATCTTATCACACTCCCAGATTTCTCAAACTATCAAAATCCACAAGTCAAACCTCTTAGCTATAGAGAAGATCATTTTTGTGAATTTCACAAATATAAAGGTCATAATACACAAAAATATATTAGACTCAAGAATCTAATCCAAGATCTTATCGAACAAGAAGAAATTGATGTTGATAAAAAATCTAGTAATGATAATCTAAAAATTTACACAAACCCTATGCGTGATAATACAAAAGAAAAAGATTTGAGAAAGGCATCAACCTCAAATAATGTAAACCATACCCATGATACCATGGTGGAACACATTCGTGTTATTCATTCATCACAACATGGGGAATAAAAAATGTATCAAGATACTATTTTGAAACAAATTCCAAACCAATCAATGGTGTCTAGAAATATTTAATACCATAAGGGAATCAAATATGTATCAAATAGTGATATCTATCCCACATATGACTCAATGATTGGGGATATTGAAGAAGTTCCAAAGGAGCAATAAATATCCCTTGTTGCACCCATATCTATAAAATGTTGTGAAAAGTCTTTTACCAATGATATATCATCCACCCAAGGATCATGTCAAGAGGAGGCTCTTGAGGATAACGAAAGTTGCTCCAAATCGAGTCAAGATCAAGAACCCCTATCTCTAGAGTCTCATAAATAGTTGAGGGACATCTTCCAAACCATCATAAAATCAAAAGATGTCCCCAAGATCACCCTTGATATTTTTCTTTTTGATGGAGATGTAGACATTCTTCATCCAAAAAAAGAGTCTCCCACTCTTGATATCCCCACACAAGAGCAAGAAATGGTTGAGATTCTTGATTCTCATAGTGATTTTGCATCACCAACATCTTTTGAAGTAGTATCGATAGATAAAGATGTCATAGAATTATCAGGGTAAAATATTAGGTATTGTTAATACCTTCACAATGTTGGGGGAAATCTTATCTAATGAAAACTTAAATATATGGGACACAAAGGATCCTTATGATGAAAATATTGTCAACACTACAACTAGTTGTATCATGAATCGTCATCCACCCATCATCCCATACACAAATTGGGACCAACATAAAAATAAAGATTCCTATCAAAGCAAGGAGAAGATCATCAAGTAAAATGAAGCAGTAAGGCAAAAAGGACAAAGAAAATACAAATGGATACAAAGAATACAAAATAAAATCATCCCTAACATGCTCCATTATTCAAAGAAACTAAGGGGAAAAGTAAAAAAGGGAAATAGATCCATCAAAGATGTCCTCATATACAAAAGAATGTTTCTTAAGTAGATGGTCCTAAATTCACAAAAACTATCATATTTACTCATCATTGCTCATATTCCCAAGTTTAGAGAGTTGAAGGTTCCAAACCATCAACCAATCCATCTCATATTCCTTCATCCATGACACCGTACACTCCATTCATGATATCCAATTTTCACATTGACCATCTATTGAAAACTACTCTTCATCATAAGGACTTTGAAGGTACTATATTGCAATGTGCACACATAGACAAGGTTAATTCTATTACCAACAAGGTAGATCAGAGTTATCAAAAGTTGCATTCAAATTCTTGTATCTTAGCAAAGCAGATTCTTCAAGTAGGATATCATTGGCACGTTATGATAGTGGCCTCTACATCAGTACCACCAAGTGGTTCAACATGAGGGTAAAAAGTTTCAAAAAATAAAAAATAAAAAAAATAAAGAAAATAGTAAAAATAAAAATCCTCCTCCAGTGAAAACCACTATGATGGAACTTTAGGAAAGTACTATGATGAAAACCTAGAAAATAGGTGTCATGAGTAGAATCAAGCATCTATATGATCCTTCTCAGACATAAGTATCTCATCCTTGTCATGATAAATCCAATATTCCCTCTATCCATCCAATCCAACTTTATCTAGATATTCTAATTTATCTTGATCTTGAAAAAGATTCAAAATATACTTGAACTCTACTCATGGAAAACTCTTGATAGGTTCTTTTCCATTTTATCTCATGAAATCCCATATCTCATATCTAGCATGATAAAAAAAAATTGAACTCTTTGCATTTACATTACCTATTTTGGTTTGACCATTGAACTATGAAACATTGCTACACAGGGGGAAGGTTCTTGCACTTCTGTTTTTAAATAACTCTTTATCCATGTCTTATATCCCACAATGTTATATCGACATCGTGATCTAGGTATCATTTATCTCAAAATATCTCAAAAAATCCCAAAAAATTTGAAAACCTCATTAAAATCCAAAAACACTTGCAAAATCCAAAAAAAATCCAAAACCATCAAAATATTGTTTATCGAAAATCTAAAAACATTTGAAAAATTGTAAAGTCAAAATCCTAAACATCCAAAACACATCAAAAACCCTAAATAGGTTAAAACATCAAAAAATCAAAAAACATTACCATGTCGAACTACGAGTCTCTGAGCTTGAACATAGGCAAGGCCATCACTGATGTGCCCTCAGGACACTTTAGGCTAGTCTTTAGGATCCCATCACAATAAACTAACAATCCATCAAGTGTTCATATCTCATCAATAAATGGTTATTGGTCAAAGTCAGTTGAACTACATGGTCTTTGCGTGTATAACATAGGAAAGGACAATCTTTGATAAGCCCTCAAAGCCCTAGGTCAGTCCCTTTTAGGTCTTGGTCAAAAATTGAAAACCCAAAAACACTGGAAAACACTAAAAGCCTCAAATACTGAAAAACCTAAGCATTCACATAAACCAAAAAAGACCAAAAACAACCTCAAAACATTACAAAAAATACCAAAAACATCAAAATATTCCAAAAATTCCAAAACCACCCATCCCATTTCAGTTACACCTGTAATACACTTATATCCATAATAAATTGATCATCATCCTCACCCTTTGGTAACACAAACAGAAAACAAGTACAAAAATCAACAAAAGTAGAACCTTTAAACGCAACACAAAAATCAATTTCTTGATCATTATCAAACATGTCAATCAAACCTTATATCAACAGCCTTTCAAACAACCTATCTTGACTTGCCACCATCCACTAACTTGTCCTAAGAGGCATCCTTCCTACAATGAGTATTATCATTGGCAATCACTTTAGATACTTATCCTCAAAACACAAAACACACCTTAGGTAAGAGATATAAATAACATTGAATGTTTGTTTATTTTGATCTTGTCTTATGATTTATCCTATTGACCCATTCCAGGGACCTCTCGATGATGTCTAAAAGATTTAGAGAGAAAGGAATGGGGCATCGATCATTATCTTTCGCTTGATGTGCTTGTGGGATTTTCTTGTAAAATAACTTTGGCGAATACTTGCTTAGTTGTGTGTGTAGGGAGGTTGTTTTGAATAGGTTGTTGACCATTGTGTATGCTTTGGTTTGAAAAGTTCTCAAATTCTAAAATACATTCCAACGAGGTTTTTGTATGTCAAGGTGTGAAAAATCATTATCCTATCTATTTGCAGTGTCAAAGTCTATCACACTAGATACAACACCTTCCTAGCTATCAATACCATGAAGCATCTTGTCTATGTGTTATATCAGAAATAAGGAATGATGAAGTATCCCAATCTTTGAAATCAGTATATCATCCATTTTTAAGAGAGGGGACTAACCACATCAAGGCTCCAAGTCATGGAGAGATGAGAGCGGAGGTCTGCCCTAATTTACCTCACTCTAAAGGATTTTTTGAGGTGAAGATCAAGAATTCAGAGCACCATGTAGTACCCATATCACTCTATAGATCCAAAAGTTTGTTTGAGGCTAGGAGAGCTAGTTTTTGCAGTCAATACTACACCTTAGATAGCTCTCTATTTGAGGATGATAATGCGGTTCTAGGATGACAACCCGACATGCTAGCGTCTCTCTAGAATTTTGGCATTTGCATGGCTAGAAAACATGAAGTATAGTAAAAACTACCTAAAAAATTACTAACAACCTAGCTAGTTGATTTTGATGGAAAGAACAGAATAAGAAAGTGCAAAAAATAAAGACGAAGATGATAAAGCAAGTAAATGAAAGCTAGGATGATGAAGATAATCTCACCAAAGCGCTAGTTTTCCAACTAGCTCCATGTGTATGTCCACCCACACACAAGCAAGAATGGGAAAATTGTTGGGGTTGTATAAGGGTCTGCCTCAATCAGACCCATGTTTTGGTGTTTCCACCTCCATAGATAGCCAAAAAGAAACAAAGTAGAATATGTGATAAAGAAAGTATAAAGTAGGATTGAAATGAACACTACAAAACAATACTATGCTACTATACCAAATCACAAAGGAGAGGAGTGAAGTGTTACCACCTCCACCCAAAAGCTCATTAGCCAATGGAAGGAGAATACAAGGTATGGACTTGAAAAAGTCACCATAGTCGCAGTGGTGATGAAGGGAGGTCTCGCAAGACTACAATCCCACACTTCTATGGCCTCACACTAGCAATGTGGAGTTGATGGAGCTTTAAAGTTGTTGCAATGCGCACAATGGGGTGTTGGAATGCTGCTTGAGAGTGTGAAGATGTGAAGAAAAATGGTTAGCTCAGTTGTTCAAATAGGGATGTTACAATTCGACCCCAATCGGGAGTGTAATGCCTCTACCAACTTCAGACGTAGGAATATGTTAGGGACGACAGCCCACTGCACATATATCCATGCGTTGCGCTTGCATCCTCGATAAATATGTAATGTCCCCATTTTAGCCATTCAATATTTGGTGATTGATAGCCTATTTTCGTAAGCTTGTAGGCTTGTCAAAGGTAAAATTAGGGTTTCCATCTTATTGGAGTTTTGAAGAATTTTTGAAAGTTTGCATGTATGAGTTTCCGATGCATTTCTGGTGGAGTTTTTTGGGTTTTTGGAGAGATTCAGAATGGTGTAACATGCATCTGCATCTAAAAACCTTTTTTGGAACTTACTATTTTTAGCCTGTACATTGGAGTTTTGAGATTTAGATTGTGGATTCTTTCTACGTTTTCAAAGAGCTTCGCAATGATATGACATGCAGATTCCTTGGGAAACTTTTCGGAATTTATTATTTTTAGTAAGTTCTATTTCTAGCAATGCCATCTTGGGCAGTAGGATCAGCAGTCAGCTCAGTTTCCATTTCAGGCAGTGCAGTTTGGAGCATAATTGGCTTTCAACATTTTGAGGCTCATATTGGAGAAATTATTTATTTTAAGTCATTAATGTTTTAAAATTCATTTTAGGCCCCATGGCCAAGATTAATGACTTAAATTTTTTTTTTAAAGGGGCCATTAAGGGAGGACATCTCGTGAAGGAATTAAACAAATTAACATTTAAATGTTTAATATTTCCCTAAGGAAACTTGGATGCCAAAATGAAGAGGATAAAAAGGTGAACTAAATATTTTAAAAATTAAATTATTGCAAAAATAAATGGGCATCCCTTTTGGAGGAAGATGGAAAGCCAATAGTCATCTTCAATTCTATAAAATAAGGCCTTTTCTCTCTCATTTGATATCTTTGGAAAATTATATCGAAATGCTCCTGTTATGATTTCAGAACCCGGCTAAGCGGGAGCTTAGTTTTTCTACACCATTCTTCAGGCCTGAAACTATGGTCCCCTAGATGGTCAATTGGGAGTGTGCTTCATTAAAAATTGCATATTGAGCTTCATCATTCGAAGATGTTGAAGATTTTGGTAATAATTTCTAGTTTTGTACTTGTTGGTTCAAGCATCGTTGAAATGATTTTTCATTTACAGCCTTTCAAGTGATTTTAATTTGGTTGTGGGTATTTGACTAAACATTTTATATGCTTGTGGCAACCCTTTGGGTGAAGTTTCAGATTTTATACTTGAGTCTCCAATTTTTAAGAGAGATTGCTCTCTTCCTAGGGTTGTACCATCTCCATAGCTATATTGGGATTTGAGCTCTTTCATTTGTGGCTGCTTTGCATTGCTTAATTCATGTTGTTTGGTCACCTTGCCTTTAGGAAGCTTGTGTTTTAGTTTTGGAGAGTTTTGTGGGAGTTTGTGAGAGAATTAAGCATATTGGTGGTTGTAATGCTTGTTGGTCTATACTTTGGTTCACTGTAAATTTATATCAGACTTAGCACTTTCCAAGTTATGTTATATTTCATGGGTTTTTGTGCTTCTAGTTTCATGTGCACTCGATTTGGAGGTGATTGGAGAATTTTGGATGAAGATAGGAGAAAATTGGTGAAAGTATTCTTGTTGATCTGAACATTTAATTTGTTGGTTCAACTAATCAGGTCTAGTTATTCCCTTTCATGCTACATTTCTTTAGCAATTCTATTCATGCTTGTAATTGGAGATATAGTGAACTTTGTAGTAAGTTTGGAATAGATTCCCTTGAGAAATTGTTGTAATAAATACTTGTAATTTGCAGACAATATATATTGTAAGGTTGAGAATTAGTAGTAATATTCTAGTCAATCATGTTCTGCATTTACTTTATGATTTTAATGCACACATTGTAACCCCTGGATGGTTTGCTGCCAGTGTGGAGGAAATTACTTGCATTTTCATTTATCACCCACTATTAAGTGGATAATTCCCACTATTGAGTGGATGCCCGCTGCAGCGGATGAATTAGTTTTGAATTGTAATTCTTTTCCCCCCACTGATAAGTTGTAGCATGGAAATATCTCATGGTTGGTTCACCACCTCTTTCAATTTTCAATTGTATTTACTTCCAATTATAATTCAGTTCCTCTGCCATATGTTAGCACCTCACCCAAATTGGGTCTTGTGTGCACATTCTTGGCATTGAGTGCTTTTTAGTTGATTCTCTTTTGAGGCTAATGCTAATCAATTGGCGTAGTGTTGGTTTATGTTGTGAAAGTTTAAAGAAAAAATTGGTTGTCACATTTTAGTGGTATCAAAGCCTATCTTCCTGCCATCCTGTGAGTTTCAACACTCCGATTATTAGATGAGAGTCAGAGAATATTGATACTACATCTGAAAGCAAAACAAAGTTTAGTTTCAACTTCAAAAGTTTTTGAAGTTGACACTTTTTTAGAGGCTTGAGAAAACTTATCTTGTTAGATTAAGGTATGGCTAATGAAGAAGAGATGAAATTGGCAGAGACAATTTATATGGCTGGAAAGAGTCTTAACAAAGAATTTCAGTCTAGGGAGAATGAAGAGAACAATCTTCATTTGTTAGAACAGTGTTTGAGGCAAGTGAAACAATAACCTTCGAAGGAAATGTAGTTGGCATTAGCTCCTGCAGTGAATTTTTTGAATCAGCCCTATTGGCTGAGGCATCATGATGAAGAAGTAAATTTGTTGGTTATTTCATGCCTTAGTGAAGTGATGAGAATTTTGGCACCCTTGGTGCCCTATGATGATAAAACTATGAAGATATTTCTTCATATGTTCGTGGAAAGTTTTCAAGATCTTGATGAAACTGATAGTATTCAGTACTCCAGAAGAGTTGCTCTACTGAAGATGTTTTCAGAACTCAAAACAAGTGTGTTGCTAATAGATTTGAGTATGCAAGATCGAATATATTATTTGATCCATTACCTCTTCGTTTCAACTTGGAATTAACAAGAGGAGGATGTAGTTGCAAAAATGAGAAACATTTTAGTTTTGATTATCAATGAGATGGATGACATTCCAAAATCCATCCTATCTTTCCTGCTTAACATTCATGAACAAGAAGTAAATAATTATTCTATTGTTGGTTTTTTATTCAGAGATTCGTTCAAACACTGTGAGGGAAAATTGAAGCCTCACTTGAAGAAGACAGAGCAAATAAATGAGGTGGTAAATAATGCATAAGACATAAATAAAATGTTGTTTCTCAATTATTCCAAGGTGGTTTTTAAAGAAGTACCTATTGATATGCAGTTGTCCGCACATGGTGAGGATGAGTGTAATGAGGCAACATCAGTTTTGAATATAGATGAAGAGTCTATGACAAGTAATCAAGAAGAATTCCTTGGTATGCTTGTGACAAATAATTGAGATTTAGGTGGTCTTGAGTTCATTAATCAAACTAGGCTCTTGGAGAAATATTCTCATGAAGATATCAATTTTGCTGAGTTGGGAGGTGTCTCATTCAAAGAGTCACCATTCCAAGTGGAGTATGAAGGGAAATTTCCTTTTGATCAAAATAATCAGCCCTTTAGCATTTGGGATCCGGGTGTGAAGGCACCTAATTTTGTTAAGGAACTTGTATGGGATAAATTTCCCTTTGATCCCAATAAAGAACACAATTTTGATTTCACTGCAAGCTTTGAGATGGCCCTTGGAGGAGAAAATGTATTTTCTTAAGGAAGAATTTGTTGCTGCTAAAACTTTGAGGACTGCGATCAATAATGACTCATTGATCAAGTCGGGGGCTTCTTCAGTATATAATCAAGAAGACAATGAAGGGGAAATGGAGCTTGAAGACCACGAGGCCCTTTATGATGATTATTTTAAAGAGGCTATCAAATTCAAATCAGATTTACCACATCATGAAGCCGATTGTAAAAAAAGGTCTGAAGAATTGGTAGGATTTGATTCGCTTCATGACCTTGAGAACTTTTAGTTAGTGGGTGGTGAAAGAAAAGAGTCTTGGAGCAGATATGGAGGCAGCAAAGACAAGGAGCAAAGTTCTGATTTTGAAATGCGGTCAATCAACAGTTCACCATCCTTGCACTTTTGTGAGTGGAAAGGATAATTCATGTTTTCCATTGAGGATGAGGTGCATGCCTTATTCAAATTTGACCACTCACTTAGTTTGATTGAAGAGAGACAAGGAGTCACTCTCTTTAATCTGCAATTTATTAAAGACTCCTTAGTGATTATGAAATGAGAGTATATATGTTGGATTAAAGATCAGGATTACGCCTACGAATTCACAAAGAAGATCATTGGTGCATTTCAAAGAAGTTAAAGAAATTTTGATAAGCTTGGTCTTGTTCTTGAATCAACAAAGTGCATGTTAGTGAGTGCTCAGTTGGGTGTAATGGAGATAGGAAACCAACTAGCTGATTTCAAACATCTCAGAGAATGTTGGGATGAGTTATAATATATGATTGATAATCCTCCACGCTTTCTTGTAAGTGAATGCATAAGAGGTTTAGAGGATTCAATCTCCATTTGGGAAGTTTTGATTCACAATGACTTCCCCTTATTTGATACTAAGGTGTTGTCAAAACATGTTTTGGTAAAACATGTTGTTTACATGCTTGATAGTTTATCCTTTGGATTGAGTAATGCTCATAGTAACTTGTCCTGGGAGATGGATTTGAAGACAATGTTTGTTTCAAGCTCCCTCATTTTTGAAGCTTTCTTGGATAGACTTCAATGGTTCGCCAAAGAATCCAATAATTTTTTGAGTGTACATTTGGAGTTGATTGGCATTAAGGGATGTGTTGTGAATTTCTTCAGGGGTGTGGTGGATCATTCTTGGTTAGGTATCTTTGTTTGGCACCCTCGATGTGGAATAAAAAATCTTTTGGGTTATGGTAGGAAGGTTCCTTGGAGGGATAAGGATAAAAATTTCAGAATTAATGGTGATGTTCCCTTCCTTACTAGCCACTTGATGGATCCATTTGTTCATCAACAAATGGATTGGAGAGATATTTTGAGCAAAGAACAATTATTTTCTATGATGAAATCTTCAGAAAGGTTGTTTTTAGTTGTGTATATGAGTAGATGTAATATTTTGGATGCTGATTTTAAGTTTTGCAGCAGTTGTTTATCTTCTTGGATGTTGATTTTCCTTAAATCAGATCTCAATTTGACCATTTCAGTCTTGTTCAACAATTAGTGTATTCATTTTCAAACTTTCCAATCTCTTGTTAGCCATGATTTTTGGTCTCAAGTGGGAGAAATAAAGATTTGGAGTGATTTGAATTTGCATCTAGATCGTGTTCAGGTTCATCTCACTGAATATCATTGTACATATGCTTGGGACAACAAACCAATGCTTGATTTGGTTTGACTTTTTGAGACTCTTGTAGGGAGATTGGTGAAATTTTTCAGAAGCCTTCTTGAATATATTAGAATTATTCGGAGGAGGCATTGTTCATCCTTGAGGAATTGTGAGGATGAGATTGTTGAGCTTTTACAAAGGGTTGTTTTCTTCTTTGCAAGAAGTCTTGAAGGAGTTGTGAATCTGTTTGATGCTTTGAGGAGTTTCATTGATAAGAATATTGTTGAGATACTTAGATCATTTTTACTTATGTCTAGAATGTTGATAGTCATTGGCATTGATGATATTACCTCCTCAAAGTTTGTTGGGTGTGAGATGCTGCAGAATTATGATTTCAGTCCTTCCATGTTTTTTAGTTTTAACTTCAAGCTTGTTAACTCTTTGAGGTTGTAGGCAAGTTTAGTGTTGTTCTAGTACAATGGCTTCATTTGTACGATCAGAGTGGTGCAACATCAACATGGTGGGTCTTTTTAGAGATGGACTTGGCATCCTATTTGTTTTGGTGGGATCAGAAGGGTGGACTGTAATATCTCCATTTTAGCCATTCGCTCTTCGGTGACTAATAGCCTATTTTTAGAAGCCCATAGGCTTGTCAGAGGTAAAATTAGGGTTTCCATCTTATTGGGGTTCTGAGGCATTTTTGAAGGTTTGCATGTATGAGTTTCTGATGCATGTCTAGTGGATTTTTCTGGGTTTTCAGAATTTACTATTTTTAGTAAGTTCTATTTTTGGAAGTGCCATCTTGGGAATAGCATCAGTAGTCAGCTCAGTTTCCATTTCAGGTAGTGCATTTTCGAGCATAAGTGGCTTTCAGCATTTTGAGGCTCATTTTGGTGAAATGATTTATTTTGAGTCATTAATGTTTTAAAATTCATTTTAGGCCCCATGGCCTAGATTAATGACTTAATGCTGTTTTAAAAAGGGGCCATTAAGGGAGGACGCCTCATGAAGGAATTAAATAAATTAAACATTTAAATGTGTAATATTTCCCTAAGGAAACTTGGATGCCAAAATGAAGAGGAGAAAAAGGTGAATTAAATGTTTTAAAAATTCAATTATTGCAAAAGTAAAATGGGCATCCCTTTTGAAGGAAGATGGAAAGCCAATAGTCATCTTCAATTCTATAAAAGAAGGCCTTTTCTCTCTCATTTGATATCTTTGGAAAATTATATCGAAATGCTACTGATATGATTTTAGAACCCGACAAAGGGGGAGCTTAGTTTTTCTACACCTTTCTTCGGGCCTGAATCTATGGTCCCCTAGATGGTCAATTGCGAGTATGCTTCATTCATAAGCGCATTTTGAGCTTCATCATTCGAAGATTCTGAAGATTTTGGTAATAATTTCTAGTTTTGTACTTGCTAGTTCAAGCATCGTTGAAATGAGTTTTCATTTACAGCCTTTGAAGTGATTTTAATTTGGTTGTGGGTATTTGAATAAACATTTTCTATGCTTGTGGCAACCCTTTGGGTGAAGTTTCAGATTTTATACTTGAGTCTCCAATTTTTAAGAGAGATCACCCTCTTCCTAGGGTCGTACCATCTCCATAGTTGTATTGGGATTCAATCTCTTTCATTTGTGGCTGCTTTGCATTGCTTAATTCATGTTGTTGGGCCGCCTTGCCTTTAGGAAGCATTGTGTTTCAGTTTTGGAGAGTTTTGTGCGAGTTTGTGAGAGAATTAACCATATTGGTGGTTGTAATGCTTGTTGGTTTGTTCTTTGGTCCACTAGAAATTTATATCAGACTTAGCACTTTCTAAGTTATGCTATATTTTTTGGGTGTTAGTGCTTCTAGTTTCATGTGCACTCAATTTGGAGGTGATTGGAGCATTTTGGATGAAGATAGGAGCAAATTGGTGAAATTGTTCTTGTGGATCTGAACATTTAATTTTTTGGTTTAGCTAATTTGGTTTAGTTATTCCCTTTCATGCTATGTTTCTTTAGCAACTAGATTCATGCAGTAAGTTTGGAATAGATTCCCTTGAGAAATCATTATAATAAACACTTGTAATTGTTAGACAATATGTATTGTAAGGCTGAGAATTAGTAGTACTATTCCAATCAATCATGTTCTGCATTTACTTTGTGATTTTAAAGCACACATTGTAACCCATGGATGGTTTACTGCCAGTGTGGAGGAAATTACTTATATTTTTATTTATCACCCATTGTTAAGTGGAGAATTCCCATTGTTGAGTGGATGCCCACCGCAGCGGATGAATTAGTTTTGAATTTTAATTTTTTTCCCCCTACTAATAAGTGGTAATGCGGAAATCTCTCATGGCTGTTTCACCACCTCTTTCTATTTTCAGTTGTATTTAATTCCAGTTGTAATTCGGTTCCTCTACCATATGTTAGTACCTCACCCACATTGGGTCTTGTGTGCACATTCTTGGCGTTGAGTTCTTTTTCAGTTGATTCTCTTTTGAGGCTAACACTAATCTGTTGGCGTAGTGTTGGTTTATGTTGTGAAAGTTTCAAGAAAAAATTGGTTGGCACATTTCAAAATATTCTCACAGACACACATGACAAATGCCAAGTGGATGGAAGGCAGGTAGGTGATGTGGAATTTCCCCTTCAGACTTGTTCTTCTAAGGTGGGGGTATATGAAAGGGGAACTTTCCTAAGGGGTGAAAAATCACTCCTATACATTTTTCCCCCACTTTAATGAGCATGAGTATCGATGTGTTTTCGGTAAAGTAGATTGAAGGGTTAGAAGTTTATACCTAAACCATCAAGGAAGCAGACTGTGATATGGAAAGCTTGAAAGTGAAGGGCAATAAAAGGACTCCATAGCTACTCTCTCCTGAGGAGTTTTGAACAAAAGGAATTAGCCCTACAGAACTATGAATTTGCACAAAGTACACTGAAGGCCCTTGGACCAACAATGAACAACTCCCACAAGATGTAAGTGTCTAATAGGCCCACAAACCTCCAAGAAGACAACCCCCAATTTATCTCTCATGAAGGAAGCCTAGTGAAATAAATGCCTTACAAGCCTGCAGACCTATAAGAAGGGAACCTCCAAGTTATCTTGCATGGAGGAAGCCCAATGAAGTAAGCGCCTTACAGGATTGTAGACCTACAAGAAGGCAACCCCCAAGTTCTCTCTCATCGAGGAAGCCCAGTGAAAGGGGAATCCATAGAGTCAGACTAAAAAGTGGCTTCACATGCATATCTGCAAAGCAACATGTTAATTCACAAATAAACCATGCAAAACAAGACAAAGCAACCATGTAGGAAAACAAACAGATAGTCAACAAGTTGAAAGGATTTCAAAGGGGTCCCTTGGGAACCCTTCAAAAGAGGAGGGGTCCACTCAAGAGATGCGCTATTTGAAAGTGTAAGAATGTTTTTTGTAAATCGATTCAACATTAAGGAATCCTTCTGAAATATGTTCACTTCATCTAGGAATTTGAAAGGAAGAAAATTCCCCCTCGTGAGGGGAAGGTCGAGGCTTCTCCGACAGGAAAAAATTTGCTCCCTCCTCAAAGGAAAGTTCTCAAGTTATTTCTTTGTGAACCCATGATGAAGGAAATATATTTTGTTGGGGGTCCAAGTTGAGAATGTGATTTTTGAAAAATTTCTCAATTTTTTTTGAGAAAATATTCATTGGTAACCAATTTGTTTTTTGAAAATTTGAGGTTGACATGATATCCCCCACTTAGGGTGGTGCATGCTAAACATAGAGTCACAAAAACCTAAGGAGAGAAAAGAAAGAATGAAAAGTTGATGTTGTGGCCCGTAAGACATAGCGAGATTCCACTGTGGCGATGCTATCACACACATTAGGGATAACACATGGGCACCAAAAAATCACAACTCAAGCAAAGAAGAGAGAATGAAAACATAAGAGATAGGGGGATTTGGTGAGTTCATATATGCTCATGCTTATATAAATAATATGTAACCATGGTGCAAGGTGAAAGATATCAATCCCCACTAGATCAAGAGGAATACATAGGAGACAAAGTGAAAAATAAAAAAATGGATCAACATGGAAGGGAATCTTAAACGCCCTTGAAGCTTTGTATCATCCCCAATTTGCTGAAAATTAAGACACACATGGAAGAATGATGATACAAATAGAGGAAGTTTTCTAACACACAATCGGTCCTATATCCAAGCACCTATGAGGGTGACAAGGGTCATCTAGGAACATATAACACAAGCACGGGGGAACATATCACAAAAAAGACACACCTAATCTAAAGGTAAAGAAAAGGGCTCCCCCTAACACTCTTCGACCAAGAGATCATCCGCTTCCAAATCTATATCATTGTAAGGGGAAGTCGGACAAGCCTACAGTGGTGTAATATTAAGGGGATGAGCTTCTAGACCTCTGGAAATAAGGGCCAAGGAAGAAGGCCCCACAAGGTCTTCTCCGCTAGGCTCTTCTGGAGATATGGTCAATAATTTCATGAATATCGCTAACAAGGTCAGGACCTCATCCAAAGAATTGAATATGCACTTTAAGGTAGTGCCATGTGCTACCTCAATGGATGGGAAGGGTGGTTCCCAAGATTCACCTCTAGGCTCATCGAGCGACTCGGGAGTGGTGAAAAATTTAGGGGATTCCAGAGTTGGCTCCATCACTAGGATGACACATGCTAATGCAAGACCACCTCATGAAGAGGGTGGACTCATCTTTTGACCCCCATTTTTGGAAGGGCCAACCTCCACTTTTTTCTTCATTGAAGGAGGTGAAATCCCTATAGATGAGGTGAGAGGCATGGGTGAGGAGGAGAAAATTGCAGCAAACATCACCAAAGTGTTTATCATGTCCACGATTTTTAGGAACGACGGGGTCTGGAATGTATGTCAAAAGAGACGGCTTGACTGAGGGAGTGATAAACACCTGGATCTTTTTAGGGTTAGTCACATCCATACTCGTAGCAAGAATCAAAAGTGAGACTTAACTAGATTGAACATAAGCATAGTGGAGGAAAGAGCATACAATAGGAGGCCCTAGTATAGGGGCGGTTGACTCCTCATCCTTTTTCTACAAAGTAGTATGTTCAACCACTAGAGCCTTTTTTCAGTGCTTGCGATCATGTGGAAGGTGGCTTATATGAATCTTTGAGCTAGAGGTCAAGAGTTGCAAAGGGATAGAAGGCTCTTACTCAACCATTGGAGTGTCCATCACAGTCATTTCTAGTGGAGGGATAGACTCCTGAATGGGAGTATCATGAAGAGATTGAGAGACCGTACGGGGAGTCATCTCTAATGCCTCAAAAGAGAGCATCTTCCCATTCATTGCTTTAGAAGTAGGAGCGGTGGGAGGCCATAGAGGCTGAGACATAGAGGATTCCCTACGATGACCTTAGTAGGGCTAAGGTCCAAGATGCACAATAGGGAGACCTGATATCCTAATCTTGGATTTACACCAAGCAGGCACCATCAGACTTCTTATGTTGAATCTAGGAGTAGACATCCAAAAATATTCTTCAGAAAGGGGAGTGAAAGGGGAACCCTGAGGAAGGGAATGCCTCTAGTTTCCCTTTTAAGAAGAGGAGGAAACTTGCTACTGCACTACTGGAAGGGTCAATTTTGGTTATCCTTTGCCCTCGATCTTATACTTCACATAGTTTCGATAAAGTAAGTTCATCGTTGGGGAAGCAAACCAACTGGGGTGGGCCAAAAATGATCCAATGAATAGCCCCCACAAGACACCAATGACTGGAATCCAATGTCATGCACCACGTGCAAACCACCTTCATGGGAGAATTTTAAGAACTTATGAAAGAAAAAAGAAATTTTGTTCATGGAAGCTAGCGAGGGTATGCCTAGCTTCACCCTAAACAAATCTGATTCCATAATAACACAAAAGGTTGTGTCTATGACCCTATGTTCAACTAGGACAAACATAGTTATTGAGCCATACTGCTTGAGAGAAAGGCCATTATGTATATGGATGGTAGATCTTGTTTCTTCATACTCCCCCTTATGCAAGGAATTCAACCACATTGTCTCCTCTGTAATGACATTCACTAGGTCGGCGGGGTCAACTAAGACCCCTATCATAATGTTGTCATTGAGGTGTGTGGGAATGTAGAGGGGAGAGGGTTTGTTGTTCAAAGGAATATCCTATGAGGTGAGTTTCATGTCTGGAAAACGAGTCGTAGGTTGTGGGGGAGAAGTAGTTGTGATCATGTTAACGTATGTTGAAGGTTGAGTGGTAGAATTAGAGGGATCAATGATTAAGTTAGCAAAATGAGATATAAACAGGTTTGTGTATATTTGCAACTCACTATTGCCTTTTTCCACTGATTTATTTTTATTTTTCTTACTCCCATCAAGACAAATAGTACCATCCTCAATGCAATCTTGTATCTCATGACACAAGCACATACGATGTTTGGTATCATGCTAGTTAATTTGATGGTACTAGCATAAGGAAATTGCATAGTACCAATTGAGATAAGGTTCTTTGAGAGGTCTAGGTTTCTCCAAGGTTATGATCTTATCCTTCAGCAACTTTTTCAAGATGGAAGAATAAGATTCTACTAAATTTGTGAACATTTTGTTGCATCTGAGAGCATTATCATACGTTATAGCTACTACATTCATAACATCCTTACCCTTTCCCGAGATTGACGATTTTCTTTCTAAACAAGGGCATGAGGAGGATCCCCTAAATTGAGCTACCATTTGTTGATATTCTCATAATGTCGCACATAGATGTGCAAAAGAAGGGTACTTCATGAGGGAAAACTTTTCTTGCCAAGGCCTCT
The DNA here is from genome assembly GCA_007115665.2 of Sequoiadendron giganteum. NCBI lineage: Eukaryota > Viridiplantae > Streptophyta > Pinopsida > Cupressales > Cupressaceae > Sequoiadendron > Sequoiadendron giganteum. The sequence goes on from CM021108.1 coordinate 354,513,215, forward strand.
GTAGGTTCCTTATGAACACCTTTTGCACATCAAAATCAGGCAGTGGGTATGATATCTATGAAAAGAGTACTTGATATTGCACTATGAAATCAGTTATCTTCTCATTATCCTCTTGCTTGCATCGGATGAGATCTAAAAAGGTCATCTTTGGCCTGATGTTGGCTTTGAACTGTCAGAGAAACTATTTCACAAGTTGATCAAATGAGAAAATAGAGTTGTTAGGAAAGGAACAATACCATTTGAGTGTTGTATCCTTAAGAGATCAAGGAAATAATTTTTTCATCAACGCATCATGATGGAAGAAGTCTATACACATGACATTAAAGGAAGACACATGCGTTTTCAGGTCCCCTTTGCTATCATACTTTTCAAAATTGGGAATCTCCATTCCTTGTGGGAAGGGATTACTTAGGATTGTTAGTGACAATGGGCTATGTCAGAAGAAGGGTTGAAAGGTGAAACTTAGAAATATTTACTTCCTAATAGACATCAATGCTTAAAATAACTATAGCGACATGCTTTGAGGCACACTATTTACAAGGGACATGTTTCATTCATCAACTAGTAGAACTTGCACATCCATATTTTTAGCCTTGCCCGTAGCATCCATCATTCACTTTCATTACATGCAGCTTCACTTTTCCATCACACGTAGCAATCGATTCACCTTTTTCACACATCATCCATACCATGCATATATTTTCATCTTTCCTATCATATACTTTGTGTAGCCTTTCATTCATTACTTCAAGCTCATTTTCCACGTGTTTACCCCATATCGAATTACACTTCACACCACGACTACCCGTAGTTCATAACCATCACTTCATATCATTTCTGATCATGCTACATGGTGTTATTTAACAACTTTACATGTGCCATATTTCATCTCACAACATGTCAACAAGTACTCTTCATATTAACTATCATAATTAGCAATGAAGCTTATTAATTTTTTAAATATTTATCATTCATGCATGCATTTCAACTTGACATTTAAATTTCTATTGCTTATTAATTATCCCTCCACCATTCCATACTTGCTAATTGAGGACACTTAGTACTTTTAGCTAGGGGGAGGGGTATTCAAAGGCCATAATATTTACTTATTTCAATTTTTTTCATTCTCAAAGAGGAAACAAAGAGTTCAAAATATAGAATTTTCTAGTGTAAAATTGGGTGATATAAAAAAATAAAGCAAAAAAAAGCCAAAAAAAGTCACTTCAGTTGAGGCATTACAATGGGAGGTGATATAGTGAGGAGAGAACCACCAACCCATAACTTGTTGCTAGAGAACAAACAATGTGTGTCAATCTTCCAACATGCAGGTTGGTTAGATTACTTCCTCGGACTCACAAAATTTAATGAACTTATGACCCAACAATTTACTAGCACTTTATAGAATGAAAAGGCAATTTTAAGGGGGTTAAGAGTGGATGCATCAAAATATTCAATTGTAGAAGTATCGAGGCTTCCAAGGAGTGGAGAAGAGTTTCCAGTAAGGAAAAATTTCATTAAAGCTAGAAATGAGTTCTTCTTGCTAGGTGATAATTTGCACTCCTGTCAAGGTATAAATTTTTTATCTTTACCTAGCTTTGGGCCTCTGTAGCCTCACACATCATTAGGTATTTAATTTGTGATGGTAGACAATCACTGTTATATATAGTATATTTTAAGTTGCTTAGTCATTTACGCCATGGGAGGCAAGTAAATGTTACAAAATTTCCTTACAATTTTTTGAAGATAATGTTATATGAATACAAGAGGAATAAATCAACCAACCTTGTCACATTGTTTTCTAGTTACTTTACTAGTTAAGAGGATCCTTAGGGCTCAATTTCCCAATATATCTTTGGAAGATTTTTTGAATTGTAATAACATCAGAAACATTATTCAAATGCATAATGAAGGAGAAAGGGGTTAATAATAAGAAGCAAAAGAATATGTCATGGCTACCTCTGAGGGGAAAATACCCTTTGGTTCCCCTACTGCAACACCTACCCATAACAAAGAGGAATCAAAAGAGCAGGGTTTGTAGGAAACACAAATTACAACCTATGTTGATCAACCTGCAATTGAGGAAAATATGGAAACCTTGGCTTCCATTAAGATCCCACTAAAAGAAAAGAAAATAAAAAGTGGGGCTTCTACCTTTGCACCTGTGAAAGGTAGAAGAGGTCCACACCATCAAGAAGGCAATCACATAGTCTAAGGAAGAAGGGGCCCATGCGAAGAAAAGATAAAAATAAAAAGGAAGATGTTGTGATGATTGAAATAGACATAGATTTAGAGGTAAATATCCCTGGTGATGATATAGAAACACCAATTGTACAACCTTTTTATTTTACTGGTACTTTTGAATCTGATTCAAAAGACTTTTTTGTTACTAAAAAGAAGAGAAGATCTCTAAAGAGCCCTATCTCAGAAGGGTTAATGTATACAAAAGAAGTAGGAGAATAATAGTTTTTGGAGAAGGAATAAGAATTTCTTTTAGAAGAAAGGAACACAAATAAAGAGCTGAAAGAAGCTTTCTAGAGAATTAAATAATAGAAGACCTATTAAAAACATACTAACAAAAGGACAGTGAGAGATATGCAAGGATTAGGGAGTTGGAAGAAAAATTGCACAAACTTGAGCATGGATCAAAATTGGAATTATTGGAACAACTCGATATAATTGCAAAGAAAGAAGAAGATCAAATTCCCAATAGCTCAATTGGACCTATAAATACTCCCATTGTACCTACTGTTGTGTCACTAGGCATAGAGTTGTGGGAAAAAACACAAAAAATTTCCCAAAAAGAAAAAGATTGGGAAAATAAGAAAGTTGAAATGATATCTACACATGCTAGGATAGTTGAAAATCAATAAACAAAGGTAAAGAAATTAAAAGTGAAAATTGAGGAACTAGCAAAACAATAGTGCAATTGATGAGATGTAGATTGCTTGCCAAGGTATATACCCTATTTTTGAAAGAATTGTTTTTTATGTTTTCAATTTAGTTAGATAATTAGTGATCTCCCTATTTCAATGAATTAAATATTTTCACTTTTAGAGAATTTTCAAAGGTCTACACCTAAAATGTAAGACCAATTGTGCGAGTTTTATCTGCACAATTTTGTTCTTTCTTATGAAACTGCATGGAACCCATTAATATTTTTGGGAGATCTCTAGATCAGGGCCTTAGCTTCTTATGTTATAAAATTAAAAAAAAAGGGGGAAGATTTTGCAGGAATATCATGAGAGAGAAAAATATCTCCCCCTACAACTAAGAGAGGAGTCAATAGACTCTAATGTAGTTGCGGACCAATGGTTATAACTTATACAACATAGGGGAGTAAAAGAAAAGATTATGGATTGTAGAGAAAAATACTATAAGAGAATGAAATGAATAGAAACAGGTACCATCACAAAATATTTTAAATTTGTTCAAGGTAGATGGAATAAGCTTACGCCATAACTAAAGAGGAAGGAACCACATTCTATCTAGACAATTATGCAATAATGATTCGTAGGTCACATAAATACATTTCAATTGATATGAAGAATGGAGATGCTTGGTTCCCACTCACCTTCCATCCTCCTATCCTCCTATTCCCTATACCACATTGGATAGGGAGTAACTAAGAGGAAGAGGTAGTAGAATAAGACAAAAGGTTGGAAAAGCTCTCAAATAAAAAAGGTTACTACTTGACGCAAGGTAAAGGAGTGGTCTATGTGGTGGATTTCAAAAAAATGGCCTTCCAATACAACCTTCAACCTTAAAGCTACTTGAGGAAAAACATTAGCTTTAGTTGGGGGAATGATGGACTTAATTATTGGCTAGTTTTCCTTTTACTATTTTATACTTTAATCATTTCTTCTATTAAGTTTCAAAGACATTGTCAAGACTTTACATACCTTTTATATGCCTTTTATTTACTCTTAAGCAAGTTTAAGTACGTGGAAATGAAAATATATTATGTTGATATATGCCTATATGAATGCATGAATTTCTATGGAATTTAGTATGATTCTATGTTTGATTTATGATTGTTAATAATGTGGATGCCTTAGGAATGAGACTAACACCTTGTAGCAAGAAGGATTGTTAACCCACATTACTCGGTTTTCTAGCCTCCAACATAAGAACTATGGACTGGTGCATAGGAGAATTCAAATGGCCAAAGGCATGACACTTTCAGAAGGAAGAAAAGGTGATCATTTATTGATCAACCATGAGTCACCACTTAACACTCTTTCTCAACGAATAAGACCACTAATAGGAGAAGGAGTCTACTCTCAATAGGATTTATTCATGAAATGACTATTATCAGGAACACTTCTTTATCATATCAATTAAATTATTGGGAATATAATTCTAAATTAGTTTCTCTACTCTTTCTTTATAATTTTTTATTTTGTTTCAGACTATGTCTTCTTCCCATCTTTGAAGGAGAGTGAATAGTTACTTTATGAGTTTGTTTTCAGTTCGAGAAGAATAAAACTCCTCCCAAACCCTATATAGTGGGATATGTTGTTGAGGAGTAAATATAGTTGGTAGTGGACAAAGTTGACTATTGATAGTTTTTTTTTTATCTACTATTAGTTGCAACAATAGATATGTGTTATTGAATAAGAAATATTCAACAGATTCTTGTTGGATTGTATGTAAGAGTTCAGTGTTTATATGGAATAAAGGGAATTAGTTTAATGCCATGAATTACTGAGTAATCAAGTGATTGTTTTAAAACTTTTTTTGAAGCAAAAAATCAAGAAAGGGCCACTTAAGGTACTGCTAATCCACTTCATTTTATATTATTAGATTAATTGGTGCATTGTTGAAGTTAGTTGGTAGTTTCCAATTATATGCATGTGTTGTAATTTATGAATGTCATTCTATAGTTTTAAATTGTGTTATGTAGCTTCATTTTGGTTTCATACAATGGAGGAATCAACTAGGAATTGTCTTTAATAGTTAACAGTTACAATCTTGAGCATTAGGTACCTGTAGTATAAGGTAACAGTTTATAATTTTTTCCCCTATTTTGTGAATTAGCAATCCATTTCACTTTTCAGATTTTACAGTCTTTTGTACATGTGTCATTCCCTATACTTCATTGATGTAGGATGTCTCTAAGATCTATGAACACATATATTGTGTCAGCACTGTCTAAATTTTATGATTCCTTGGTTAATAATTAAATGAAACCTATTGTGAAATATGAATTGTTTACTTAGGAATTCATCCTCTGAGTTGTGTGTATACCTAGTAACACCAATTTGATTAGACATTAGAGAGGCTCTACAATATGGAGTTGCATCATCTTCTTCAAATGTTATGGGGGGGAATTTTGAGCCTCTTGTGACTTCTATTCCTCATCCTTTTTTCATAGTTTGGCATTAATGTGGAGGTTTTTTTATCAATATTTGGAGGAGTCACATTTGTCTTTGAATTATGTTCTACATTTTTTTTAAGATATTATGCATTTTCATATGCTTCAATGCAATCTAGAATACCTGACTTAATTGTTGCATATTACATGGAGACATTTGAACATAATTTAGAGACATGACACATTATTTTTCTTCCCTCATCTTCCTTTTAGGAATGGGAAGATATCCTACATATATTGTTTGTTTTACTTCTTCCTAAGGAGAGGAATAATATTTGACATGGTTGGATCATCTTAAACATTCATTATTGGGAATCTACCATCATTGCAAGAGACTCTAATTTGAAGGGGGCATTTATGGTTTTTCTTATCTCTTATGGGGTAGACTTTTTCCTTGCATAGGGTTTTGTTCTTCTCATTCTTCATTGAGAGTATTTTTCTTTCATTTTCTCTCTTTTGGGGAGGAGTTTTTTCCCATTGTTTTTTCTCTTCTCCATTTGTGAGAGATTGCATCTATACATGGGTACCTAATATGTCCCGGTAGTTGAGACCCATCATCATCTTTGCATCATTTTATTTTTTCTTCTCCTTGAGTTGCACTTAAGGGGGTTGTTGGTGTGAAAGGGGTGTTTTACCTAACTAGTTCATCAACTAGGTCTTATTCACACTTGTTACTTAAGTTTACTTAGGGTACACATAGGATAGTTATCACTTTATGTCTCAATTCATAAGATCAAGATAAATGCCATAATATTATGTAATCCTATGTTTTTCCTTGGCCTACATAACCAAGGGATTCTCTTTGTAATCTATCATTTTCATCCCTTGATAGAATAAAATTATTCTTGCATATCTTATCTCTTTTATGATTTCATAGAAGTTCCTATATATTGAGTGGCTATAATCTTCAACCAAATATTGCATGGTATAGAGCATTCTATAACAACTCTTACATAGTATCAAAGCTTGTGGTATTGCTTATTGTTAGTCTTAATTGAGATATGTAGGTTGTAGATCTTAGTAGATATTGAAAATTTGAGTATTTTTTTTTCTTGCATCAAATGATGATGTGAAGAATAAGAAAAATTTGATAAAAATATCAAATTTTGGGTTTCCTCTTTATGGATTTGTATTGTAAGTTCATTTTAGAGTTTTTCGTTAAGTTAAAAGGGTCCAAGATAGTTTTTCATTTTGTTTAATCCAAATCAAAAATTTGGGGCCAAATCTATATAAGGATTTGAAGTTGGGAGGAGGTTTCCAAATCCAAAAGGTAGTTGTACTTTTGGAGCATTTTAGGCCAAAATAGACCTTGCCATCATGTCCAAAAGGCCTGAGAACCCTAACATTGATCATCAATTCGTAAAAATGGAGCACTTCACCCCTAAGGCCCTCAGAAAAATTCCATCCTCCTTGTTTGTACAACTATCCATACAACTATACCATCTTTGGTGTCATAATTCTAGTAAACATCAATAAAAGTACAAGTCAAAAATAAAAAATCTAATTTATGAATATTTTCTTTTCAAATTTAAATTAAAAATTAAAATAATTTAAAAATCGGGTAGGGTACAACTACGGAGACCTACATAAGGTACCTCTGGTACTCGCCTATGACACAAGGATGTCTCATGACATGACCCTTTCCCACCACCTACTACGAAGTGGACCTCAACTCTTGGTGGAAATGAACCATTGGTAAGAAAGAATGCTGCAAAATATTGAGTGAATATTCCATCCAGTGTTGGCTATCTGAGAATATTCTAGGCATCTTTGAAGATTTTGTTGACTAGCACAAAATAATCTAGCAATGGAATATTATAGTGACCATAATAATATTCCATGCTGATGTTAGCTCTACATAAACACTATTCTTTTAAATTTCCCACCCTCTCCAATGGCAATTTGGTTTTTTTACTCAATTTTCAAATGTTGATAACTTGAGCTTAGAACCTCCAATTTTTGAGATTTTTCTATTTGGGGAAGAACTTTTTCTCTTCATAGTGGTGTAATTTTTTATTTATTTTAGTTCTTGTTTTTTCCAAAAATTATAGATTCTCACAAGTGTTGTTGAGTTGTTCTCATCTTGGTAATTTTTGGGGCTCCATTCTTGCTCTTACAATAATATTTTTTGGTGTAGTTTTATTGAAGGTGCATAATTTTTTTGTACTTTGTAGTGGTGTGATCAAATAGAACCCATTTTATATAAAAGTTTACTTTGATTCTTTGCAAAAATCTAGTATTTATATGCACTAAGATCAATTCCACTTTATTTTTTTGACAAGTGGAACCTATAATCGCTCTAAGTATTAACTGAAAGATCATAATGCATTGGGGGGTTATTAACTGAGTAATTTGGGGGGTAACCTTATGGTGGTTGATTTTTTTAATTTTTTTGTGTGTTCTTGCAAGCAGGAAATCTCAAATTGAACTCATAACTCCATGTAATTATTCTTCATGAAGAAAATGTCACACCCCATCTTGTTGTTACTAAGTTACTTTTACCCTCATGGGTATATAGGATGATAAATGCAATCATGATTTTGATATGTTTCATCAAATAGTGGAATATTGAAATAGGTATTAAGTTATTATTGCTTTGAAGGAGTAATTATGTTTATATTGATGAAGTCTAGTGAAATAATATGTATTGCAATATGAATATTCTAACTTTTTATGATGGAAATGGCTTTCATGTGAATGTCTAACTACCATTGCAACTATGCCAAGTTGGATGAAGGTACAAGTTCATGCCTCTAAAAGGGAGGGGAAGTATCACTCAAGAGAAGTGATTGGTCAGGTAACTCCTAAATGAAACCTTACTGAGCTTACACACACTCACGACCTAAACTTGGTTTAGAAGAGTCGAGTCAGATGGGATTCGCTAAGTGAACCCTTCGTCTTAGTCTTGGCTTATTGAAATTGGTTGGTCTAGATGAGTCAGGTCCATTGGAACTAAGTAAGTAACCTTTGAGGATAGCTTAAAATTCTTGTGAAAATGTCTTTGATTCTTTGATTTTTTGATCAAGTTGTCGCAGTTGAATCTTTAAGTCTTTGGGCTTTATTAATAGTTGTCTTTACATTGATTTGTATGTTTGTTAGTTGTAATCATGTGTATATCCATAAATATGTATTGATCTATGCAAGAAAGAATAATTATATGCATATATGTAAGTAGAAATACTTACGAGCATACTTACAGGGGAATCAATTATATATATGTGATTATATATGTATACACTTAATGTATATACATGTCGATAAGGATATGAAGTATTTATGTTAAAGATAGTAACCATGATATATATATATATGTACATACATACGTATATGTAATTATATATGTATATGCATATGCATACATATATAATTACTAATGTTTATATTTGAATGCATTTATGAATATTATATATATATATATGAATAGTAATATATGCATATATAATATATTATATATAGGTCAGTTTATATGGTGAACCGATTATTATTATGGGAATCGATTGATAGAAATAAATCGATATGAATTGATGAAGTATATCAATTTTTAATCTATGTTGGAAAGGCCATTATGGGCCTATTTATATAAAGCTATATGGTGACAATGAACCCTGCATAAAGTGTTGTGTAAAGCATAGTGAATATAACATATGGCATAAAGCCCACACATGAGAGTTTGAAATCTTGCTAGGATAAACCACGCGCTAGTTAAAATTTAGTAGAAATAACATAATGCTTATACCTATGTATATGTATATTATACTTTGAGAATGAATAGCATATAGTTAATGCTTAAAGCATAGTGAGTAAAGTTTTATGCACTATGTGAGGTGACAAGTTATTCCAACATGTTGAATATGGGAACAAAGGAGTGCTATTATGAGTGAAGTCAACTCACTTGTTATATGTCAAATGTAATATCAATGACCAAGTCAACATGGTAAAATGCAGCCAAGAGAATACTTACTTATTCCACTGTGTAAAAAACAAGCTTGATAATAGGAAATAAGGAAAATGCTTGGCGCCATATTGTGAACTCACCAAGTTGATAGAGGTCTTCTTTGCCTACAATTAAATTCTCATTATAAAACATGTGCAAGAATAAATCAACCAAACCATAGCTAGCTTTGTAGGAGGTCGATCTATTGATCTAATAGCTGAGTATTTTCTTATAGTGCTACCACCTTTTTCTTGATAGAGCTAAGCTGACTTCTTGGTTGAGTGGTTTCAATTAACTTACCATTTATGTAGGCATCTTTATCTCATGATTTTGTATAAATAGGAGAGTTGTTCTCATTTGGATGCAGATTATATCCTCATTTTGCTATTATTACACCAGAGATATTAGTGTTTGGGTAGAGAGTAATTTTGTGAGATTAAGTGAGAGAGTTATTGTGAGGTATTTCATAGAGAGGTTGGAGTGAATCTTAGCAAGCTATCATTGGAAGCAACGAAGTAGAGAACTAGTGGGTCAACTAGATTATAGCATAAAATACACATGGGATTATACTTTCTTTATGTTTATTTGTTTTAAGAAAGATTGAATGTCTTATGTTTTATTTGGAAACACATTAGATTGCTTGAGATAGAGTAACAATCTATTTTCTTATAGAAAGGAGAACAATTGTGAATGTTATGATTTGCTTATGAGTGTTGTGCATAATCCATAGTAAGGACTGAATGTTATCAATAGTATTAAATACTAGGATTGATGAAAGCGTGAATAGCTTAAAAAGGAGATTTAAAACTCTTATATACCCTATATGAGAATTCAAATGATGTTTCTATACATACATAGTTTACATTAAATGTATAATGTGAAATGTATCAATGTCATAAAGTGACTTGACACTGATATCTTATAATGCTAGAAAACCTTAGGAATGATAAGGTTTAGCAATACATCAAAAGTGATAGTATGAAAGATATGATAGGATGAGATGTCATATTGCTAAGTTGTAATTGAATGATCACTTGATCATTATTCTACTATTCAATGAAACCCTAGGTTGAGAGTAACCTATTTGGGTCAAGAGGTATATTGAAACCCTATGTTAAGAATTACCTACTAGGTTGGAATATTTACTTGTCTATCCATTGGAACCAATAGGTTGAGAATAATATACTTGGTTGGGATGATAATTTGATCTTAGTTTGGAACACACGTGTTTAGATTAACCTACATAATTAGATTGATTGTTGGTTATAGATTATATCCAAGATTAGGGTATACCAAGGTTGAGACTCACCTATGTGGTTAAGTAGATCACTTGAGTTTATAAATTACTACTTGATTGGAGCTATACATGGGATTACCTATTGAGTCTGAGTTGTTACTAGTTTGGGTGCTTTATACTCTTGATGTGAAGTCATATTGTTGACAATATTCTACTCATTGAATAACCCCTTTTACTAAAGAGATTGCACTCTTGAATAGAATCATTTACTGGTATGATTACACTTCAATTGAGGTCAATTATTAATGAGATTATACTCTTGATGAGAATCACTTATTGTCGTAATATATTCATCAATGGAGTCAATTATTTAGGAATATTCATTCTAGATAAGATGAAGCTTATGTAGATATACTCTAGATTATAAAGATATTCCTGGAACTAGGTTTCCCATTGAAAGGAATATCTTGTCAACATTTTTATGCAAAGTTAATTTGTAGAATAGAAAATCTTGTAAGCTAAACCTAGGAATTAGAATATCTATTGAAGGGTGGTAACTTATGCTTATGCTTTATTTGTAGAGATACCATTGTGTTTTGGGAAAAGAGGAATAGGTTATTTTTTAGGTTAAATTATTACTTATGGAAGGAAGTTACCTATGCATAGAATATGACTGGTCATAATCCAAACCGAGCTATGGTAGTGGGTGAAGCCACAATAGTGGTTTACAATTTGATGGAGGAAAGAAAACTCACAAAAAATGAGCGCATGGAAAAAAATTTGGTTTTAGAGATTCGAACGAACCTACAGGTTCAAGCGAACCCACTTAAATGCTTTCCCCCCCATTTCCCACCCAAAAAACCAAAGGAAATGAAAATTAAAAGCTGGTTTGCTCGAACCCCCCTTATCCCTCATTCTGCCCCTCAGACACAAAAAACATCTAAATTTTTGCACTTCGAAGCTCGGGTTGATGATGAAAATGGCAGAGACTTCACAAATCCAACTAGAATTAGGTATTCCTCAGAATGAGCTATCTAACGAATATAATTTTGATATGTTTTGGTTTTATTATTATTTTTTTAATAGTTTTATTAAATATAGGTTTTTCAACAAAAATGAAGGTCTATGTTCTGTACATGTGGAAAAATAGCAGATTATCAAAAAAAAAATTTGAAAATTATGAGTGCACTAGATATTGAAGTGCTTGATCCAACAAAAAAAATATTGAATTTTGATATATACAAAAAAAGTTACACGTTAAATACGGTCGCGCTATGTCTGAATTGTAATTGGTTTGACTTCGAAACTTGATTAAAGAAAAAATATTGAATAAAAAAATATCTAACCAAGTGGAAGCAATGGATATCGGAGTTACCAATCTAAATTTGAAAGAATTATAATTTTATCCTTCATGGAAAAAAAACTTGTTATACAGTGTGCATCACTTTTTTAAAATGTTGTTTTATGAAAAAAACCAGTTTTCATGGGAGATGGAAAAAGAAGTGCAATCTGATTCCAAAAAATTTGAAAGAAATATTTTTAGAATCTACAAACAAAATGTGACAAGACTCTAGTTTGCATCATCTTCAAATTCCTCACGGTTTAGCCGCTATAGGTACCCGAATGTGAAATTTAGTTAAAAATAATAATTTCAGTGTCCAATTTGGCCAAAAATTGTAAACCACTATTATGGGATCACCCTAGTGTATGTGAATAGGAAGACTACCACTTGAAGTACTGGGTGAGAATACTTTGGCCAAAGTAGTTTAATTTTCCACTGATTGCATTTTCAATTAACAATGTTTCTTTTATGCATACTAGTTCAAGATTGTATTGGATGCAAGTTCTAGTTATGTAGGGCACAACACTAAGCTCAGATAGGCTATTATTATGGAGTTTCACAAACCAAACTCTTCATCAAAGGGAAGGACCATCTTACCATATGTGGTAGATGTGTGGGGGGTCATATTTGAGTTTTTGGTTGGTGGAAAAGTGCTTGAATGATGCTTCGCCTCATTAGTTGGTGACCGAGGTTTGTTGATATTTGCACCAGGGAGTAGGGACATCTAGAATGTACGTACTAGTGTGACGACATCAAGACCAGTTTTTATATCTATTACCAAAATGAATCTCAGAAGAGCTATGTATGTATCATGTACCCATTTATATGAAAGGATGTATTCTTGAATGATAAACTTGAGCTCATTCAATATGAAATCTATGTTATGGAAAGATTTGTGAAATTACAATGAAATGCAATGGAAGTTTGGAATAGTGTTTATATCAGATGTGGATGTAATTTACATTATGGAAAAGAAAAAATTTATTGCTATGTTGTAGCATTGTGGATCATTCACTTGAGGTGAAAACTTTGAAATTTTATTGAGTAAAAAACTAGGATTGTTACAGAAAACCAATATGAAATTATCTCATGGGAAAGGGTTATCTAGGCTATCTAAACGAAATAATTTTTGAACCTATTGATGCTAGAGATAAGGCAATATGGGATATTAGTCATGAGAAAACACTTGGATGCATATGTTCATTAGTCTCTTTTGATTTACAACTTCATATTCAATTATGTAAAACACTTAAGAAGGCTTGGGATACTTTTGGAAAATTGTATGTTAAAACAAATAATTTTAGGGTATTTAAAATGGATAATGATTTGATGAATCTTGATCCTAAAGGCTTTGACCACATCCAAGACTATATCTCCAATATGAAGCAAATAAGAACACAACTAAAGGATTGCAATATCATTAAGGAGGATTTACAATTGATTCTAAATGTGTTATCCAATCTCGGTCTTAGTATTCAGTGTACATTTTCAGATTTCATAGCAATTCGATTTATGGGAGCATCATATATTGATTCTAAGTTTGATAGATTTATAAATATCTTAATCTAAGAGGAAAACAAGTCAATTCAAATGGGTATCATCAATTCTTCTAAGCCACAAGAATTGGTGCCAAGTGAGCCTAAGGTACAAAAAGAATCAAGGAATCCTAAAAAGAAGAAAAAGAAAAAAATACATAGAGAATCTGAATCCTCTCTCTCTCAAGTGGAATCATCTAAGAAGGTAAGACCTAAGTGTACATATTACAAGAAAATAGGGTATGATGAAAATTAATGTTATTCAAAATAACTTGATGAGTTGAAGCATCTTCTTAAGAAGAAAAAAAACAATATACCTTCAACAATATCAATGGGTTCAAGTTCTTCTTCTTTATCAAAGTCAAAGAGACATAAGGGGCAAGCACTTGTTGCAATTTCAAATTCTAAGTTATAATGGTGGATACTTGATTCAGAATCTTCATATTATATCGATTTATCATATAATATGCTCTCTTCATTTGAGTCTTGTTCATCACCACACATATTAATGGCTAAAAAAATATATATGAATGTTTTTGGGAAGGGATTTGTTGACATGGATGGCAGATAATTTAATGTTGTACTTCTTTGTGTGCCTCAATTTTTAACTAATATCATTTATATCTATCATATCATACATGGTGGAGCATGAAACAATGTTGAGTTCACACAAAATTCTATCATAATATAGGATTACATAGCAGAGATATATTTACAATTGGAGAGGTTGATCATTAATCTCAAGTCTACACCTTCTCACATTTTTCTCCTATTTTTCAATCAACTGATGTACACACTATGTCATCTAATGTGGAAACTTTTAGGAGATTTGATATGGTCATTTGAATCATGGAATTATTTTATCTAGTGAGGTTCTAGAGACATGTGTTGACATTCCATCTCCTCCATCTACTATTTCTTTAGATGTGATTAATATTTCTACAATTATAGATTCATATGATTCAACAAGACATTCATAGTCTTCTAGATACAACTAATTGGGATGAGTATTTGACAAACATTTCAGGTTTATTTTGTGAGTCCTATCTTATAGACTTGGAAGATACTATTGAAGATATACATATCCTCTTTGATGTTACTTCATATGGAGTTACACCATCTTATTTAGATGTTTTGGGGAGAATTTTGACCCTCTTTTTCCTTCTCTTCCTCATCATTTATCATAGCTTGGCATTGGTGTGGAGACTTTTGATCAACATTTGGAGGAGTCAAATTTATATTTGGATTATGTTCTACATATGCTTCTAAGAGATTATAAATTTTCAACTTCTTCAATGTGGCCAAGAACACCTGACTTGATTGTGATAGCTTTCAACATCGACGTGGATACACTTGAGAAGAATTTAGAGATATCATACATAATGTTTCTTCCCTCACATACCTTTTAGGAATGGGAAGATGTCTTGCATACATTCTTGGTATTGTTTCTCCCCTAAGGGGAGGAATATTAATTAAAATTATCAGATCATCTTTAGCGTTCATTGTTGGGCATCTACCATAATTATAGGATACGCTACTTTAAGGGGGGGCTACATGGTCTCTCTTCTTCTCTCTTATGGGGAATTTTTTTTTATTGCATGGGTTTTTTTCTTCTCATTTTTCATTGATAATGTTTTCTTTTATTTTCTCTCTTTTGGGGAGGAATTTTGTCCCACTAGGTTTTATTCTTTTCTTCATTTGTGAGATACTACATTTGTACATGGGTACTTAACATTGCCTAGTAGTTGGGAACCATCATCATATTTGCATCATTTTCATTTTTATATGTCTCCCTAATTTGCACTTAAGTGGGGTTGTTGGTGTGAAAGAGGTATTTTACTTATCTATTTTATCACCTAGGTCCTATTCGTGCTTGTTACTTAAGTTTACTTAGGGTACACATATGATAGTTATTACTCCATGTATCAAGTCACCAAATTAAGATACATTTCATAATCTTGTACAATCCTATGTCTAATATTGGCCTATTTAACCAACGGGTTCCCTTTGTAATATTAATTCATTCAATCAATCTATTGTAATTTATCATTTATATCCTTTGATATAATATAATTATTCTCTCATAGCTTCTCTCTTTGTTCTTTCATAGAAATTCCTAGATCTTGTTTGGTTATAATCTTCAACCGAATCTTGCATGGTATAGAGAATTCTATAACAACTCTTATAAACCTGATGTTCAACATTTTTCACACGGTTCTCAAAAAGTGGCTCAAGATTTGGTGCCCTTGTCACTAGTTGTAGTTTTTGGAATACCATTTAACCTCATGGTTTTCCTAAATAATGAATGTGATACTTGCATCATTTTTTCTTCTTATAGGGCATAATGGGTCATTTTATAAAAATGGTCCACCACCACAAACATTAAATCATGACCTCTTTGGGTTTGATGTTTCCCTAGGATAAAATTTATTAAAATATATGTTCATGATACCATTGGCATAAGTAAAGGGCATATATAGACTAATATTTGGACATCCACCATTTTTTATTTAGCACACCCTACAAGCACCAACAAACTTGTCCATGTCTCTCCTCATATTAGGCTAAAAAAGAATTACACTGACTAATCCAAAAGTATTATCTCTTCCAAAAGTTCCACCCAACCAACTTGAGCACATCTCTCTCACAAGATTTTCTCTCCTCAATGCAAGGTGAATACAAAGATTATACCATCTAAAATAAGAATTTTCTAAATGGATACATACATGTATGGTATAGACTACTTAGAATTTCATATTTTCTGCCAAAATATGGATCATTTACATATTCATCCTTCATTTCTTTAGAGCCTACTAACCCATGACTCATTGCAACCAATAAATTATGCCTTCTACTTAAGGCATTAGTTGCTACATTATTATTTTCACTCGTATACTACACAAAATTTTGTAATCCTACAAGAAAGAATCTTGGCATATTTTTGAGATAGTTTTCCTTGTGAATTTATGTAGACCAAGGCTTGATTTTCAATAATCAAAATGAATTCTCTATGTGACAGATATTTCTCCAATATTTTGATGCTTATACCACAACATATAATTACTTAATACTTATCATAAGTATTATACTTCTTTGTAGCTTCATTTAATTTCTCACCAAAAAAATCCATAGGCTTTCCATCTTGATTTATACCTCCCTCAATAGCAACTCTTGAAGCATCACACTCAATTGTAAAAAAATTATACAAGTTAGGAAAAGAAATAATAATTTCTTTAGTCACCTTCCTTTTGAGCCATTCAAATCTCACATTAATTTCCCTTGTCCAAGTAAACACCATTCCTTACATGCAATTAATTAATGGTGTGCTTATGTTTCTAAAATTACTAATGAATCTCTTATAAAATTCACCAACCCATGGAATATATTCTCATTAGTAATACTTTGAGGAGAAGGAAAACTCAATAACAACCTTATTTTTTATCCATGCTCAATCCATATACTAAAATAGAACTACCAAAAAATACCAACTTATCTTTGTAAAATTCACTCTTTTAGGTTTGATAAACAATATCTCTACTTTGAGTGTGTCAAGAACCACTCTCAAATGGCATCCATGCTCCTCCATATTTATATTAAAAATTAGGATATGATCAAAATATACTATGATAAATTTTCTAATGTAAAATTTAAGTACCTAGTTCATTGTTCGCATGGAGGTACCTAGAGCATTAGACAATCTAAAGGGCGTCACCATCCACTTAAATAACCCATCCTTGGTTTTGAAGGAAATATTCCACTCATCACCTTCGTGAATCCAAATCTGATGGTATCCACTTATGAGGTCAATCTTGGAGAAGATATTGTCACTTGAAAAGTAATCTAATAAGTCATCAATTTTGGGTACCAAATATTGGTACTTCACAATGAATGATTTGATAATGGCTCTAGAATCCATACATAGTATCCATTTCCTTTTTCTTAGGGTGAGTAGAACATGTGTGGCACATGGACTCATGCTTTCTCTTACAAACCTCGTATCTAATTATTCAATAATTTTCCTCTCCACTTCCTCATTTTTCAAAGGAGTAATCTTATAAGAAACATGATATAGAAGTTGCACATGGAATTAAATCACTTTGATGAGTAATGCTTCTAGAAGGAGGAAAAATAGTTGGTAGATCAGATGGCATCAAATCATAATTTCTACACCTCTAATATGATTGTTTAACAAACAAATTTCTCCTTTTCTTGAGGATGCAAAAGATAATAAACAACTCTCAAAACAATATTTCCAACCCACTATAAATAAATATAAATTTATTATTTTATTTCATCCTTCTCTTTTAAAAGGTTATAAGATATGGATTTTATCCTCATGATGTATCTCACAGGTGTTTTCTTTGCCATAATGAATCACATTTCTATTATATAACCAATGTCTACCTTATAAAATTTGGAAAATATCTATTAGAACTATTTCACACAGCACCTTGTCTTCATATAGACCAATATTGAAGTCAACTAGACAAGATTAATTTAGAAGTACACTATGACCCTTTTTCAACCAAGAAATTTTATGAGCATTAAGTTTGAAATATAAACAAGCAATAATCATTGCACCATTTTTGTACTTACCAAGTTGTAAATAGATCCTTTATCCAAAATCATCTTGCATACTTTATCTTTACACTTACATGTGTCTGAAATATCTAGTTTCTTCTCCAATAAGCTATGAAGCCTTATTTGTCTCCAACTATGGAGGCTTTTATTCAACATTAGTTTCTCACCCATTTCTAATTCAAATTCTTCTATCAAGATTTCTTCTCCTTATTCTTATTAGGTCACCATCACTTTCTTGGTGTTTTGATGGAAGTCTATAGCCCTATGTGAATCATTAAAAATAAATAACCTCAAAGGATTCCAAACTTCAAAAGATTTTTTTCCTCATCCCCTACCTCTAAAGCCACCCCTCCCTTGGCTTCACATTATCCTCTAGATCTTATTTATTGGTTTATTCAGAGGAACTTCCTCTTCCTCTATTTGATTTGTTCCAATGTATTTTGTTGTCTACTTTTCCCAATCTATTCAATTTTTCCTTTGCTTTGAAGGCTGATCTAGCCACTACATGCTCATCATCTACTTGAAAATTATTCATGATTGTAATTTTAAAAAAAATCGATATAGGCTAATATGGATGACTCCTTTTTTTTAGATTTTGGAATTCTCCAAAAAAATAATTGTTTGATAATCCGAGGGCATGAATTCATCTTTCAAATATTTTAACATCATTGGCCATAGTTTATTTTATCTCTCCCTTGTCTTCTCCTAATATTTTTGAGATTTTCCCACCATAAAGAAGAATGTGACTTAATTTTAGATGCTATAAATTAGATTCTTCATAAATCAATATATTTAATTACTTCCATGTCATAATGTTTTTTCTAACTCTTGAACTTAATCTGAGAACACTTTTTTAATTTAGGGACTTTAACTTTAACTCTAGCTCCCTATTTGTTTAAAGCTTCAATAAGCCTTTCCATGTGATTTATGACCACTCCTTGACCCCTTTGAACTTCTAGTTCTTCCTCAATATCCTCGCATGGAACATAGCCTCAAGATATTTCAACCTTCTAAGTACTTCAATAATTGGATTACCTCTCCTAGCATTTCTTTGACCTCTTCTTCCCTAGATTACATGAGCTCCCCTATGGGCCATCGAAGTTTTTATCTAATAAAAAATGATGTATTTATGTTCCTTGAACATGTAGATTAGTCTCCAAAGAAAAATAGAATGATGTTAACAACTATTAACTAAAAGCTAGATAACAACAAAACTACTAAAAAATAAACATATTATTAAACATAAGGTCCTAAAGAGACTGAACCTACCTCAACTAATAGGATGTGGGAAGCAGAAAGTTAAGGAAGATGATTTACATCACAAATAATTTGAGTTGAGCAACTAGAATCATGCATTTCATCAAAATTTCAGGCCATTGGTTATCATTAAAATATTGGAAAACATTTTGGAATATCTAACTACAAAATATATGAAAAATATCATTCGAGAATTACATTGATTACTTGGCATGCCTACGGATGTTGTAAATTAGTGAAGATAATTGAATAATAGAATGGAACTCCATGGTCTTCCCTCTAACCAAATAACGCCATATCAACAACAAAGAAATTTGTGACAAAATTAATAGATCATGTTGTAGAAAACATCTCAAATCAAGATATGTGGCACAATGTATTCCTAAATTATTTAAATCACAATCCATATGAATCATAAGAACCATATCAAAATATTATAATCAAATTACTAATTCTAATAATTTATCACAATAAAACAACATAATCATCATATAATTAAGAAGAGACAAACACCTTTATCCTTATCATTTTATTATTTTCTTGGACCTAGCTTGACTTATAGGGAATAATTTTATTTTATCTATATTTTGGTGAACCCCAACCTATCCTACATCACATAGTGTCACTTTTTCCTTGAGGTTTTTATCATTTTTAATATTTTTTTATACGATATTTTCTTAATTTACTCATCTATTTTTCAAATCTAATATTTTTAATTATGATCTCATATTTTATTTCAGTCCATTATTCCATAGACTTGTATGCCAAATAATCTCGCAAGGCCTCTATTTCCTTTTATGTGCAACCCTAGTGTTGTCCCTTGCACACACACCCCATCCAAACCGGGACCTCCTTTTTTCCTTTTTTCTTTGTGGTTCCCTATCTTTTCTCTTTAGGAGAAATATCCTTGAAATTTCTGTTTTTGGAGTCATCTTCCTATTATTTACCAAGTTCACATCAAATGAGGGAATATTGAGATGTTTGTAGCCAAGAAGTACCAAGTGAGAAGTCATTGAAAATCCTTAATTATTGGTTAGAAGGTCTAAGGTTCGAATTCTCTTGTTTTGTAGAGATTTAAGGTTCTCAAGGATTTATTTATCCCATGTAATCCCCAACAATTTGGAGCAGTGTCAAATCTATGAAATTCCATAACCTCCTCAAATCTCTAAAATTCCCTAACCTCCTCATATCTCTAAAATTCCCTAACCTCCTCAAATCTTAAAAATTCCTTACCTCCTCAAATATTTGAAATTCCATGACCCCCTCAAATCCTCGAAATATGCATAGGTGACTCATTTTTTAGAGTTTTCTTCCTTATCAAAAATTCTCGCATAATGAATGAAGAAGCCATCTTCTAAGATTTCTTGTCCATGTGGAATATCCAAAATCCACCCTTATAGACCAAAAAGGAGTAAGAGTCAGAAAAACACTATTTTTGGGAAAATCCAAAACTCTTTCAAAACCCTAAAATTATGCAACAATGTTAAATTCCTGAAAGACCCAAAATCCTAAAATTCCATGACAAGGATAAAATCTTGAAATTCTTTGAAGGGGCTAAAATCCTAAGATTCCATGATAGGGCTAAAATCTCAACATTCCATGACAAAGCCAAAACCCCGAAAAAGTTCTATTTAGGCTTAATTTTGATGTTTTAAGGGTTGGATTTTATTTTAGCATGTGAGCTAATAATGATTTTATTTATCAGATGTGAGATAATTTAAGTTATTTTCCTTAAAATTTGAGGTGAATTTGATATATTTAGATTTCTAAGGGAAATTTATTTCTACATTTTCACTTCAAGTAATTTAGGCTATGTTTGACTAATAGATATAGGCCAAGAAGTGTGAGAAGGAAAATAATTTTTTGAGGAAAACCAAAATTAAGTTTGATTTCAAAGTGATTATGTCAAACCAAAGCTCTATTAAAGACCATTTCGGTATCTTGAGATAAAGTTTAGCTTTTCAAAATCAAGGAGCTATCATAAAATTGTTATTGCAAGGAGATTAAATAAATCAAAGGGGACCTGCATATGGATTCATCTCAATAATTGATGGCCTAGGAGGTGTTGTGTATCCCCAGGATGCCAGGAGAGAGTTTGGAGGAGATTGTAACTAAATTAAACCAAGTATTAAATGAAACCTCAAGATTCAATACAGATCCACCTAAGAATTTGTGCAAACTATGTACCAATTGTGTAAAGGTGTTTTCAAGATCAGGGGGAATATTATTTTCCCTAGATTCAAGAGTGTGACATAATTTTAATTGGAGATAAATGAGGCATATGTTAAAAATATTTAATGCACGTCCAATATTAAATACAAATGCAATATGATCTGCCCTAATATATACCACCGTATTCTAAACTACCCTAATTTGGAGAGATCTAGGCCTTTGATTAGAAATGAATCATATAATTTTATTTGTATTTGAAAATATATAAAAGGCTACACCTTTTCATTTAAAGAGAGAAATTGAAATCATTGTAAAATTACTACCAAAATTAATACATAAATTCATCTTTATGAATTACTTTGTGTTCAATTTTGACTATTAGCATGGTTGCATGTATCTACTCAAGATCTATCTTTCAAAATTAGTTTAGTTAATATGAAGATTCATTGGATTTGATATTGATGGATTTCTAGGTTCATACCATTTGACTCTTGTCGATTCTAAGTTTCAGTGTATGGTTAGTTTGAACTATTTTATGTTTAAGTTCAATTGTGAATTATTGATTAAATTGCATTTATTTAATGGGTTTAATTCAAGTGATTCATGATTTGAAGAATTTATTTTTTTGTGTAGTTGTATTAAAATAGCAAAGAAAAATTAGGTTTTATGGAGCTTATCTATTGATTCTAGTTAATTTTAAGTTTTAAGTTAAACTAGGTTCTCTAAACCCTAATATTTTGAAGTTTATTTGAGGGGAAAAATTGGAAAACATAAAAAAAAAAAAAAAATTAGAGTTCAAAAGATAAATCAAAGATTTTAGATTTGAAGGAAAGTTAGAAATTATTGAGGAGAAGATTGTAGAAATATAAGTCTCAGTGTAGAAAGAATTTTTTTAGTTTTCAGAAAGCATAAGTCCCTTTGTGATTACTAGCAATATCACATCAATTTCACTAATTTATCCAAGTCATAGTCAAGACCTGACTACCAAAACCTTGGGGTTAGATTATTTGAGTGATCGAATAAACTTTCCTTTCAAGAGAGGATATGATACTTAGTGTACTTTATTTTCTATTGGAGAGTGCAAAAACACATGTCAACACCTAGGCTCAACCATTTTTTAGCCATGGACTCCTTGGATGCCCTAATTATTGACTACTTTTATGCACCCTAATGATGATTTGGTTTTTAACCATGACACACATTTTAAATTAGTATAGATACAAAAGAAAAATGAGACACAAATAAACTATATGATGTTATGAAATATTTAGTATTAGTTGATGAGCTTCAACTATTACAATTGACCAAATCATATGAATTGGAATGCTTAAAGAATTATCCAAATTATTAGTAAATCTAGTGCTCCTCATGATACTTATATGTTGCAAGTATGAATGTGTTTGGTAGTATTTTCATTAATGTTGTCATTGATGTCAACATAGTTCAGGTTGTTACAGAGAAAGGAATAAAGTGATTACAGGTGGTACATGTATAGTTGAGATACTATAGAGATGTTGAGAGTACATGGAGCTATCTTTATGGTGTTGCAGGTGTGTTGATATCAAGAGTTTTTGAGAAAATTAATAACAGTGAAGATAGGGTTGTGTGTGTGTGTTGAATTTGCTCCGATAATGTGCTTTGCATTTCTTCTGTGTTGATACTATACCCATGTCGATTTGTAGTGTTGTTTATGGGCTTCATTGGATAATATATCCTGAGTTATAGCTTCTTGATTGATGAAGAATGAAAGTTGTGTTCACTGGCGTGTGAATCAGTTTGGAAGAACTGTTTGTCTGTGGATTCGGAGAAATGTTTCTGCTTTGTATTCCCCTGGTGGTTTGTCTCAGATCTTGTGAATCTAGAAGAAGGTTGGTAATGGTTTTATCTATGTTCTATCAAATGTGCTTGTGGTTTGGTGCTTTAGAAGACTTGCTCCATAGCTATTGTGTGTTTCTACATGGTTTGGTTGGACTATTGGAAAGAGTTCTATATATGAAGATTGTTGCAGTTGCTATGGATGTATCTGAAGGTTTCTAAGAGGTTTTCTAGTGTTTGGTGAATCATGTTGTGTGATCCACATTTCATCATCTTTTTGTGGATGCGTGCACTTCAAATTTCATTGGTGTTTTTATTAGGTTTGGTCGACCTGGTTTCTACACGCTACGTGAAGAATAAGCATCAATTAAGGAAGCATGTGATTGATCCAATATGTTTCTTGGTTCTTGATTAAGTATGTATTTGGTCCACTCACATTCTTATCCACCACGAGAATGTTGATTCACCAACCTAATTTGAATTTTTATATTAAAGAATGTGTATCTGACCTTGGAGAAAATTTCTAAGATCGAAGATGATATAAATGCAAGTCAAGATGTTGTGAATTAGAAGTGTGAAGAGTGACAATGGTGAAACAAGGCAGCAATACTTCAATGTGTTAGATTCCTAAAAGTAGTGATTTGATGGTGTTTGCAATTTTTTGACTAAGGATACGAATGTGTGGAACCTGTTGTGGTGTATTTTCTATTGTTTTCTTTGTCT
This sequence comes from Sequoiadendron giganteum, assembly GCA_007115665.2. Classification (NCBI taxonomy): domain Eukaryota; kingdom Viridiplantae; phylum Streptophyta; class Pinopsida; order Cupressales; family Cupressaceae; genus Sequoiadendron; species Sequoiadendron giganteum. The sequence goes on from CM021108.1 coordinate 354,537,185, forward strand.
ATAGGTAGTGAGCCTCCTTCTATACAATGATTCCTATCTAGAGGCAGTGAGCCTTTTTATTCAGATAGTGAGTCCTTTCTGGGCAGTGAGCCCTTTGGCAATGAGCCTTTGTATCTAGTTTTGCATTACTATTATATTGTGAGTCAATCATCATCGTGGTTTTTCCCTCATTGGGTTTTCCACATAAATATGGTGTCTCTGTTATTTTCTTTTTATTATCTACATCTCATGTTTATAGTTAATAACGGACTAAAGTGAATGTGGAATTGATTAAGACCAGAAGTGAAAATAATTAGATACAACTGATTCACCCCCCCTCTTAGTTGTCTTGTGCATTTTAACATTATCTTCCCACACACTCTCATCTATATTCTACCATTCTTCTCCCCCACTCTTAATCTTATTTTTTATCTCTTAACCCACCTCTTTCTTTTATCCTTTCTCCTATAATCAATCTCACTCCTTCCCAGACTCCTCACATTGCTTCATTCATGATTACTCATATCCCATATTCCCAACAAATCCTTACCAATCCTTCACAACCTATTCTCAAGCCCAACCAATTATCTTCTCCACCATTATCCCATCCCAAAACATGCATTCAATCTACCACTACTTAAGTACATACATCATCTTACAATACCTCCCAACTCTCCCTACTTATTATAATGCAAGAACTAAGTAAATTAAACAATAGGTGAGGAATCTACCTTACATCATAAAAAATGGACTTAACACATTGTATTTTGTTATACAATATGCTTACATATCCATTTCCAATGGATTTAATAGTATGTTATTTGATTTATACTATAGTAAGGGAAATCATATGATTCACATAATATATTTTAAAGCCACATATTTATACTTCCTATGTGATGATCACTTTATAGCTAATATTTTTCCTTGCACATTAAAATATTATACTCTAGAATATTTTTTCTAACTTTCTCATGGTTCAATACATTCTTATGCTAAGAAAAATAACTCTTTTGTCTAATATTTTCAACTAAATATTGGTATTAAATTATTTTTTATAATCTAGTACAATGTAAACAAGGTAGTAATTAGTATATTATTAACTATGTTTTAAAATTTAAAAAAATTCTTGCCAAAATTAACTACCAAACACTTGATAATAAGTTACAAAGGTTGTCCATTGATAGCTTACTTTTGTCCATGCAAGATAAATTTATACATCATACTTAACTCTTTTGATAGTATGCATGCTTATGAATGTAAATTATTAGACACCAATATTTTAAAATATAGTTCATCTAGTTCACCTACACTTTCACCTTCCTATCCTTCCAAGTTTTAATTAAAAATTAAATATAAGAAGTTGTTGGCCTTGTCGTTGCACCAAAAGATCGACCTGTCAATGCCCGATACAAGCCAGAGTTAAGATCCATGGGAGGCGGTTAAACCATGTCACGAATCCTGAGTGTCGTGCTAAACAACTAAGGAGACCAAGGGAACACACCTTGCAACAATACCCCCCAACACAAGTGAGGGATTCAAACCCATGACCAGCTCTGATACCAATTGTTGGCCTTGTCCTTGCACCAAAATATTGACATGTCAATGCCCGATACAAGCCAGAGTTAAGATCCACGGGAGGCAGTTAAACCATGTCACGAATCCTAAGTGCCACATTGAACAACCAAGGAGACCAAGGGCACACACCTTGCAACAAGAAGGGTAGTAATGAATCATTTCAAAACATGAGAAATAACTTAATGTGAATCATTATTGGTGTATGTAATTATCATACATTTACTACACCGTAGGTTAAGGTTACTTACATAGAGTCTTAAGTTTTTTTTGGTAGTTAAATCGTTGCTAAGGGAAACACCTTGTATTTCTTCATAAAAGATGATATTACAAGGATTCTAGCCACTCAAAAAACCCTCTTGCAGGCCTCATTAGCAAAATGGCCTTTATTCTTTCCTACATTCTACTTCTGCTAATATTGGATTATACTTATTGCCATTAAAAAAGGCCTGGTCCAATCATAGGCAATTCATCAAACTCAGGACTGACCCCTAAATACTATAATCTAAACCCTTATTACTATTTTCCTGGAGATTGAACCCATACAAACCATAAAAAAACCATTATCAAGCTAGTCTTGCTCAAGCCTCCTCCTCGTCTGAGTCCTTCCTCCCCATGTAGGTCCTTAATCTACCACCACTCGCTATTCTGCTCTACAGTTCTGGTGTGTCAGTACTTTCACCTTCTGCTCCAAGTCTCTGTTGTCATCCTGGTGCCATTATTCTCCCGTACCAAGGTCCCATTCATCATTGTCTCCAGCCACAATCTCTTCCACAAGCCCTTCATCCTCCACGTATCTCAATGCCTAGCCCCATGGTAGGTTTTTCACCATTTTTTCTGCTCTGAGAAGGAAGGAAATGCTCCTTTCTCACTCGTCCCATAGTTTTTCAAACCGCTCCAGGTCAATGGTTCTAATCAGTTGTAATTTCATGATTTCCCTCTCGTTCATGTGTAACATGTAGTAGTTCTGCAACATTGGGATCTACTTGTTTTCATCCATATTATCCAGGGTTGCATCAATGTCCCCTAGCCAGGCATGAGCAAACACCATTTGCATGAGTTTCTTTCCATTCTCCTTGGAGACACCCATGTGTAGTAACATAGCCAAGAACAAGGTTGAGATTTTTGAATTTGACCTTAATCTGTGGTATGCCCTCAAAAATTACAAACCCAAAACTTTCTTGGTCGCCCAGAGGACTAATGGATGGGAGGAAACCAATAGGCCCTGAATCCTTTTGTCTATTATTTCACCCATGAAGGATTATTGATGCTTCCCCATGTTCAAGAATAGTGGGGTCTCCATTGTATTTGACACTGGATTCACACACCAATTCTTTGATACTCAGACTCATTACCAAATTTCACTGCACCTTTCATTCTCTCTTGCTTCTAAAAATAGAACTCTCGAGTTTTGCCCATACTTTCACCAATCTTGGCCTTTTAATATCGATGGCATTACTTCCTCATTATGAGCCTTTTAGAGTTCATGCCTTTTGAAACGTGTCTGCTCACCACCACCTTACTATTGATATGAATCTGCTTAATTTTGAGGGATCATGCAAGCAAGACGATCATTTCCTTTATCTCAAGACTTGTTTGAATGTCCTATCTCTTGCCTTCTATTTATGGCTTGCATCTTGTCAATCCAATCAGCTTTGATTTTGTCCTTATTTCATTATGTCCTTCATCATTCACTATTTGTTTTGATATTTTCTAGTGGTTGCTTTTGGTTACTAGATTTCCTTTCCTTCCACTCTGAAATCTCTCTAACAACCCAACCTTCTACCTACGTGTTATTCTTTGCCGCCTCTTTTTCCAACTCATCTTCCTTGTTGTTACCTTCCTAATATATGTGACTTATTTAAAATACCTTGAATTTAGTTATGAGTTGTTTGATGTGTTGCAATAGATGATTTAGTTTCCAATTCAGATTGCTACCTCTTCAAATAGCATTGATTGTGATGAGGGATTCCCCTTCCAAGTGTATACGCTTCGCTCCCAACTCTAAGTCTAGTTGTAAGTCGATGGTTGTTGCTCTAAACTCTAATTCATTATTTGTGCACACTCCCAATGATATGGATTTTTTTTCTAGAGTCATACCATGTGAATCCTTGGCTATCCTTCCAACTCCTCCAAGTCCTAGATTCCCACAGGCTTCTCCATCGAAATTTATTTTAATCCAACCTTCCTCTTGTTCTTTCCAAACTACTTCTGCTCTCTTTATCTTCGATGTATGTGGTATGTTGTTCCCACTAAGTAGTGGTGCCTTCAATCCATCAAAATTTTTAATTAGGTTGTCATCCCAGTTTGTGAACTTTTTCTACTTGCCTACTTTTTTTTGGGCATCTTCATTGACCAGTTCTATTATGGCCCTCTCAATTTTCCCCCAAAGCCTATCTTCATTCATCTCCTTCCCTTGAAAAAACCTTTTGTTATGTTCCTTCCAGATTTCCCATATTACAACGGATGGGGTTATTTTCCATATTCCACTAAATACCAATTTATTACCTCCTTGGGTCCACATTTTGAACCAGGACACTAGGTCTTCTAGCATGGTGCATTGCAGATTTAATTTTCTCCTGACCCTACCCCATCAATCATTTGAATATGGGAATGTCAAAAGAAGATGATCTACAAATTCTTCATTCTCTTTGCACATTGTGCATCTTCTCGAACCTTGAACACCAAAGGTTGCTAATCTATCCTTCATGAGTATTCTTTTTTGAATCATCATCCGTACAAAGAATCCTACTTTGGGAAGGCATTTTTCCTCCATATCAACTTGTATGGCCAGTCTTTTCTTGCCATGGCCAATTCTTTAATCTTATATCTAAACTTCATTTTGTATGAGCCTATAGATGACCCACGCCATCTGATTATGTCCTTGTCATTGGATGGGACAAAATATCTACCTTTGATAATTTCTATTAATGCCTCTTTTTGTGCTTATGGAGCATTGAGGGTTTGTAGATCATTCCAACTCCAACAGGGGATCCGTTGATTATCAGTTATCCTGCCATTTTTGGAAACCTTATTCACCCATATTCTTGTCATTTCTTCCTTAATTTATTCCAATCCCAGGGAGTTTTTGATGGGGGATTTTCCACACCATGATTCATTCCAAAAGGATGCACCATTTCCATATCTAATCTCGCAAGTTACATGCTTAGATATAATGTCTTTGCATTCCAAAATGAAGTTCCAAATTGTAGAGCCTCTCGATGGGTTCATTATGGTAAGAATTTTGGATGGCTCATCCGAATCTAGATACTTTCTTCTCATAATTCTAACCCACTTATGCTCACTTTTTGTATGAAGGTCCCATACTAGTTTAGCCCCCATGGCTTGATTCATTAGCATTAGTTGTTTAATCCCAAGCCCACCAGCTTCTTTGTGTGTGCACACCTTGCCCCAGGCCAGCAATGGACTTTTTTTGTTCCCCTGTTCCACTCCAAAAGAATTTCCTAAATATTTGAGTCATAGATTCTTCCATTGCTTTTCGTAACTTTACACATGACATTGAATACACTGAAATGGTTGGCAATACTGATTTCACCATTAATAATCTTCCTGTTGAGGACAACCACCCGCCTTTCCAAGTTCCCAATTTGTTCTTGCAACTATTTACCAAGTTCTCCCAATAGAAATTTTTGTTTATCCCTACAAATAGAGGCATCCCTAAAAATCATCCTGGTAATGTTGTCACTTTTAGATTCAAGATTTTGGCTAGATCCTTTTGTAGAATTGGTTGAGTTTTGAGGAAAAAGACTAATGAATTTCCCCAATTAATACTTTGTCTTGATGCACTACAGTAATCCTCTAGAAATTTCTTGATCACCCCTGCTTCTCTTCTACTAGCCTCCCCCAGAAGAATGGTGTCATCTACAAATTGTTGATGTGTAGTGGGTTCCATACCATTTGCCACATGAATTCCCACCCATTTCCCTTCCCTTCTCATCTTTTGTATCTCTCTCCCCAATACCTCTGCCATGATTATGAACAAGAAGGGGGAGAAGTGGTCACCTTGCCTTATTCCCCTTGTAGAAGAAAAGAATCCATGTGCATGTCCATTCACTAGAACAAAAAATTTGGTTGTACAGATACAACTCTTAACCCAGTTTATCCATTTTTTATCAAACCCAAATTTCCCCAGAACTTCCAAGATAATTGTTTTGTCTACCATGTCATAAGCTCTAAGAATATCCAGTTTCAACACCATACATGCTTCTTTATTCTTCCTAGCTGAGTGTATGGTTTCATGAGCAATTATTATTCCTTCTGCTATCGACCTTCCTAAGGAAAATCCACACTGCTCTTTTAATATGGCCTCATTCAGAACTTCCTTGAGTTTGTTTGCTATTATTTTGGTGACCATCTTATACAATGTATTGCATAATGCAATTGGTCTGAAATCACTCATCATCTAAGGATCTTTTTTCTTGGGGATTAGAGCTATAAATGTATGGTTTACTGCCCCCAGAATTGTCATTCTTCTCCTAGATTCTTCTGCTACTGCCAATAGATCTCTCCCAACTGTGTCCAAATTTTTTTGGAAGAAACTGGCTGGGAAGCCATCTAGCCTCCGGGCCCTGTCTAGATTCATCTAGAAAACTACTTCCTTGACTTCTTCCAAAGAAACCTTATGATACATCCACCTATTATGTTATTCCTTTATGATTGAAGGGATTGAGTTCAACAGTCTTTCCCTTGTTGCTCTATTCTTCTGGCTTTCCCTATTTAGAATGTCTTCAAAGAAACTGACCACCTCCTTATTCACTCCCTCAATAGATTGATTTGTTTCCCCACTTTCCTTCTTAATTTTTGATATCATGTTATTGCTTTAGTTGGAGATTGTTGTTTTGTGAAAGTATTTGGTGTTCCTATTCCTTCTTTCAACCAAGTTTCATTTGATTTATGTTGCCAGAAGCAATCTTCCCTCTTCATTATTTCTGCCAGTTCTTCTTTCAGACATTTCTCATTCTCAAAATTGACTGCATCCATTCCTTTTTCTATGTTATTCTCATTCAAGGTTGTAATATCTTGCTATATTATTTCTTTCTCCTAGAAATTATTCTTGAAGTGAGACTTGTTCCAATATTTGATTTTGTTCGTGATGTATCCTAGCTTCTTTTTTATCTTGTATAGCTCTAATTTAACTCCAAACTTAATCTCATTCCACCTCCCATCTATTAGCTCTGGAAAATGTTTATCCCTCAGCCACATATTTTCAAACTTGAATGGACTTCCTTTAGGGGGTTCATCCTACCCAAAGGAGAGAAATACAGGGAAATGGTCAGACCTTGTGTAAGGTAGGATTTGGGATTCATGTGTGGCTATTGCCGCTACCCAGTCCCCCCAAAGCAAAAATCTATCCAGTCTTTTAGCTATGTTGGTGAAGCCCATCCTTCTGTTTGACCATGTGAAAGTCCCATTTTTGGTTTGCATGTCTGTTAGATGATTGTTGTCTACAAATTCTTCGAAATCTCTTTGAATGGTTGTTTTTCTTCCTAGGCCCCTTGCTTCTCCTCATTTTTCAAGGTTGCATTATAATCCCCTACTACTATCCCTCTCTCACATTTCCAATTTTCCAGTTCACTTGAGATTTTATTCCACACCTATATTTTTTCCAAAATGGCTATTGTACCATATACATTGATGATGATGAAGATTTTATGTCTCCTCAGTCCCTTGAAATTTATCAACTTCCAATTGTCATCTTCTTTTTCCACTTCCCCTTCTATTGTTGGAGGATTCCATATTACTCCCAAGCCACTAGATGCACCTATAGCCTCCTTGAATTGTCCTTTCCATTTCCTCCAATTTCTCAATATTTTATTTCCCTCATCTTTACTTAGACTCCTGGATTAGAACTATGTCCACTTTTGATTGGTCAATTTGGTGCTTGACCATGCGCTATTTGTTAGGGGCATTGATGCCAATGACATTCCATCTTATTATCCTCATTTGGACCTGCGAAGGAGGACATCCTTCCTAGCTCTTAGTTTCCTCTACCTTGTAGCATTACTTGCACTTAATTTGTTTTTATTTAACTCTTTGTTACATCATTTACTAGTAGTGGTTGATATTATATATGTGCATTGCAATTTTTCATCCTCTTTCTCATTTAGTTGCATATCCTAAAATATAATATTTTTACTTATATTTTCACATGAGATAAATATTGGACACACACTTAATGAGAACATCTCATAATTGATGAGATAGATAACATTAATTAGATACTAATAAACCCTAAATGAATAAAATAGTACTGAGTTATTTTCTCACATTTATTTGTTGTCATGAGAAACTAGTTATTTATTTGTATTTTGGTCTTGGGAAGAGTATCTCAAAAATCACACATGACATCAAAGTAAATATATGCCAAATATTATAACCATATCAAAGATAGTGAATATGACTAAAGTGTTATCACCATTAAACCATAAATGCAAAGACTATTTACTAGTCTCAATGACACCCTTAATGTGTTATTGCATAAAATATTAGGTTGTAATATTTGAAATAACATCAAATTAACCACCCTAGGTGTTATATATGTTCTGGGGTGTTTATCTAATCCAAGAATTTGTGTGTTTCAAAGCATTACTCTAGTTTATTGGATAAAATAATAAATTGATATGAAAAAAAAAAAACTTATTTTAGATTACCAATTAAAAAAAACTAATACTAAGTTGGGAATTGACTGGATATAAGTCAATGTGAGTAGGGAAAAAAAGTGTCCCTAGTTTACTATAGGGTTAACTTGATTGAAGAAGACTTGTAGAGGATCATAGGAGTAGCTTAGTAAAATTTCAAGTACTTTTTTATTACCAAGGTAAAAATTATAGGAACTTAGGTATTGGTTCAAAAATGAAGGAATATGGGGCACTAGTGTAGACTTTATTACTAATTACAAATGTTGGTGAAGGCTATGACATTGGTTCTAGGAATTTATATAGGGTGTAGGTAGTAGGGGATGGTTTTATTTTTAGGAATAAATATTATCATAATACAGAGGAAAATGTTATAGTTTGGAACTAGGGAACTTAGTGTCTTGGAGATGAAACATAGAAAAAGTTGAAACCTATGGTTTATGCATTTTTTTAGAATATTTCATTAATTAGAGATTTGAATGGTAGTGAGGGTTTGATGGATTTGGGAAAGGTATGAGATTGACTTACAACCTAATAGGTGAGTCAACCAACCCTTGAAAAAAATTGAAAATGTCTTAATGATGAAATGTAATGATCTAACTAGGCTAATAGTGCAATTTACTATTCTAATACAAATACATAAGACACACAACGTCAAAAGAAAATTTAGATAATTAAGCAGGACACTATGCACCTATGGTTCAAAGTTGAGCCTGATTTTGGAGGACACTCATGCCCAAGGCATGAATGTTCTTGTATGATTTTTTGGATATGTTTTCAAGGTCCTCTAATGTCAGATTCAAGATTCGAATTGATGCCTTCAGATCTGTCAAAACACTACCAGATATTTTGTAACTAAATTTTTGTAGCTTGACAAGATGTAGGTCTTCAAATACAACAATGAAAAATTTGTCTTCAAAATATTTTCAATATTATTCAAACTTGAGATCTACACATTCACAAAGATAGGAAATGTTGGGCCATTTTAGGGGCTTGCCTCATTCAAACCCCATGTAAGTGTTTCCACTTCCACAATGAAAAATATCAATGATAAATGGATAATTGAAAGGAAGAAATGATGAAATCTTAAAGTGTTGCAACTCAACACCTTTCAATGGCTTCCTTGAAGGACTGAATACATACACATCACCTCAAGGACTTCGATCTTGATTTTCTTGATTTCCTGAATGCTTGGATTACTCAAAGACCTACAAAAGTGTTAGCCTTCACAAAAATACTGGAATATTATATTCATTGATGTCAAAATGGGATATCTATGTGATATCCTACTTGGGTAACTAGTGATTTTTGGTTGAAGGGATGAATACAAATGTATTCAATCATGGCGTTGAAATAAGCTTTATATTCCATCGTTGACTATCTATTGACGGTTGCAAGTTTCTTAAGTGCCAACTTAAGCCCTTGAGTTCATTGGGGCAACTGAACCTCTTTCCTTTCACCTACCAGCTCAACAAATATTCAATGATCATAATACTTTACTAGTCAAGAGGTAAATATTTGTCCTTAGTAAGATCTATGGCAGTGATTGAGGATTGAAGATTTCAAGGTTCCTTCTGAGAGCTCAATGTGAATATTGTAGATTCCCATCTAGATTCCCTGGAATAGCATAGTAGTGCACATTGTGGGACCGAATTGATAGATAGGTGTTAAGGGTGATTGGTGACATGAAGGTAGGTGGCAATGTTTAACTAACTGATATAGAAATTCACATATCTATTGTGAATTGCATGGGTATGTCAAGGTGATAGATGATGATAATCTACCAGTCTACTAAATATTTGGTGGAACCGCATCTAACCTCATAAAATTATGGATTTTTGATGCATGTCTTTTAGAACTCAATGTCAGCAAGTTGCATAAGGTAAAGATCGATGATAGTCTTCAAAGATGATCAAATTAGTGACACAAACATATAGGTGATGAAAAATTTGACTAAGATTCATTACAAAGAATATGAATTAAATTCTATTGGAAATCCTAGCTGCTTTGTGTGCCAGAAATAGAAATATCTTTGATTTTTCATAGGTGGATGTGTGGCTCGATGTTTTGATAACTTGTAAAAGAAGATAAATATTGAACCCTTATAGAGGAAAGATATGGTGTGAAAATCTTGAGGATGATGTTGAAAGTTGGTGAGGGTTAACATTTTAAGTCATCCATTTATTCACCCCCCCCCCACTCTCAGTGGATCATTGTGTTCAAAAAAATTGTATCAGAGCTCTAGGTTCCCTAGGTGAAGCTTAATCAGCTTGGGTAGATTATGGTAGTGTGAACACTATAGACCATCAGGAAGGTTCATCCACAAACAAAGTACCTCTCTTCAATGGAACATATTATGCTTTTTGGTGCCATGAAATGGAGGCATATTTGGAATCTCTAGGAGTTGATGTTTGGATGTTTTTTAAGATCAACTATGTTCCTCGTCCTACTCCTCCCACTCATGCATCTGGGAAGAAGGACTATGATAACAATGAAAGAGCAAGGTATGCCATTATCTGTAGCTTCTCTAGATCTATGTGTGGCAAGATTATGCATTATAAGACTACACATGATATATGGGATAAATTGAAATGAATCTATGAAGGATATGACAAAGTAAAATTAGAAAAGCTTCAAGTGTTGAGAGCTATATTTGAAGGCCTAAAGATGAATGAAGAAGAGAATTTTGAATATTATCTTCTAAGAGTTGAAGATATAGTAAATTCTATTAGACGGTATGAAGAAGAAGTGAAAGAAAACATTGTTGTACATAAATTTCTAAGGTCAATGAAAAAAAAATATGATCCCAAGATCTCTACAATCAAAGAATGAAGAGAAATAGACAAGCTCACTCTTGATGAGTTGCATGGGATATTCACTACATATGAGATGAAAATGAGGGATGGAGAACCATCCAAGAAAGAAGTCGCATTCAAAGCTATCAACAAGGTGAAGGATGAAGCACCTAAGAAATAAAAAGATAAAACAACTACATTTGGACATGATGAGACTAATGAAGAAGAGGCAAACTTCATCGAGAGACTTAGAAGAGGATTTAGAAAGTACAAAGGTAAATTGCCCTTTAAATGCTTTGAATGTGGAAATGTGGGTAATTTTTCTACTAAATGTCCATACAACAAGAGAGGAAACTCTAAGCAAGAAGAGGATGATAAGATGAAGAAACCCTACTACCCTAAGAGAAGGAATTTTCAAAAGAAGAAGAAAAGTCTATGCATCCAAGAGGACGGTGATGTTTCAGATGATTATTATAGCTCAAATGATGAGAAAGATTGCACCTTTATGGTAAAAGAGAATGAGTTTATTTTCATGGAAAAAGAGTCTAAGGAACAAAAGGATGGAAAGGTTAAAAATACCGATGAAGTAGTTGAAGTAGGAGAGGTTGAACTGGAAGGAGAACTTATTTGTGCCATAGATGAGATAGATGATCTCAAAGATGAAATTGAGAAATTGAAAAGAGAAAATAAGCACCAAAAGAGGCTTGCATAAAAATATTCAGACAAGCCAACCAAAGATATTAAGGAATCCAATCTGATGGTAGTAAGTCTGCAACTTCAAATAGAGGAAGCCAAAATAATGGAAGAAGTGATAAAATCCAAATTAGAATCAAAGATGGACAAATGCATGAAGCTTGAGGCAGAATTAGTTTCCTTGAGAAAGGATTTAGAGAAATCCAAAGGGCATTTTGAAAAAGGACTAAAGCTAAAAGGTGGATCAAATATTTTGGATGAGCTATTAAGCACACAAAAACCCTCTAGCAAAGAAAAGGGCTTGAGAAAGGTAAGAGCACATTCATGGACACTTCAACAAAATTATATGAAAGATTTAGGGTAGAAGAATAGTCCAAATCTATCAATGAAAGTGATTGGAAAGGGAGTGAACTCAAAGAGAACCCTACAAAATTTGAGAAAACTAAGGAAGAAAAGAGGCATGTTGCTGAAAAAAAGGACAATCGGTCGGTCCCTGGCCAATAAAAGAAGAATAAAAACATAACAAGAATGAATGTTGATGGATTTGCAAGAGTGCATGATCCTAGGAGAAAAAGACAAAGAAGACCATCTCATTCTACTCAAGGAAATGCGTCGACCAAGTATCCATCATACTTCTATGGTTATTTCTATGCTTGTAATCAATTTGGCCATAGGGCTAGAGAGTGTAGAGTGGCCCCTAAAAGGAGTACAAAATTTGTAAGAAAAAACACTTTTTCTCCTTTGATGGATATGAATATAATCTGTTACAACTACAACAATTTTGGTCATGTAGCTAGAAATTTTAGAACAAAATTTATAAGACCAAATTTTCAATCTAAAAAGAATAAAATCATATCTCCCAACTTGAAAAAGGAAAACAAGGTTCTTGAGAAAGAGGAGGAGAAGGTTGAGAAGAAATATAAGAAGGTATGGAAGGAGAAAGAGCACAATTCCACTCAATCTATGATTTCCCAAACAACACCCCATACTAAAAAGAAAAATTTATGGGTAATAGATAGTGGTTTCTCCAGCATATGACTAGAGATAAAATAAAGTTCATTAAAATCAAAAAATGCAATGGTGAATTTGTGAGTTTGGATGGCAATATAGAAGTTAAGATATGTGGGAAAGGCATATTGAGTCTAGATGGAAAAAATCCCACAAAATATGTCTCATATGTTGAGGGATTGAAGCACAACCTATTAAGTGTAAGCTAGATATGTGACAATGGCTACAAGATCAAATTTGATTCAGAAGGATGCAAAATAAAAATAAATGGGAAAAAATTTGCACAAGGATTATGAATTGATAGCAATCTCTACAATCTTTGTGAAGTAAACGGTCAGAGTTGTTTGATAGGGCAAGCTAATGAAAGTTGGTTGTGGCAGAGAATACTAGGACATGCAAATTTTGATAATTTGGTAAAAGTAAGATCAAGAGGTCTAGTAAGACACGTGCCTAAAATAACCAAGCCTACAAACATTATATGCAAAGAATGCCAACATGGAATACAAACAAAGGCCAGCTTTCCAACCAAGGAATATTCAACAACCAAGCCTTTACAGTTGGTCCATACGGATTTATGTGGACCTATAAGGACAAGAGGATTGCAAGGAGAAAGATACTTCATGTCACTCATAGATGACTACACAAAAATGACATGGGTAACCTTTCTGAAAGATAAGTCACAAGCATTTGAAAGATTCAAAATTTTTAGGAAAATGGTTGAAAAGGAGATAGGTAGAAGGATCAAATACTTAAGGTCAAATAGAGGAGGAGAGTTCGCATCAAGTGAATTTGTTGAATACTATGAGGTACATGGAATTAAAAGACAATACTCTATGCCAAGATCTCCACAACATAATGTAAGTGTATAAATAAAGAATAGAGTAGTGAAGGACGTGGCCAGAACAATGTTAAATGAGGCCAAGTTAGCAAACATGTTTTGGAGGGAGGTAGTTCATATGGTAGTTTATATTTTGAAGAGAGTTCAAATAAGGTCTCATAGTGACAACACAAATTATGAACTATGGTACGGTAGAAAAGCCTCTGTTAAATATTTTAAGGTATTTGGCAACAAGTGCTATATTAAAAAGGAGGATGAAAACATAGGAATTTTTGAGTCAAGGAGTGATGAAGAAATATTTCTAGGATATTCCACCCAAAGAAAATCCTACAAATGTTATAACAAAAGGCCGAACAAGATGGTGGAAAGCATAAATTTTAAGATTGATGAGAGCATAAAGCATATCAAATTAGATAGACAAGAAACTGGAGATGACTCAAACTTTGAATACAATGCTACAAATAATGAAAAAGAATCTAAAGAAGAAGTTGAGAAATCTCCTATAAAGTATGTGCAGAAGGATCACCTAGTAGATCAAATAATTGGGGAGAAAAATGAAGGTGTCCAGACTAGGAGAAGACTTGCAAAGAACAAAGAACAAGTAAACTTTTCTCTCATGTCTTAGATTGCACAAAAAATCTTTTCTTAAGCTAGCCAAGATGAGAGTTGGATAAAAGCCATGGATGAAGAGCTAAATGAAGATGGAGCGGTTGTAAGGAATAAAGCAAGGTTGGTGTGCAATGGGTATGCACAAGTTGAAGGCATTGATTTTGAAGAAACATTTGCCAAAGTGGCAAGATTATAAGCAATTAGAATGTTTCTTACATTCTCAATATATATGAAAGGAAAAGCAACAGTGTAGAAATGCTTTCCTAACACTAAACCTATAGAGGAGAAGTGCAAAGACCTATTTTAACCCTTCTTAAAACAATTGAGATGAACACATAAAGGATAACAAGAGTAACTGAAATAAACAATCACATAGATAATGCCAGATTTACATGGGAAAACCCTTGCAGGAGAAAAAAAAACACCACACCAAGCAAAATCACTTTATATTATAGTTAAAAAAAGGGTTTACATACAAATTTATAGACTTGACTTGAAGATGTCAGCTCTTAACAGCATTCAGTCGACCTCTTTACTATTACAATGCTATTACCGCATATAATGAATCTCAACTCTCACCATCACCTTAGTCTCTATGCCTTATCTCTCTAACAACCAAAGGGGGATCCAATTTAATTGTATACTTCACCGACAAGCAACTAGATCTCTGATCAGATTACCCTATAATCATGCATCGGGCCGCCCAAGCATTTAATTTTGTTACAAAGAATTACCTAGATTTGGATTATTTCAACCATCAAATCAGATCTTATAGTTAATGCACATATTGCTTTCACAGATTTAAACATTCGACCAATAACAGTTGATTTACAACAATGATGTAAAATCAACGAATGAGATTGCGCCACATGTCATCACACCATTCATCCATCACTTTGATTATCAAAATAGTCAATGATGCCCCGAGAATCTCCTACCGAGCTACTGCGGTATGGTGATAACCATCCGATCACCAAACCGCCAGAGTCCACCAAGACACGTGCACACATCTTGTGCACTTTCAAGGAATCAAAAAGGGCATCTTCAAAATTACCAATAGGCTTCTCCAAAACAACATGTGTTTGAAGCCTACTTACCTCGCATACCAACAAGTGTCAAACACTTAGACAATTCCGCTCGGTTCACAAAATTTCATTGGTACTCACCTCAACTGAGTGTAGAATAAAATGAGCACCATTGGATTAGTCAAAACCCAACCATAGATCAAGATCCTCATTCGCTAGTACACTATGTTGTGGTCCCCACCAAGTTGCTTCCATCTGTCATCAGTCCATTGGTGTAGCCCGGTGAAGGGTTCCACCGATGACCCCAAGTCACATCGATAGAGCATATCATTCTATCATTGAGACTACCAATCAGGTTCCACCAATGATGCCAAGTCTCACTGACACAACATCCAATTGTATATCAGCATATCGATGAGACAACACATCGTCACTCATCAATATGCGATCATTCTGCCGATGAAGCCAAGGACCATCATGCTCCCACCAAAGGGAAGGAAGGACTCCATGGTAAGGAAGGTAAATTCATCAAGTCCTTAACAGAGGCTCAAGCCAGCAAGTTGAGGCACATTTTCCAACAATATAAAGGATTTAAAGTATATTATATGGATGTTAAATCTGCATTTTTGAATGGAAACCTAGAAGAGGAAGTCTACATAAACAAACCAGATGGTTTCCGGCTATTAGAGGATGATTACTATTTCCATGGATTAATAAAAGCATTGTATGGTCTAAAAAATGCACCAAGAGCTTGGTATTCAAGGTTAGACCAATACCTACAACAACAAGGTTTCTAAAAAGGATGTGCATATAGCAATTTATATTTCAAATATGAAGGTGAGAAATTGATTATTGTTGTTGTTGTATATGTGGATGAGATCATATTTGGTGGTAGCAATGATAAAATGTGTAAAATATTTTCTACAAATATGCAAGATGAATTTGAGATGTCACTATTGGGAGAATTATCTTTTTTCTTGGTTTATAAATAATGCAAACTGAAAATGGGATATTTATATCTCAAACTAAATATGCTAAGGAAATGCTTAAAAATTTTGGCATAGAAGATAGCAGACTAGTCAATACCCCTATGATAACAGGCTGCAAGTTGAGAAAATTTGATGAGTCACTAGATGCAAATTAGACTATGTATAGGTCAATGATTGGAAGTTTTCTATATTTGACTACATCAAGACCAGATATTATGCAACAAGTGTGTATGGTAGCAATATTTCAGGCTGCACCAAAAGAGTCTCATGTCAACGCAGTGAAAATAATATTAAGATACATCAAAAGTACAACTGATTATGGGTTGTGGTATCCCAACAGCAAGGATTTTTCTTTGATAGCATATACAGATGTTGATTGGGATGGATGTGTAGATGATATAAAAAGCACAAGTGGAGGATCATTCTTCATGGGAGATAAGTTGGTGTCCTTGATGAGCAAGAAGCAAGAATCAGTCACTCTTTCCACAATAGAAGTAGAGTATGTGGCAAGAGCAACATGTTGTACTCAAGTTCTATGTATGAAGTAGACACTCAAGGACATCAAGGTAGAGTACAAGGAACCTATCTCTATCCTTTGTGATAATTCAAGTATAATAAATATCTCAAAGAATCCAATGATGCACTCCAAAACAAAGCACATATCCATAAAGTATCACTTCATTAGAGAGAAGGTTGCAAATAAAGAGGTCAGCATGAAATATGTTCCCACCAAAGAATAAGTGGCTGACATTTTCACCAACCCTCTTCCAAAAGATCAATTTGAATAAATGTGGTAGAATTTGGGTGTCCTTTCTCCCATGTCATATCACTAAATATTGGTGATAGGGCATGAGTCTAGGGAGAGCTTCATTGCTTCTTCATTCTTCCCTAGAAAAGTAAAGGCAGCTCAAGGCAAGTAAAAATTATTTAATAAATTTCTAATGACTCGATGGTTGTTGATTCAAGGATCCCCTCTTTCTCTTTGAATTGCTTGTCAAAGGGGGAGTATTCCTTCAGGGGGAGTGTTCCCTTTTCCATTGGTGTCAAAGGGGGAGAATGGTATCAAATTCAAGCAACTGATGCTCATGCAATTGAGCAAGGGGGAGTATAGGGCATGGACTGCAATATCTTTAATTGGCACAGGGCTTCTCAGTAACTAGTATAGAGCATGCATTAGATTCAAATAATATAGGCTGAGTGAGCATTTGATTTTACCATCAATGAAAAAGAGGGAGATTGTTGGCATAGTATTGTTGTTGATGTCAAAAGGGGATGTTTGTGTGATATCTTTCTTGGGAAATTGGTGATGTTTGGCTAAAGGGATGAATTCAAATGTATTCAGTCATGGCACTGAAACAAACTTTATATTCCAATGTTGACAATCTATCGGTGATTACAAGTTGCTTAAGTGACAACTTAAGCCCTTGAGTTTGTTGGGGTAACCGACCCTCTTTCCTTGCACCTACTAGCTCGACAAGTATTCAATGATTATAATAATTCCCTATTCACAAGGTAAATATTTGTCCTCAATAAGATCTACGGTGGTGATTGAGGATTGAAGATCTAAGGTCCCTTCTGATACCTCAATGAAAATATTGTAGATTCCCATCTAGATTCCCCAGAATAGTACACTATTGCACATTGTGGGACAAGATTGGTAGATAGGTTTCAAGGGTGATTGGTGACATGAAGGCAGGCAACAATATTTGATTGATCGATATAGAAATTCACATCTTCGTTATGAATTGCATGGGTATTTCAAGGTGACATATGACAATAATCTACCAGTCCACTAAATATTTGGTGGGACCACGTCTAACCTTGTGAAACTGTGGATTTGTGATGTGTGTCTTTTAGAACTCACTCTCGACAAGTTGCCTATGGTAAAGATCAATGGTAGTCTTCAAAGAAAATCATTATCCGATGATCGTGTTTTAAAAGATTGAATGGTGAATGTTGATTGATGGATTGTGGCATGAAAAGAACTAATCAATGACTAAGGTTTAAACCAAGAATCCTTAACGGCTATGATAGTGTGAACTAGGGTTTCAACTGTAAACCAACTTAGGGAGAGAATTTGATTGGCCCAACCACTTCAACTACCAATATCAATGATGATTAGATGATTAGATTAGTGACATAGACATATAGGTAGAAGACAATATGATTAAGATTTTTTACAAAGAATATGAATTAAATGCTATAGAAAAGCCTAGCTACCTTATGTGCTAGAAATAGAAAAATCTTTGTTTTTTGATCGATGGATGCATGGCTCAATATTCTGATAACTTGTAAAAGAAGATAAATATCAAAAAATTACAGAGGAAAGGTATGGTTTAAAAATATCAAGGATGATACTAAAATTCAGTGAGGGTTAAAATTTTAAGTCATCTATTGATTCACCCCCTCCTAGTAGATCATTGTGTTCCAACAAAAACAATGACAATACAAACACACATAAATTCACATAGAATTGGACATTATGTTAGGATCTTGAATTGTTGCACTATAGCTCTAAAATTTTGCTCATGACTTGCTCAATAATTATCTTGATCATAAGTTTTCCAATATTTTTCCACTTAGGTTTAAAATAGTGCAATAACTAGCTATTTATATGCATTTATTCAATTTCCTGAAAATTAAATCTCGATCACTGTCTATAGACAATTGAATTGAAAATATTAAATTTTTGACACCAACATATTTGAATTTGGGGCCAAAATAGGGGGACACTCACGCCTAGTGTGTGAGTGTACTTGCCCTATTTTTTAAGATTTAGGTGTCAAGGGCAAGGTCTTAGATAGATGCAATTGGTTCCCGCTTGCAATTCCTCATAAATTATCAAAAATAGGCCTATAATGCACATTTTAGGAAATTAAATACTCAATTAGGTCCAATAATTTAAGGGGATACCAAACATAAGGTGAAATTTTCATGGGTGATAGTTTATGATGGTGCATTTAGTCACCACTTTAGTGAGATTATGAACTCACGCTCATACTCACACTAAAGTAGAGAATCTATGTTAAGAGGGGTTCGATTGTCTAAACTTTGAAGAGATAGGATGACTAAAGATCAAGGAAGGTTTTCAAACCCCAAGATCCAAGATCCCATGGAAAACCAACATAAGCACAAAGTAACACACATATGTATGAAATGCAGCAAGACAACATACACAAACATACATGTCAGAAAATATAAAGAATACATGATGAAAACACATGACATAATGGAACATATAGATGATGATCATATGATAAAAAAACGATGTAAACACAATGTAAACATGAAGAAGGCACACAAAAAGGAGAAAAACAAAACACAAGGTTAGTAATAAAATATTTGAGCCTATAAGGTAGAGAGATCTCTGTCTTAAATTGTCTCAATTACCAAATGTCATCCATCGAATGTGTTTCTTCCACAAGGATGTAAAATCACTTATAAAACACATGGCTCCACTGGCAAGCAAGGTGTGTTATGCTAGGTGGCCATGTTAAAAAAAATTCATGACTCACAACATAACAAAGTCCAATATTTGCTAGGTGAATCACAAACAAGAAAGCACATGGGCTAGTGAGGACCGTTTTTCACTAGGTGACCCCCTAATACAAGGTAGAAAAATGAGAAACACACTAGGTCTAGTGAGGAATTTTTTTCACTAGGTGTGTGCTCATAACCATACCAAGAGTTATAGTCCCTAATAACCTTGATAAAGTTCTATAAAATGATCAAAATTATATGCCAACGCTACACTAAGTTCATCACTTGTGAACAAAGTGAAACAAAAATGCCAAGGTTTAATTTCATTGGGGATTAATGCAACAAGGTTAAAGACCTCAAATGATATTGTAACATCACTAAAAAATGTGCTTAAACAACAATGGTGCATTGCTCGATACATGAAGGTCACACCTTAGGGAACATCACACATGACATTACCACTAAGAGAGGACTAGTCGAGGAATAGAAAATCACACCTTAGGGAATGCTAGTCATAGTGTTACCACCAAGGAGAATGTCATATACCAAGAAATTTCACATTCCTATGGGAGATCAAGCCTAATATCACCACAAAGGAGACATGTCACATGGATTAAGAAGGCCACACTTTGTTTGACAAGGTCACACTTCCTAGGAGATGTACACTATCATCACTAAGAAGAGACCATTTCCTAAACAAATAATCAGTGGGGGACTATATGCCCCCCCTTAAAATGTCAACATACTTGCTATGTTGGTATTTTAAGGAGAAAGAGAGGATCCTTGAAAAGAAAGAACGCCTTCCAAAACTATTAATCTTTTCCCCCCAAGCATAGAGACAAAGACAACCACACCAATGACTATCATGTTGTTTCCATAAAAAATATGGTTGCACTTAAGATTGTACCACCATGAATGGAAATGAGAAAAACACATAAAGCTACAAATTCCGCATAGTAATGAGAAACATGACAGGATGAAGATCTTTATTGATTAGAGGAATTAGGTACATCAACACAAGAAAGAGCACCACAATCCTTAGTTGTATTTTATTACTCAAGGCTTGACACTCATTGGTAGAATGACCATGCACTTAATGATATGCACAAAATGAACCTTTTTTGTAGAATTTCATTCATGTTCTTGGAGGAAGAGAATCAAGTAGGTTTTGAGAAGCTTCATCAAGATATTCTCTTGATCAATAGTAGAAGACCTTTTTCTATTTTTTGGAAAAGATCTTTCTTGCTTACTACAAGATTCCATACATATACAAGACTCTTTAGGTTTAGATTATGAGATTTTTTACTCTCCCATAAAGGAGGTTGTAAAATCTAATGAACCCCAATCATCACTAAAACATGTGTTTGTAGATGAAGCAATATCATGAAAATTATTTATATTTGTCCTAATAATGTTTTGTGTGATGACATTGGCATTAAGTGAAGGTTTCTTTAATGTTTTTGTTTCTTTCAAAGGACAATAACCAAGACCTCTTTTTGTTTCTTGTATGCTAGGATCTATGGGGACATGGATACCTTGTTATTTTACACCACATCCTTTTCCATTTTAGCCAAACTGTTTCAAGATTTGGTATCCTCTTCCATAAAGTTTTTCCATTTCTTTTGAGGAAGGTGGTTTTTCATAGTCACTTTCATTATAGTTAAATGTATAATTCATGTTCTCCTCACTACTGGAAGTTTTGAACTCTTGTGTCTTGGATATTTCAATATCAGGTTGTGTCGATACCATCACAACTTCTTTCTCCTTTTCCTTCACTTTTTCTTTAATATTGTATTTCTCCATGAATGTAGGTGTAAACTCTAACGATCCCCAACCATCATCCAATAACTTTGTCACATTTGAAAGACACTTATATTTATCCTAAACTTGTAAAGGTTTCACTTTAATAGTTGGTTTCAATGTTCTAAGAGGATCCTCTATTCCTGTTTCATTATGTAAACATTGTTTAGATTTAAGGTTAGATTTTATCATGTAAACGTTATTGTTGTATATGTATGTAACTAAACAATGAAGTGTTGAAGGCACTACATTCATCTCATAGATCCATAGTCTACTAAGGAGAATATTATATGAAATATCATGGGGCATGACATGGATAGGATTTTGTAACATAACCTTACCAAATTTGACAAGTAACGTTATCAAACCAAGTGGCTTGCTTTCCATGTTATCAAAACTTTTGATTGAAAAATCAATGGGCTGAATTGAAGTTTTATCTACTCCAATTTTATCCAAAACATTTACACTACAAAAATTAATCCATGAACTATTGTCAATAAGGGTAATTCTAATCCTAACCCTATTAATAATAGCTATTATCATTAGAGCATGATTTTGTTTTTGTGTTTCCAAAGATGGTAACTCATTTTGATGAAAGACAATATCCAAATTAGGTTGATTCATATTCTCAACCAAAGCTGTCATATATTTGGTTGCATACTATAATGTTGTAAAATTGCACCCCTTGCAATTTCACTTACACTTTTCTATCCACTTTAGTGTCCACTCCCTCAGTATTTTTTTAGGCTCATTTTAGCCCCTACATCAACCTTTTTCCCTCTCAGGATGCTCAGGACCCTTTTTTAGCAGCTACCTTTGCACGTCAGCTTTGTGTCGAACCTTGTGTTTTCCTTGTTCCCGCCATTTTGTAGCATGATCTATCTAGACACTAGCATGTCATTTGGATGCATGCATAGTGTGCTAGCATCCCATGACATTTTGACATTTAAATGGCCATTTATGGGCCTTTTCCACTTGTCACTTACCTTTTGTTAGTTGAAAAAACTCGAGATTCCTTGTAAAGGCTTAGGAAGCTTCTTTTCCCTCTGATTCTCTCTTTAAAATTTATATTTTCAATCCATTAGGTCTTCTTGGTCTTTCTCTCTTGGAGACACTCTATTTTCTCTCTCACTGTCTCAAGCTCACACAACTCTCTTGCTTGCTACAACATTCTCAAGTTCTTACAACACTCTCTACTACTCTCTTGGATCTCATAGTTGTCTCTCTCTCTTTGGATTCCTCAAGCCTTGTAGGTGATATCTTACTTTTCTTGTGTCTTGGAGCATCTTGGGATTTCTCACATTGTCTATGCATTTTATCATTGTGTCCTTTATCTTGTCTACTTGTTTTCTTGTGTATTATTCTATCTATCTATCTATCTAGATGTTCATGGAGGTGGGAACACCGAAATGGGGTTCTAGCTGATTCAAGCCCCTAAACAGCCCCAATAATTTTCCCTCATCTTCTGTTTGTAGGTGTTCAAGATATCTCTTTGTTGGAGGCTTCGTTAATTGATTTTTTGTGAGCACTTTATTTCTCCTCTTTAGTTTTATCACTTATATTTCATTGAATTTTCTTTACTTTAGTTCTATTACATTTTTTATTTTCCTACATTCTTAAGAGTTCTTAGAAATCAGACTGTTAGTAGTCATTTAGCTATTTTTTGTGACACTCTCAGTTTTTGGTTCGTACGAGATTCCAACTTGCCTCTGGGACACCAGCACACCGCACTGTCATTTGTGTGTTGTGCTATTGTCCTTTAGCTGATAGATCATTAGTCTATCCAAAAAACCTTTGTGATCTATTCTTTTGGATTCTAGAACTCTTTCCTTTTTATCCTATCACTTGAGCATTATTCCTTGAGGTAGTTTAGGGAAATATGCTCCCTTTAGGCTCTTTGGTGTCTTAGATACTTGGGAGTAGCGAATCCCCCTTCTTTACACACACTAGGAGGGAAAAAAAAATTGCAAATCCTTTTAAAGCATTCCATGGTAAGTAGGAGATGTTTGAATCAAACCCCATAAGGATATCTTAGCAAGAGTTCTTTGAAGTTTCTCAACAAGATCAAAGTCTTTACCACTACATTGTAAAATGTTAGGTGTGGGTGGGATATATGGTTAAGTAAATGGGATGGAATTTGGTGTTTGTTTTGGTTTCTTATTATTTCTAGTGTTATATGTGTGAGCTATAGTATGATAACTTGTTTGTTGCAACACATGGTTACTACTAAGTTGTTTTGCAAATTTTAAGATAGCACTTGGAGGTTCAGGAGGTCCAATAATTAGAGAAATATTAGGAGGTCCAAAATTATTTTTAGGAGGTCCAATAATTAGAAGACTCTTAGGAGGTCCAAAAGAAGTTTTAAGGGGTCCAATAATTAGAGGAGACCTTATAGTAATTTTTGTGTTCATAACCTCAATGGATTTAACTTCTTCTTAATGATCTTCTACCAAGGGGGAATATAATATAGTCTAAGCATATTCATCTATGAACATAAAATTATCAATGATTTCATCCTATTTTCCAATAATATATTCCCAAGTAGGAGAGGAATGGGGAGAGAAACAAACAAGATTCTCATGATGCTCAATGATTCGATCTTCTAACACCAAGATATATTCTTCACAAATAGGAGAGATATCAGGAGAAGAAAAAACATGATTGTCATGATTGTAATGATTGCATTCTCTTTTGCCAAGGTAACCTCACACATAAGAGAGATAGTGGGAGAGTGATCAATGAAAAATAACAAAAATGGAGAAATGAACTCATTCTCATTGCTTGTAATAAAAATTCTCTGGAATGCTTAACAAGATTTGAAAATAGAACATGAATTATGATAACAAAATATTTTTTGCAATGAGAACATGATGTTATGCCCTATGGATCCTTCTTGAAATGTTTTTATAAAAATAGATAAGTACAAGATAAACAAAGATCATAAACAAAATTTGAACAATAGAAGCATACATCGAACACAAAAATAAAGATCTAAGAAAGATTTCAGCCAAAAATAGGAGGACATATGCACCTAGGCATCTGTGTCTTGGATAGGGTTTCAAGAAATTCAAAGTTTGACTGTTTAGGGTGTTGTTTAAGGTTAATGATTCTATATTCAAATAGGTGTAATAGTGAATATTTTCTAACTTTTTGCCAATTTTTTGTTTGTGAATTTGAGGGTACAAATGTGCAGCAATGTTGAAAGTAAATGACAATTTTGAAATACATAAGAAAATTTCAAACAACAGAATCCAACAGAGAACATGGAGACAAAGATATAATTCAAATTTTAGCCACAAAATATAGGATGGAGGCACCCAGGGTGCCTATGTCCTAGATAGGGTGTCTGAAAATTCAAAGTTTGATTGTGTTTGTATTGTTTAAGGTTTCCAATCCTATGTGTAGATAGGTTTGACAATGTATATTTTTTGACAATTTATTTTATTTTATGACTATGGAATTGAGAAATGCAAGTATCCAACAATGTGAAAAATTCTTGAACAATAAATGACACTTTGAAATGTATTTTTCAGATCTAAGATACAATGATTGATTAATTTGAAGATACAAATTTTTGAGAATGATGATTTGATGCAGATTTGAAACAAAACTATGCATTTTTTACTTTTTGGCTTAAATGAAAGATGCAATTTGAATGCAATGAATACTTTCAAATTTGTAACAACCTAATGAATGCAACTTGAATGTAGATATGATCTAAGATGACTGAAGCAAATCCTATTGCAACCTACGATGCAATATGATATTGCATTTTTTGGATTTTTTATGACTTTTTATGATGCAAACATGAAACTCTAAATGAGAAATGAAAACTAATACAATGAAAGATATAGATCTAGGGTGAATTTTAGAAGGTAAATAATGTTTAAAAGTTGGGTTCACCAAAATGAAATTTAGAAAAAAGGTAAACCCCAAGATTTGACACTAGGTTTAGGAACTTTTTCAAGATATGTTTCATTCATTGGATTTGAGATTTGATGGGTACTGAGGCTTTGATGAATTTGGACAAGGAATGAGATTGAATTACAACTTGATAAGTGAGTAAATCAACCCTTGACCAAATCTAGAAATGTATTAATGATGAAATGTAATGATCTAACTAGGCTATCAGTGCAATTTATTTTTTTGATGCAAATATAGAAGACACAAAAAGTCACATGAAAATTTAGATGATTGAGTAGGACAGAGAAAGACATTGTGCACCTATGGTTCAAATTTGAGCCTGATTTTGGAAGACACTCATGCCTAGGGCGTGAGTGTTCCTGTATGCTTTTTTGGATCTATTTTCAAGGTCCTTTGATGTTGGATATGAGCTTCAAATTTTAACCTTCAAATCTGTTGGAACATTGTCAGATATTTTTGTAACTGAATTCTCATAGCTTGACAAGATGTAGGTCTTCAAATGCAACAATGAAAAAATTATTTTCAAATTCCTTTCAATACTCTTCAAACCTATGATTTGTAGATTCACAAAGAGAGGAAATGTTTGACCATTTTAGGGGTTTGCCTCAATCAAACCCCGTGTGATTGTTTCCATTTTGGCAAATGCTAATGATAAATGGATAATTGAAAGGAAGGAATCATGAAATCACAAAGTGCTACAACTCACCACCCTTCAATGGCTTCCTTGAAGGGCTGAAGTCATACACATCAACTCAAGGACTTGGATCTTTCTTTTCTTGATTTCTTGAATGCTTGGATTACTTGGATACCTACAAAAGTGTTAGCCTTCACAAAACAATGACAATACAAACACACATAAACTCACATAGAATTGGACATGATGTTAGGATCTTGAATTTTTGCACTAAAGCTCTAAAATGTTTCTCTTGACTTGCCCAATAATGCTCTTAATCATAAGTTTGACAATATTTTTCCACTTAAGTTTGAAATGATGCAATACCTAGGTATTTATTGGAATTTATTCAATTTCTTGGAAATTAAATCTTGATAGTTGAATTCAGACAATTGAATTACAAATATTAAATTTCCAACACATACATATTTGAATTTGGAGCCAAAACAAAGGACACTCATGCAAAGGTCATGAGTGTCCTTCAAGGAAAACTTTAAGAAACCCCCCCCTCGGTGAAGGAGTAAATTTCCTTCTGAATCCTGTATACTTCCCGATAAAAAATATTAATTTTATTGGCGAATTTTTTTGTTTTTCGGCAAAAAAAAAATCCCAATTGGAAAATATTTTATAATCCCTAGAAGTCTGTGGAAAATCTTGGTGAATGCAATATTTTTTTAATTGAATAAAATATTTTTCATTGGCGATTAATACTTTTTTTCAAACCAGAATTTTTTTTCCATTGCCCATTAAAACCTTTATTCAAAGCAAAAAATATATTTTCATTGGCGAATTAAAAAGAATCTCAAAATAATAAAAAAATCCAGTGGTGAAATAAACAGATATGCCAACGAAAAATCATTCGTTCGATGAATGTTTGATGGATGATTGTAGTTGCATTCTAGAACTAAATCTCTAAAGCACTAGACTTGTAATTTGAAACCTCCAGAATAACACTAGAACCGTTAGATTTCTCAAAATCAATGGTTGAGATTTTATTACCGTACAGCTTGTTATAAATTTTTGTTTGTCATCAATTGGGTGACCTCAGCGAGATGCACAACTTTTGAAGTGTCAACTCATTTAATGAATTGTAAGGTGCCATTAAGGGATGTCTTCTCAAATGCTTTCAAACACCAACTTTAGGTTTAACGTAATCTTTTAAATCCTCTAGAAGGATAGATCTTAAATAAGGAGGTTGGAGAAATGGATTTAGTAGTAGATTCTCACTTCCTGTCGATAAAGTTATGTGAGCCTGCATATGAGGAAAGGTGGCAGCATTTTGATCTCTAGACTCAGAGTTTCCTCAAAATTGTACTTCCAGCCGATATCAAGGTATGGGAAGATGAACTTGTGGCCATCATGCAACCAAATTTGACTTGGCCTGAAGAAGATAAACTCGACATCATTTCCCAGCTACATTCAGTGGTGTGGAAAGAGAAAACCAGCTATGTCGAGTACAACAGGGTGATTTTCATTTTAGAAGAAGAAGAAAAACGCGCTAAATTTCATAATTTAGTTATGGAAATGCAGTTGGAACTGTATAGAGTCTCGACCCCTCCAGTGGTTTGACAACATGCATGAATCCTTTTGTGAATTATGAATTTGTGACACGTAATGATAAGGGGGCGTAGTTTCATCTTTTGAGCATTTTTGAATTTTGATTGTATAGGGTGTGGGGTAATAGGTCTCTGAAACCACATTTTTGGAATTAGAGAGATAAAAGAATATATTTCTAAATTTGTGTATTTATTAATGCTTCCTTTTAATTATGAATGAACTGTGTTTCTTCATGATAATTGTTCAATGTTTATCTGTTAGGTCAAAATGCCTATTTTTTCATCTCTAAGACTTTGTGTTCATGTTGATTCATTTGTTAAAAGAGAAAATATCACTTTTCTTTACTAATTGTGAGAAAAACAGACTTTGTTTCATTTTTAAAAAAATATTTTGCATCTACTTTCATGGTTAAAGTGAAAAATCTGTACACCAACAAGAAAAAAGAGTTGCATTCCAGAAGTAAATCTCTGAAGCATTAGACTTGTGAATTGAAACCTCTGGAATAACATTATAACCATTATATGCGGACATGTGGTGAGATAAAGGCCCATCACTCATCACTCATTCAGTATTTTCAATGCCTCGATGTTGTACGTTTCATTTAATTGAAATTCTCAATCTTTTTGAAGAAAGTGTGGTTGGCATACTGCTAGTGCTAGTGTTGGCAGTGGTGGCGATTAATGCCATATGTGATATGAACATCTGAAGAAATTTCTTGGATAGCTCATAGCTTTAATGAAACAATATTTGTAATGATTTCATATCCTTTGAACTTTGAGTGGCACTGGTGAATCGATGATTTTGATAGCTTGAGGTATAGTTGGAATGTAGCCAGACGTCAATCAAATTAAACATTTTAATTATACAGGCTGGTAGCGGCACTGGTGACCCATAAATAGGGATAGTGATTCAGTGAATGGTGGATAGTGCCATAAGGGTTTTTATTTTTTAGGTTTAATAAGGTTTCACAAAGAAGATGATGCGGTATTGCGGATACTGTAAATTCTCCTACCTATAGTTATGTAGTTATAGAGTAATCGGTAAAAGACAAATTTCCTTCAATTTCAGAATGTGTGGAATTGGAAAGAAGTTGATTTGGTTAACCTGAATTCTCAGTCAGGTTTTGAACTAGGATGAGCAACTCTAATGGAGGTAAGTGCTATACCAGTGCATGGAAGCTGTGTGCAAAAGATGGGAGCAAATTTGCTTCTCCTCTTGTATTTTAACAGATCCCATTTCCCCAGCATGGCTAGCCAGGAAAGCCCCATGCATTTATTTTCAAAGAGACATTTGTATTACATCTTTTGTATGACTCTGATTCTCGAAGGGGGTAAGTACATTTTGTATCTTCACGGCTCCCATTTCCCTAGGATTGATCAGAACCCCCTTTTCCCAACATGGTTGGAAAATCCATCAACAAAAGCTTGGAATAATGCATTTATTTTTAGAGCCACATTTGTATTACGTTGTCACCAGCAAAAGCTTGGAATCATGCATTTATTTTTAGAGTTACATTTGTAGTAAGTTTTCAGCAATAGAAGCTCGGAAATTGGAATCAATTTGTAATCCATTGATGATTGTAACGAGCAACAACTTGGAATAAATTATTAAATTTTGTCTATGTAAAGTAGTAGTACTAAAGTGACACACAAACATATGTTATTTATACAAAATAGGAGCTTGCCTGATCTACAACTACTCGTCTGTAAAAAGATATTTAATAATATGACATTGAAATTTAGTTGCAATAAAATAAATGGTTGTGTTGTGTTATTCTTCATTATTCATTTACACTTAGAGTGTAGAGTTGTTTTCTGAGTTCATAATATACTTTATGCAAATATATACAAATCAGTTTTTTTCTTTTGAGAAATTAAGTAATACACTAAGTACTTTATGCAATATGCACTTGATAATTCATGGTTATATCAAGCCATCGGGGGAATGCAATCATTCATTCCACCGATGTTTATGTGTTACAACAATGTGCTTACTTTTGTTGACTCTATCGATATATCGAGGAGCGCACCTTATGAGTCTTCGCCTTCGGGCCATCGGCGAGGCTGTGATGGGGGTTCCACCGATAAAGCATTGTTAGGTCGATGCCTATGGTATTGACTATTTATTTTTGTTAGGAATGGGGGAAGGACTACGAGTACAGGATTTCAAATCTGTTTATGGATGCAATGAAATTATGTAGGCTATAATATGGATCTTGTCACACAAATTTCTACGATTTGCATTATGTAATATGTAGGCTATAATAAGTCCTTTGCAACGTTAAGTTATCGACCCCTTCGCCTTGATTCCAATCCTAGCATGCAAAAGTTTAAAACACGTGTCAAGTTTTTTTTTTTAAGTTAATATCATAAATTACTCAAGTTTCAACTGTTGGATGAACATTTGATGTATGGTTGTAGTTGCATTCCATAATGAAATGCACAGAGTGATGGGCTTGCCAACTTAAACCTCTGGAATCATCCTATAACCGTTAGATTTAGAAAGATCAACGGTTAAGATTAAGAATTTTTAACTTGTAGACCTAAGACATTTCATTCACTTTAATGTTCCAATTTCGAGAAACAAAGCATTTAAAGCACTTTGTACTGCTAACTGTCAACTATCAACTGTCAAGTGATTAATGTTTATTTTTTTAAGTTAATAAACTTTATGCAATATGCACTTGATAATGCATGGTTATATTGGGCCATCGGGGGAATGCAATCATTCGTTCCATCGACGTTTATGTGTTACAATAATGTGCTTAATTTTGTTGAATCTATCGATATATCGGGGAGCGCACCTTATGAGTCTTCACCTTCAGGCCATTGACGGGGCTGTGATGGGGGTTCCGCCGATAAAGCATTGTTAGGCTGATGCCTATGGTATTGACTAATACTATTGATTTTTGTTAGTTTGATGCCTATGGTATTGACTAATACTATTGACTAATATGGATCTTGTCACACAAAAGTTTAAAACAACTTTAAAACACATGTGTCATGTTTATTTTTTTAAATTAATATCAAAAATTACTCAAGTTTCAGCCATTGGATGAACATTTGATGTATGGTTGTAGTTGCATTCCGTAATGAAATGCACAAAGCAATGGGCTTTCCAACTTAAACGTCTGGAATCAACCTATAACTGTTAGATTTAGAAAGATCAATGGTTAAGATTAAGAGTTTTCAACTTCTAGACCTAAGACGTTTCATTCACTTTAATGTTCGAATTTCGAAAAACAAAGCATTTAAAGCACTTTGTACTGCTAAGTGTCAACTGTCAAGTGATTACTGATTTTTTTAAGTGAGACGGTCAGCACACGGTGAGATTTTTTCAAGTCCTTTGCAACGTTAATTTACTGGCCCCTTGGCCTTGATGCCAATCCTAGCACACAAAAGTTTAAAACAACTTTAAAACACATGTGTCATGTTTATTTTTTTAAGTTAATATCATAAATTACTCAAGTTTCAACCGTTGGATGAAAATTTGATGTATGGTTGTAGTTGCATTCCATAATGAAATGCACTAAGCGATGGGCTTCCCAACTTAAACCTTTGGAATCACCGTATAACCATTAGATCAAGAAAGATCAATGGTTAATAATTTGCAACTTTTAGTCTTGTAGACCTAAGACGTTTTATTCACTTTAATGTTCCAATTACGAGAGAAAAAGCATTTAAAGCACTTTACACTTTGAAATTGTACAGTGATTTTTAAATTCTTACTCTTCACTCTTTAGATTGCTCATTGCAGTGCACCATCCTATTTTGGATTCCATAGTTCCACTTCCAACAACGCCATTCCAGTTTTCAAGAGACGGGACTCAGAATCTGGGTAAGTGAGAATTCTTGCGGCTACATTTCATCGTTTGACATTTCCTAAAATCTTATTTTGTCAAAGTTTGAAGTTTTGGTTTAGAGACTTAGGAATTCATTAAAATTAAGGAGGACTAATAGGTATTAGGGAATTCAAATTTCATAACTTCACATTTGTATAAGCATTTCTA
Source organism: Sequoiadendron giganteum (assembly GCA_007115665.2). Classification (NCBI taxonomy): domain Eukaryota; kingdom Viridiplantae; phylum Streptophyta; class Pinopsida; order Cupressales; family Cupressaceae; genus Sequoiadendron; species Sequoiadendron giganteum. Next base: position 354,568,795 of record CM021108.1, read on the forward strand.
CCACCAGTACCACTAAAGCAATGTCCGATAAAAAAATACATTATGCAGAATTGTTTAAAACCCTAGGTTTCACTGATGGGTAACATAATATTTATGATCCTAAAATCTATAGTAGGCATATCTCAAATTTTAGATTTTCATCTCAGAATAAGGCTGCAAATAAAACGTAAAATAATAGTGTCAGTGCATCGTGGGTAACTAGATTAGGGCTCATGATGTTACATGAAGTTTTCCCTTGGCCAGAATTTTTCATGGTCTGTGCCAAAAATTATGATGATAAGAAAAGAGCGATTGTTAATAAAGATAGCCAAGTATAATTTTATCCATTAATGCAGAAGAACTTGGAAAAGTGTTGGGGTTTACAACCGAAGAATTTGGAAACGACCACATTGACCTAGAAAAGCTTGCTAGTGATTATGAAGCAGTGGAAGAAAGGCAGAAAAATAATTTCTTAAATAAAATAGTTAAGGATAAAATAAAATTGAAAGGTGATCATAAGCCTCCTTATAATTTGGATATTTTTAAACCATGGTTTCAGGATACTATTTCCATGCTAGCATTTTGCCTCGGTCTGGATAGAAATTTGGAAGTGGGTGCAAGCCTCCTTGAAATGGTATATAATATCCATTGTGGTGATGAACATGTCAAATATAATTATATTCAGCACATTGTAGAATCCATGCATAAATAATTTTTAATGATTAAAGCAGGTTCCACCAAGACATTTAGGTTCACAACCTACTTGTGCTATATTTTTCTATTCAAATTTAGTGGAATATTTTTTACCAGCAAGCTTCAGATTCGGCCCTATAGTAGTGCATGGGAAAATAAAATGGCTCTAGTATATGAATGGACCACTGAGATAAGGATGCATGATTCTCGAAGGAACTACAGTCATTTTGTAGACTACTTTTTGGCTCCATTGCATCAAGCAATTACAAATACTCCAATGCCTAGATTGCCTATGTCATGTAGAAACTTCATGCAACTAGGAAAAGAAATACAATTGGCTAATTGGTACTTAATGGAAGAATATATTGTGCTAAGATTTTATGGATCGGGAGTACAACCATACAAACTTCCAATACATGTGACAAAAAGGGTTTTTGCATTGGAATATGTAAGGCAGGTGCAGAGTGCTGATGAACTACACTTTCTCAGTCAGCAAAAGAAGACCTTATTTCCTTCTTTACCTTTTTCATGTGGAGGGTTCACATTCGAGAGAAAAGCATTTAGTGTGGCACATAATATTTTGATTTTTTTTTACTTTGATGTTATCTGTCACTGGCAATATGATCCATGTGACATCATTAAATCAATGATCATGGCAAATAGGAATGTTGCAAGTAGAATTCAACATCAAAGTAAACCCTTGCTTGAAAACTTGAGAAACAAGGATTCTTGGGATGAGGTCAAAATAGCAATGGAGAAAAGTGCTACTGAGAATGGTATTTCTTTTGAACAATCATCAGCATAAATCATGGCATTGTACCAAAAGACAGTTAGGACATACAATAATTTTAATGAAAAAATTGATAAACCATCTAGTAGAGTAAAAATTCCAGGTTCTCTAGAGAAGGAAGTTATAGATGAAAACTGGTCACAATAAAAAATTACTGCCTTTTGGTCTATGAGGAAGGACCTAGGTGATCCAAGAGCTCTTGCAGAGTATGGAGCTAACGAAGAAGATAAAGAGTTTAGCAAATTGTGGAATATAGAGCATCCCGATGAATGTGAAAACAAAGGAAGTGATGATGAATCTAATGATGATGTGAAGAAGAATAACAAAGCCATGCCAGTTACAAACCCGGTTTAAGTGAGGCCGCAAAATAAGCATATGCTTCAACATATACTTTAGGAGCAGCCATACTAGAAAAAATTGGTTATGAAGGTGGTCCTTTGGGGTCCAAAGACTCCAAAAGACAAGGCATTTGGATGGTAGCACATGTTGAGCATAGAAACCCAGTTGATAAATCTGGCCTTGGGTTTGGAGGTGAAAAAGTAGAGCAAGGACATACAAGTCAATAATTTAGAGCTTCTAATCCTCATCCTTATGGTCAGATACAATCACAATTAGGACATGCCCTTGGTGGACAGCTTAGTGCAACTGGGAGTGCCATTGGTGGTGATGGTATGGGTAGTAGTACCATTAGTGGTCAACATGTGCTACAACAAAAAATTACACACAAGAGGAAAAGAATACAAGATACCATAGAAACACCAGGTGATCAAGGCAATCAAAATAGGCAAAGGATTTTGATAGGTCCAAGTCACACTATCAGTGGATCCACCACAAAGGAGTTATTTCCAGGCACTCCCCCCATTCTGGTTAGTGTGGCTGCGACATCATTAGCAACTACAAGTACTCCTATTCCTTCGCCATTCAAGTATTCCATTGTTCCTGCCTCCCCAGGTTATGATTTCATTGAAGAGTTTAAAAATAAGTCCATCTTGAATAAAAAATAAAAGAAGCAACTGATGGAGAGTGCATCTATTGTAACTTCAAAGCCTGCAACAACCATGGTATTACCCACATTTGACACAAATAAATAAATCATGGAGTACATAATTGTTCTTCCCACAATTCAAAACAAACCAACAAATCAGATGGATCGATCTGAATACCAGGTAACCAATTTTCAATTGGATTTTTCTGGCCTAAAAAATACTAACAAAATTAATGTATCAAAGAAGAACAATGAATTGGTGTAGACATCATTGCTAAACAAAGATAGAGAGAAGAAAAGGTTGCAAACCCAAATAGAAAAGTTACAGGCAGACCTAGCAAGTGAGAAAGCAAAGAGGAAAGCAACAGATAATAAGAGCAATGAATTAGAAAAAAGAATAATAAAATTTGCCTCTACATCAACAAGCAAAGAAGATAAACCAAATGAGAGAGAAGTGAATGACCTGAAGCGAAGGCTAGAAGAGAGCAACAAGAAATATGATGAGGAAAAATCCACTTCAAAAAAATTAAGACTAAGCATTGCGAATGGAAATGCACAGTGGGAACAAAAATTGGAGAAACAGAGAAAAACAAATGAAAGATTGGAGACAGAGCTAGATGAGAGCAACAAGAAATATGATGAGGAAAAATCCACTTTAGAAAAATTAATACTAAGCATTGTGAATGGAAATGCATAGTGGAAACAAAAATTGGAGAAACAGAGAAAAAAAAATGAAAGATTGGAGACAGAGTTGACGAAAGTAAAAGAAGAAATTAAGTCTTCTCCAAATAAGTTATCTACATTTTGTAGAGATACAGTGAGGCATATGAAACAAAAGATCTGGGATGAAATAATGCAGAGGTTTGATCATTTGTGTGACATGTTTCAATTGATTGATGCTATCAAACAACATTATAAGAAGCTCAACAAATATTTAGTGGACAACAAAAACGTGTTGGAATTAGAGAAATCTGCAAATCAAGTTCTACAAAAAGTCTCCAAAGCCAGTGACAATGATTTGAAATCAAAAGGGATTACTAATTGGATTGAAACCTCAATGAAGTTGTCATCTATGATTGAAAAGTGTTTGATAATGCGTGGAACAAAGGATTTTTTGCATTTGGTTGCAGACAAGATGAAGGTGGTGGATGAAAAGGTAAGGAACTTCATAGAGCTTGGTTTTCCAGAGGCTTTTGACACAAATGATCGATTCATTGGAAAGGATGGTTTCAAAAAGAAGATGGAAGGTGCAAGGAAGATTGATTTGGACCAATTTCCTCAGAACCCAGATGTGAACTATTTGGATTCCATCAGAACACTGATAACCTTGGATGCAAAATTGACTAAAGAATTCAATACAGGTTCCACTTCCAATTACAATCATGAAATGTTAACAAAACTTCAAGTCAAACAACATCAGTTAGAAAAAATGGCAATTCCACTACCAGAAGAGTGGAAGTTGCTAGAAAAGGTGATACAGTGACTTGATTTTTTATTTTCAATCTTTGATAGTATGAGTTTCCAAGTTCCAACTCAGCTCTGTGTAGACTTGTCTTTGGGCATTGCCAATATTTTGCATTTTCAATGCCAATATGTACTCCTTCATGTGAAAATTAATTAAAAATCTCAAATTCAAACTTTAGTAATGTGATGATCTTCAATTATCTGTATTATTTATTTTATCATTTGAACTATAAGGTGATGAATTGTTAGCTCATTATATTTACTTCTTGGTAGAGCTTCCAAGTTATGGATGTTGAACTGTTAGCTCATTATATTTACTTCTTGGTAGAGCTTCTAAGTTATGGAAGTTGAAATGTTAGCTTATGTTATGTTTTGACTAAAAATCTTGATTAGTATCCACCAACTTCCAGTCTTACACATCACCCACATTCCACATACTGCAAAAATACACTACACTTGATTTTATGATTAGCACAAATTGTAGAGATTTGTGTCACAAGATCCATTTTGTAGCCCACATTACTACTTGATCAATGATCATGTCCATAAATAAATATAAAACCCCATGGTCACAGCCCTTATTCCTAAAGAATTCAAATTCAATGTACTGACAAATTAAATGTACTTCCACACACTCAATTTGAATAACATAAACAACCACTTTGGAGACATCCAAATAGGTTAATAAATTATAAGCATATGAATCCACAACAGTTGAACACTTAAAAGCAAAACACTAATTATGTGTAACCTTCTCCATTGTATTGATCTTCAAACTTCAAATGATATGCATTATAAAAATAGTTTATGATATGAGATGGAAGGGAAAATTGGTGCAATCTATTATCTATCTTCTTAATATTTTATACTCTAAAGTCTAATTAAAGAGGATGTGATGATCCATTGATATCCTATTCAGGTCTTGATCTCTCTTATATATGAGAGGCAACAAGTTACAAACCCCTTACAAAAATTCATGACGTTTGACAACTAAACATAACTCAAATTATAAATAAAACAATGTCGCAGGTGAATGCATTAATCCGTTAATCTCCAAGCAAAATCCCATGACCACCTAAGATCGGTTCAAGGCTTCTACTACATGATAAGGCACTCATCATTTTGTCGGTTGGCATTCTTACTCTAAATTTGATGGTTGTCTCTTGGATCTGATTCTGACACATCTACAATTTTGTGAATAAACAGATTGACTGCAAAGAGGTGATGGATGTACTCTTGTTCAACATAGGTGTACATGTTAGAGATTTCCTCTTTCATATCATATTCTAGAGACATTATATTTTTGAGTTGCTTATGAGTGTTTTGTAAAACCATATCCTCATCATTTATTTCTTGCAACGCAGCAGTTAGAATCCTAGCAAGCTCTTCCTTCCAATCATCATATTCTCACAGATTTCCAATGCCATTATGAAGTGTTGGGAGTGGGACTGAATCAAAGCAATCGACATCTTCCCTAAGCCTATTATGATATCCATTATGTGATTCTACCAGCTTGTTAAATGCCAGCAATATTTGTCCTTTCATGACATTCTTATCTACGAGCTCCTTTTTTTTCTCCATCATTCTAGGATGCAATCGTTCATTCTCCACCAATGCAATGCATGTCTATTTGAATACTTTCCAATGTCCATTAGCACATTTCATCATTTTGTTGAATCTTTCTTTTATCATTTCAGATGTAGTGTTATAGTTGATGGTTTTCACTTCTTTCTCCAATTCTTTGCATTTCCCCTGGGATTTCAGATGGCAATTATTCTAGTAGGTTGCATCAGCCAATGCATCAAGCACTCTCTTATCTTTTTCAAACCATGGGGAGTACAAATCTGATGTGGAGGAGCAAGATGTTCTTTCTCTCTGATTTGCTAGCTCCTTCTTTAGTTTGTCATTTTCCTTAATCAGTTTTTTGATTATGCTTTGGTAAATTTTCCGCATTTATGTTCAATTTTGTTCTCTCCATAGGGTTGGTATCCACTACTCGTTAAACCAAGAGATGACCAAACACTTGGTTTGGATTACTAATTATAGCAGGTCTTTTATAATGGGGATACAATGACCAAATAAGAAAGGTGGCTTCATTTGGGTTGTACCTAGATCCTGAATACATTTTTTCACTTGCTTCTTATGTTAAGTTCATTGTCTTATCCCCTCTTTTTCTAAAGCTATCAAACACAATTGAAGAGCTAATATCCCACCCTGGCAAGAGAAACACTCCAACTTTTTGAAGCAATTCCCTTCCTCTTTTAGGAGTGATGGAATCCATTTCCTTTTCTACCTCCCTTTTCAATTCCTCTAGAGCGGTTGCCTCATGTTCAGGAGTGATATCATGTATCTGTTGTCTCATTTTTCTGCCTTTATATTCATAAACAAATTATTTAAATTCACAAGATTTAAAAAAATCACAATCAAAAATAAATTGTTGTCCAACCCTGACTCTCACATCATCAGATAGTTCATTTGATGCCTCAAATCTTACAATATTCTTCTCTTGAGGGGGCTTGTACCGTGCAATCATAGGAGCACTGATTTGTTTGACCTTCTCACCCTCTTCATCACCCTTCTCTTCTTCACTTATATCAATATCTACAGAAAAACATACCTCGAGAGTAAGCTGTGAAGGTATGTAATCCAAGGGCTCTATGTCTTTAGCTTGTACTCCTAAATAGGTTGCATGAGGTGCATCAAAAACAACTGGGGGAACACCCTTTAAGAGTTCAACGACATGAGCAATGAGTTTCTCAATTCTTGTTAAAGGATCATGTATCTCACCAAATGCCTTTGAATAAGATGGGACATTTTTTCTCTTCCATTCCTTTGCAAGCATAATCTTGGTATAGGCAACCATTCTTTCCTTGGTGGAAGCCTCATCATGGTTTCTTATGACATCTTTGATTGAGAACAAATGTTCATACCCTGATAGCCCCTATGATAATCTTGCCTTGTGAATAAACCCTTCTGCATCAAATTGTTTCCTTACATCACCTAGAGGTGGGTTGTACTGTGCTAATTTACCATCAATTTCTCCATATCCTTCATTGGTAACCACTGTAAAGTCTCCAAAATATAAGGTGTTGGGCATATTTGATTGTGTGCTATGTCCTTTGAGGTGTTTGGAATTAGATTTTGCCAATTGCCTCACAATTTCTAAAAAAGAAATTCGGTCAGGAACTACTCGTGGCATCAAGTGTGGAGCCCCTTTGAACCCATAAACCCTTATCACTGTACAATCAGGGAAAGCATACCAGTCTCCCCAGTTATGATTCACTTTATTTCTCTAGTCATTTTCCTTTGGTCTTAGAAATCTTTGTACTTATGGGGATAGGTTATAATTGCACGGATAACCTAGCAACTTCATCAATGGTTTTACAAAAAAATCTTCAAAATAAAGGTAATGAGACCTACCAAATTGGTTGTCCCACAATGAATTCCACATTGGTACAGGTTTAAAATATCCATTTTCATCTGTATCTTTTATCCTTAATTCTTCACTCCAGACCCCTCTGACTTGTCCTCGTACAATAGCAAATGCATAAGCAAAGAATAGTGTTCAAAATTAATATTATCACTATTATTTTTAATCTTTTCAAGCCCTCGATGTAGGGTGTTGGCCAAGTAGCTAGCATAATCAAATGGCCTAGCATCCTTGCTTTGTATGTCTGCAGCTGAGACCATTGGGGCAATCGACATGAGAGGTGGAACCTCCACTCCCAAAACCTGACTAGTTGAATAATAGGTGTATCAAAAATACTCTTCGAACAAATCTTTATGGAAAGGAGGGTTTTCACTACTAGAGAACCTCCTGAGTTGGCCTCCTTCATCCTTGGGCCTATGCAAAGGTAATTTCCATCTCTTATAGCTGGTATCCATGTGGCGATACTCTGTCAAGAGATCTTTGATCGTGAATGATAAATTCAGTGAACACTCTAACTCAAATACATTAAAAATGAGATCCCTAGAAATAACAAGCATGTCACCCCCGCCATGTCACTGCATAGTTATTTTCTTGGGGTCATATTTGATAGCAAGAGCTTTAATTAGCTTTGTGTTCACAAACACATTGGGCACCACAAGTCTTCCCAGGTTCAACCTCCATGGATTGCAGACTGGTTGAAACCTAACTTGTTTTCTGTAATGGTACATGCAGAGGTCGTACCCTTGTTGCAGTGTCCAAATATCCCCTAAGCCCTTATGTTTGTCCCATAGTCTATCCATGCAATGATTCATTTGAGCACTCCTCTTGGGTCTCGGCCCTGACCCAGGGCATTGATCTATCAGGTCTTCATTTAGGAGTCTCTTAGGCTTTTCGGTTTTCTATTTTTTAGTTTAGGTTTGTCTGTACTCTCTTCCATTATTTAAATCTTAAGCTTTTGATGAAAATAGCTTCTCAGCTAGGTTTGAAGTACTTACATGAGTCTTGCTAAATCGCCTCCACAGTCCACCGGTCTTTGCTACGTCAGAACTCCAATTTTTTTCCTTTTTGCTTCTACCCTAAGTGAAATCTTCCATGATTTTGTAACAACTATGCGATCAACTTGTGATATAATTCACTTCAATTCTGGGTCATAAATGTACTGCAGCACAATGCCTCGATATGTCACATCAGTCTTTCACCAATAGCCACCCTCTCCACTGATGGACACCTATCCTTCATTCTATCAGTGGGATTCCTGATAATGTATCCCCGATGCACCATAGTTCTCCCGATATACTTTATGCATTCCATAATTCATGCCCATGAACCTGGGGACCATGTTTATAATTCATGGTTACTTTTTTTGACAACTTGAATCTATTGGTATATCGGGAGAGCACCTTAGGAGTCAGCGCAATAGATTATTGTTACACCAATACTAGGTTGTGAGCTATTTTCATCGGGCCATCGGCGGGACTATGGTGGGGGTTTCGTCGATGAAGCATTGTCAGGCCAATGGTATTGAATTTTGTTACGAATGGGGGAAGGACTTAGGAGTCTAGGACTACGTCAATACGGAATTTCAAATTTGTTTATGGATGCAATGTGAATGTAGGATATAATATGGATCTTGTCACACAATTTCTACAATTTGCATTGTTCATAAAATCAAAGTGTGGTATATTTTAGTGATTATTGATAAAATTCGATAATTCATGCCCATGGTCATAATTCATGGTTACTTTTGTTGACAACTTGACTCTATCGTTATATCGGGAGAGCACCTTAGGAGTCAACCCGATAGAGTATTGTTACGCTGATACTAGATTGTGAGCTATTTTCATCGGGCCATCGGTGGGACTATGATGGGGGTCCCCCCAATGAAGCATTGCTATGCCAATGCTATTGAATTTTGTTAGGAATGGGGGAAGCACTACATCACTACGGAATTTCAAATTTTTTTATGGATGCAATGTAGGCTAAAATATGGATCTTGTCACACAAATTTCTACAATTTGCATTGTTCATAATTTATGAATCATAAAATCAAAGTCTTGTTTATTTTTGTGATTATTGATATGTGGAAGATAAGTGGGGTGGACTCGATCAAGGCTATTTTCTTTGTAAAGAAAAATTAAATTTCCTTTTAAGAGATCAAATTTAAATTTTAATATCACAATTTCATGGATGATGGGTTACTATATAATTTATAAAATATTATCAACTACAGTTTGAATTTGGCATATGATTCATGAAGTGCAATATAATATAAAATATCATGGAGTGCAATATAAAATAAAATATCTTGAACTTGAAGTGCAATGATTCACAATTTATTTGAATACAATATAAAAAATCATCAACTACAGTTTGGAATATGATTCATGCAATGCTTGAGTGCAATATAAAATAAGATATCATGAAGTGCAATGATTCACAATTTCAATGTTCATTGAATACAATATAAAATATCATCAACTACAGTTTGGACTTTGGAACAATGGAAACTGATTCATGAAGTGCAGTAAAAATACCTAAACCTGCTAATTCTCTTCCATTTTCCAAACGGAGTCACGGTTCTCAAATTGATGCTCATCTTCAGATAAAGTAAAAGAGTCATCTTGATTCTGAGTCTGCTCTACACTTTCTTTGACCTGTGTCTCAAATTCAACATGCATTGTATGATTTATGTCAATTTCAATATCATTGTCATCTGTCCCAGGCCCACTGCCACTGCCACTACCACCAGTACCAGTGGCTGTTGGAATTGGAGAGCCTGTGTTGCACAACCGAGTCCCTCTTCTTTCACATGTGGACCTCCAGATTGCGAGTGCCCTTTCAAAAGGAATTTTTTTGACATTATACGCAGTTCCTTTCATCCTCAAGCAATTTTCCAAATTCTTGTCCAGTTTGTTTCTTAACTTTGATTTCAAAAACCCCAATGTACGGAAAACTCTCTCATCCTCCACCGACCCCAATATCATTGTTTGACATAAATCAACAAGTTTGAAATATTCTGACATCGAACCATGCAATATTTCACTGTGACCTAAGCTTGTCCAAACCTTTTTTATTGATCCCGATTCAAAGGCCTTCTCCTTTCCCATGGATTTATACTGGTCCCTCATAGCTATTGCAAAACTCTGACATTTCTTTCTAAGCTTATTTTCATTTAAAATTCCTTCTATTGTCTGCTCATTGTATGTTACCTTTTTTGAAAATTGTTCGATCAAGATTTTTACTTGATCATGAAAATATTTTGGGTTATCTCGGTTTACCAAAAAATGAGGATACACAATACCCCTGGCTTCAAGTATTTCATGTCGAGGGAATCTTTCACAAATCTCTGAGGAAAGAGATTTTGCAATTTCCTTCAAATTATCACTAACATATTTAACAATGTTGTTAAAATCTTCCTCGTTAATAGGTACTTCTCTTCTAGAGTGTTTGGTTGTCTTACAATGGTAAACTGGTATCTCATATCCACGTACACAAATACATAAGTGCCCGCTTGCATTAAACTATAAATAATTATCAGGATTATTTAAATCAGTAATTTTCCGCCACATCAAATAATTTGCACCTTCTTGTGTTAGATCTAGATATAGACGATCGAGGGCCAAGCATGTAAGTTTACGTAGATTGGAATATTCATAAATATACATAGTTATATCTTAGGCTTTCTTCACAAGATTTTTCATATCATCCAGCATTCAGAGAAGACTAGCTAAATTCAAGAGTGTCTCTATATCGCTTAACCTATGTAACAGGTCAGGAGCTTTGTCTACTGTGTTGTGATGCTCATACATCACTCCAATCAAGGATTGATATTCTAAAAGAACTCGTTGCGCTGGTCCATGCAAGGAGATCCATCTAGTATCGACATCCTTGAGAAGCTTGTTTCCAGGTGTTATTCCCTTAGCAAAATGTTGAAATTCAAGGAAACATTTGGGACTTCGGCATAAGTATGCATGGATCTCGTGAACTAGAGTTTCAACTTTTGATATTGTAGGAAACTTGCTTACAATTTTGAATGCTAAATTCATTATGTGGGTCATGCAGTGAATGCCAAGCATGTATGGTGCACAAGTAGGTTGTAACTTTGTGCAAAGACTGCTCCTTTGACCTTGCATCATTGCAGCTCCATCAGCTCCTACACACACCAACTTTTTGGAAATTGTCAACTCATCCATACCTGCAATTTCATTTAAATATTTCTTGACTAGTTCAAATATATTTTGCGATGTTGAACTATCCTTCATTTTATGAACACAAAGAAGATTAGCTTGGCGAACATGTTTCTCTACAGTATACAGATGCATACAAACACAAGAATTATTTTCTACCATAGTAACTTCATCTAAAGATATTGCAATGAAATTTGACTCTTTTAATTTATCATTTAAATCTTGCTTTTCCACTGCAACAAGACAGTTCACCCATTCCCATCCAGCGTTTACTGACCAATGTGAGAAGGGAAAGTGGGGAACACTCAAATAAGATAATAAATCAAAATATTCTAGGTAGTCTATCATAGGATGCCCCCTGGACAAAATATGAAAAACAACACTCATCTGAACAGTTTTTGACAGATTTGCTACTACCATGGCTTTTCCAAAATGAGCCTCAAGTGTACCTTCACATTTTTTAATCTTCAACATTCTATGGTTATGCTCTCCATAATCTACGGCATGATTAACATGAAGACATTCTTCTTTTGATTTCCATCGTACGACAGATTGTTCCTTTTTGTCTATGATTTTTTTTCGTAAACTTTACCGATATGCTTTTCTATAGTGTCAAGATTTAGCTGCATCATCTTGTCTCTTCCACATTTCCAACTACAAATATTACATTTGACCTCTATTTCCCTTTCAATATCATTTTCATTTGATGCGCCCACTGGTTCAAGGAATGGGTACTTTGACAACCACCCAATTTGAAAATTCCTTGTCATTTCCCACTCATGCCCCAATTTTGATTTGCCTTTTCTTCTCTTGCTACCAACATCATCCTCATCCAAGTCAATTATCTCATTCTAGCTAACTAGGGTATCCCTTGGAACATCTTCTGTGGTATTGCCATCCTCATTTGATACATTTTTATTTAACACAATGACAATCTCACCTTGACCTTCCTGTGAGGTATTGTCAGTGCCATCTTCAATAATATTTGGTGGAAGAGTTGATGGTGTAGCTCCACCTTGATCTAATGGATTATAATTTTTGCCAATTCCAAAGTAAGACTATATGGTACCTCCACGTTTTGGGCATTTTGATGGCCTCCCAGTCTCTTCATTACCCTCAGGAGTCTTACCCTTGCAATTGTTGCTAGTGCTCGACATATTGATATCTCACTTCAAATAAAAGTTGGAAAAAAATGTCTTCTTGTTTAAGAAGGATAGACCGACAGAGAATATAGATCCCATTCCCTACACAAAATCATGTTTAAGACTGAAGCAAGAATGGAAAACAGATAAATAAATCTTATTATTATAACTAATAACTAATAACAGTATGAAGAAATGATCACTCACCTTTGAGTCTACGTTTTTCAGGTTTCGCTGACTTCTGAATCGAGAAGTAGAACCTCAGAACCCAAAAATATGTGTAAGAACAAATAATAGTTTCAATTGTATTTATATCAATCCATATTTGGCGAATTCCACAGGATTTTTAAATGGTATGTTAAAAATTTGGTGAATCCTGTGTGCTTATACAACAATACCTTGTAATTTTCAAGGTGAAATAGGTCCTCATAAGAAACTATTTATAAATTTTAATTGGTTAAATGGGTCTTCACAAGAAACTATTTGTAAATTTTAATTGGCAAATTGGTCCTCATATAATGTTGTTTTAATAGTATTGGCGAATATGTTGGTGTTTTATGACATGCTCCCCAAGATTCCAGGCAAAAATATTAATTGGTCCATTGGAAACGCGTAGTCTGTTATGGAAAATTTATTTCCTAAACATGCCTCATAAAAAAAAACCTCTGGCGAATGGACATGCATTGGACTGATAGTTCATGAAATCTTGGAGATTTGAACACCCTGCTAGATATGGTAAATTTGCCAAGTTTGATTTTCCCAATTCTTAGAATTCGCCAATTGGCAAAGATTCACCACTAAAGTTATCCCTGGTGTCCTTTCCCTATTTTATAGTATTTTAGGTGTTGGCGGAAAGGTCTTAGATAGATGCAATTGATTCCCACTTGCAATTCCTCATAAATTGTCAAAAATAGGCCATAGAATGCATAATTTAGGAAATTAAATACTTAATTAGGTCCAATAATTTAAGGGGGGCCAAAATTAAGGTAAAATTATAATGGGTAACAATTTATGATGGTACAAAAGATATATGACACTAGAATGGTGTTCTCTATATTTTATTATTTTCAAAAAATACCCCTAAATTCATTGTATCTATTACGAGACTTGTGCAATACAATCTTGATTTTGTGGAGACAAAGTAAAATTTGTGATTGTATGGATATATATATTAGTTAGTCCACACAATGGGGTTTTATAACCTCAACTCAACCATTATATAGAAATATTATATGAGGTAGTCTATGTATGAAGTATAATAAATTATACACACCTATAAAGCTTCAAATGTGGACTCTAATAACCTATTAGAATTTTGTTACAAATGATGAAGATAACTAAGAGTTTCTTACAATATTCAAGCGTTTTTAATTTTATTCATGTGTTCAAATGAACAATATAGATATATTAATTTGAGGTTGGTTTGAAATATCTATTTGTGAGGGAATGAGGGCAAGAAGAGATTAGGTATTTTAGGACTCAAATTTAGAGTTAATCCAAGTTAATTTAGACTCTATCATCTAGATACCTTTTTTTCTCTCTAGCACCTAGATGTATTTTGATCCAACATCACATTTTATCTTATAAATCTTAAAACAGGCTCTAAGTGCGAAAATATGATTAAGGTTTATTCAAAACTTAGGCTAAGGATAAAAATTAAGGTAAATGGATCTTGAATATATATAAAGGTATTGTCATTAGATTAAGTGTAAAAATATAAGGTGGAGATCAATTTAATTCTTGCAACCCATTCTCCCTTTTGAATTGGTTTGAGTGGGAATGGATTTCCTTGGGTTGGGGGCCACATGGGGCCTCCTCATCCTCCAATGTTTCTCCCTAGAATGATTTTTCTTCTACTATTTTTATGTGTATCTATACTCCTTTAAAAGTTATGCCAACATGGTACTTTCCCCAAGGGTTCATGCTAATACTTTGAGTCACCTAAAATCCTTTGAAGTTGTAATCTTAGAATCTAAGTGAAGTTAATGGTTTTTCCTTGATGAATGAAAAATCCCCTATAGAAAGGATTGTCTCAAAAATGGAAAAATATCCTATAGGTGAGCTTTTCTCATTTAGACCCAATAAATTGATATGGTTAAAAAATGAACTACTAGTCTTTGGAAAGTTAATGGTAATGTATAAGTGTGTGCTTTATTGAGTGGTATGCGCCTCTTATATTTTCTCATTAAAATTATATCTCCTTAAAGTTATAATTGAGGGTACTTGGTTCTATAAGAATAATAATATGCCCCTCTATAAGTGGAGGATAAGATTTTATCCCTTGGATGACCTTTGTGCTATTTACCCCTCTTGGGTTCATATACCTAGGCTTCCTCTTGAGTTATAGGATGAGGATGTTTTAAGAAGTATATGTAATATTTATTCACATTTTCTTGTGATTAGAAAAATTACCAAGAACAAGAGTATACTAGTGTTTAATGTTTTTTCTTAAATATGGAAGTTGTCAAAAATATTCCAAATTCCATTATATTGGAATCCAAATATGTCATATGGGTGTAACCCGTCCATAATGAAAACTCAAAACCCTTTTGATAAAACTACCAAAAGTCATGACATCTTCTCAATATCTACCTTAAGGCTTCAAACCTTAAAAACTAAAGCTCCTCTAGAGGAAAAGGCAAGAATCCTAAAACCCCTATTTTTGAAGATGGTTCTTACCCCTTTGAAGGTGAACTAATAGAGATGATGAAAGAAAATTAGGATAGCATGTGCCCTCTATAGATGTCACAAATATCCAAAAAGAGGAAAATAAGGAAAATAAAAGTGAGGAATCTACAATAAAAGAAGGGATTATTATCCTAGAGACATCAAATGCATGTAGTCTAAATAACTTTTTTTCAAAGGAAAAGAAAGATAGGAAGATGGAAGGAGGAAAGAAAATGAAAAATATTAGAAGGGTTACTAGTGTTTTAGATTCCTACATTTCAAAGGTAAATAAATATATGATTATTGGGGAAAACCAATTCATCTTGGTTAGGTGGTTGTATGGTCAAACGAATTTTAATGTTATGATAAATAATGATTTTCCAAATGAAAATGTCTTGTTGTCCCCTTAGCCTCTTGAGGTTCATTCTTCTAGATAGGGTAAAAATTCCTTACAATGTTTGAATATTAGTTATTTCCCTAGATCTTGTTGGGGAAAGGTCCCCTTAGTCTCAAATGATTGAGATTTATGTAGAACCTAAGAAACAACAAAAAGAAAAGAAAAAATCTATTGAGGTAAATGAAGAGATAAAATGTATGGATAAAGTAGAAATTTATATGAAATATAGATCAAAAGGAAGTTATCTAATGGAGAAAATAACTATTAAAAGGGGGGAAAGGAATACAACTGATGTGTGATCCAAAAATAGAGGGTGCCCCACTAGCTAAGAAACCAAATTAAAAAGAACAAATAAAGAAGTAGCTTATGGGAGGAAAAGACATTGTTAATATTTTCCTCTAAGAAATTCCACCAATGATGAAACTTTCATGTAAAATAAGGGTAATAAATGTCCCCCATAAATATTTGTTACTAAAAATATATGTTGTAGATAATAAACTAGACATCCTCCTAATACAAGAATTAAAAATGACACATGCCACCTTTAAGGATGTCGCTATGAGAATATAACCCAGTGTTGAGAACTAATTTAGAAAAGGAAAAGGGTAACTTAATGGGTATTGCAACTATGTAGAACCCAAATAATGTTAAGGGAAACTTTATTTTTACATCATATAATAGCTTGGAAGTTTATTTCATCTTTTTTGCAAGTAATGTTCAATCAAAATTATATGATTTCTATGCTCACAACTTGAGGGCTACTAGAAAAGAAGTTTGGGAAAATATTTCCTCCTCCATTCTTCATGACAAGGTGGCCCATTGGATGGTGGCAAGAGATTTCAAATCCCCTCTTTACCCTTCTAAGAATTTGGGTGATCTACAAGACTACATAGATAGTATGATAGACTTGGATAAGTTCATTATAGATTATAGAGTCATTGATGTGGACTTGAAAGACCCTCCTTTTACCTAGTCAAAAATATGCACATGTGATGATCTCATTTAGGTTGGGTTGGAAATTTTTTCTATATCTAGCTCTTGGAATATATTAATAACATTTCCCTCAATACCATGTACTAGGCAGGCTTGGATCACAATCCCATTCTTCTCAATTGGGAAACTTTAAGGACTTGTGGGAAATTTTAACTTAGATATTAAATATTGTCCACCTCCCACCTACATTTTAAAAGAAAAATGAATAAATGGTGGGATGTCAAACCTTAAGGTATTACTAGTTCATATTGTCCCAAAAATTCACTAACATTAAAATACAAGTGAAAGGATGGAACAAACATATGTTTGGGAACATATACAAGGAAATTGATTCCATCTCAAAAAAAGTTTTCTCAATTCAAGAGGTCATAGATATTAGGGTGGTTGATGTGGATAATGTAATCATGATAAATTCCTAAGGGAAGAATAGAACTAGGTCCTTAAAAGATAAGAGGTTTTCTAGAAGTAAAAATATAGAATATGATGGCTTAAGGGGTGAGACAAAAATACTATTTTTTTATATGTGTTCCCTTAAACATAAAAAAAAAAAAATAGGATCTCAGAATTAATTATGGATGATGGTTTGATATTCCTTGAGGAGGGAAAAAAATAGTAATATTATTATTCCTATTTTTGAAAACTCTTCAACAAGGGTGTCCCTTCCAATGACACTTTGGTTAGTGTGATACTACAAGTCACTCCTACCATCATATTCAAGGAAGATAAAAAATTGATGTCAAGAATGATAATGGAAAAAAGAGGTAAAAAATGTTTATTTTTCCTTTTTGACCTTTAAATCCCTTGGCTTAGATGGTTTCCCCTACTTTTTTCTAGGAATTTAGGATATTGTGGGAAAACCTATTCTAGCTACTACCCATTAGTTATTTTCTCTAGTAGCATCATCAAATAGCTAAAAAATACCTTATATGATAATCCCAAAAGAATAATTAAGCTACTTATATGGCTGATTATAAGTCTATTATCTTATGAAACAATGCATATAAAAATATTTTCCAAGATCCTAATCAATAAAATGAAACCGTACCTCTCAAGCTAAATCTTGCATCATCAAAAGGGCTTTGTTATTGGTCAGTAGCTCCTTGATATTTCTATCTCTACCCATGAGTTATTGCATTCCTTGTATAAAATAAAAAATTAGGTATGATTTTCAAGCTTGAAATCTCAAAATATTATGACATGGTTTCATGGAACTTTCATTCTTAGATGATCAAAAAAATTAGATTTAAAGGTAAAATACTAAAAAATGATCTACTTGTGTCTTACTAACCTTAAGTTCTCCATCTTGATTAATGGTCATCACCAAGGCTTCTTAAACTACTCTAAAATTCTTAGACAAGGAAACCCTATCTCTCCTTATCTCTTTTTTAATGGCAAGGGGTGTAGCAGAAACATCACTGAACTAGTTGAGAACTAGGCTTTGGTTAGATTCAAACCCACTTCTTCCTCTCCTCCTTTCACTCACCAATAGTTTATGGATGACACTATTATTTTTGGGAGTTCTTCTCTTAAGGAATCCTTAGGGTGGAAGATCTTACTTTTTATTACACTACTACCTCTAGTAAACAAATAAACTACTATAATAGATTTCTCTATTTTTGCAATACCCCTGAGTTCGTATAATCCCTAATTATTATCTCCTTGAATTAAAACATAGTAAATCACCATTATACCTACATATACCTTCCTCTCATGACCAAGAAACTTCATCCCCATTATTGGAATGTGACTATGGAAAGGATTCAAAGAAATTTGGCTGGTTGGAAAGGTGTTTTTCTTTCTCAAGAAGATAAGTATTATCTCTTAAATGCCTATCTTCAAATTATCTTTGTGTACTTCCTCTCCATTTTCAAGATCCCAAAAAACATTGATAAAATGATTAAATAAATCTATAATAAATTATTATGAAATAGAGTCTAGAAGAAGAATAAATGTCCTTCCTCAATTGGAACAATATTTTTTATCCTAAATCTTATGGTGGTCTTGGGTTGATAAATGTCTAAAATCTCAATAGTCTTCTTTTAGCTAAAATTGAATGGATGATCATGGGGTGATCCCACAATAGTGGTTTACACTTTTTGAGAGATCCTATTTTTTGTTGAAATCACATCTTTTTAGAAAATATAATGATTTAAGCCTTGAAAAGTTCCATTTAAAGGATTCCAATTGAAGAGGGTTTTATCAAACCACATTAGATCAAAATCCCTTGGATAGAACCCCACTAGTTTTAAACCATACCTATAATGGAGTCTTCTTTACACCTATCAAAATGTTAATAAAAACCTACTTTTGATTTACCTTTTGAGGGATCAAATGAATTCATGTAAAATGTATTTTTTGTATGTAGTACTTATTATAAGCTTCCCAAAAAGTATAATTTTAAATAAATTTACTTTGACTATTATATTTATTTTTGATTTCTTGTGAATGCAGATTTTCACTAAAAATCAAGCTCTCTATTCTTCACATGTGGAAAAATAGCAGATTATCGAAAAAAATTGAAAAATATCTATGCACTAGATATTGATGTCCTTGATCCAACAAAAAAAAAAAATTGATACATACAAAAAAAATTATGTTTTAGCCAGTAAATCATGTCTAAACTATAACTGGTTTGACTTTGAAACAATTAAGAAAAAATATGCAATGAAATGCTATGAAACTAATTCCATGCACTGGATATCATAGCTATGAATCTAAATTCAAAAAAATAGAATTGTATCCTTCATATAAAAAAATTTGTGTTAGCCAGTGACGCCACTCTTTAAAAATGGTGTTTACTATTAAAAACTAGTTTTCAAAGGAAATGGAAAAAGAAGTGCAATCTGATTCCAAAAAAAATAAAAATAGATATTTAGAATCTAGACAAAATGTCACAAATCAGTAGTTTGCATAATCTTCAAATTCCTCATAGTTTAGCCACTATAGGTGCCCAAAAGTAAGATTTAGTTAAAAAAAATCACTTCAATGTCTAGTTTGGCCAAAAATTATAAAGCAGTATTGTGGGATCACCCCATGAAAGAAATAAAAGACCAAATTGACATCATGAAAGAAAAATAGTTTTACCATCATGACCCTGACCTTATAATTTTTCTTTGTCTGCATCCCTAAGGGATCCCTCATATTAAATGGTGAGTGTAGAAAGATGGGAGACTAAAAAGTGGCCATCCTTATTTTTTGGTCCCATACAAGACATACCACAATCACATTATAACCTGATCATATTATAACACACTCACATTTTCAAGAAGCAAAAGTGGCTCTCTCTTTCTCTTCCCATCTCTCTCTACCTCCTTATATAACTCACTCTCCCCCTCTTCCTCAAATTATATACATGAAATAAAAATTTATATATGGACATTTGTTTTCATATACTTTAATTTATGTTTCATGTATATAGTAATAAGATGTTTGAGAATGGTTTTGAATCTCTAGGAATTATAATGTAGGTTCTAGGTTTTAGAAGATCATATAATTTTTTAGGAAATCAAATTTTAGTAATCTACAAGCTTCTATCATCTTACAGTTGTCTAAGGGTAACATTCTAATTATTCAAAAGCATCATCAAGCCTCTCCTCAGAAAAAGGATGACCTTTTATTATGAAAAAGACCAAAAAGTGGGAGGGGAAAGCCTCCACACATCCCTTATCAAGAACTAAGGTCTAAACACAACTTAAATAAAAAATTCTAAATCAAGGGGATAATTAGGCTTCATTACTAACACTACCTTTCTACCTCTCTCTCCCATTATATTTCCCTCTCCTCTCTCTATATCTCTCTATTTCTCTCCTTGTGCCTCTATCTTCATCTCTACCTCTATTTTCTACCCTTCTTCTCTATCTCTAGATACCTCTCCCTCTCTCTATCCATGCCTCTCTCATTTTCCCTCTTCTTAGACCTCTATATCTATATCTCTATTTTCCTCTCTCCATCTATCCATATTTTTCCTTCTATCCATATTTTTCCTTCTATCTCTCCCTCTCTTTATCTACATATCTTCATCTATCCATATCTCTCTACCCCACCCCTCTCTCCCTCCCTCCCTCTCTCTCTACTTATATCTCTCCCTTTCTCTTACCCATCTATCTTTCCCAAGTTATATCTATCTCTAGATATCTCTCCCTCTCTCTCCCTTTCTCCCTATCACTCCCTCTTTATATATATCTCCCTCTCTCCCCTTCCCCCTACCTCTCCATATATATATTGATATCTCTCTCCCTCTCTTCCTATCTCTCTCCCTTTCTCTTCCTCTATCTCTCTTTTTCTTCCCACATATCTATTTCTCTCCCTCTCTCTATACTTCTCCCTCCTCTATTTATATATATCAATTATCTCTCCCTCACCCTCTTCCTCTATATCTCTCTATCTCCTCCATATCTCTCCCTCTCTTTATTGTTACCTCCCTATTAATCTACTCTATCTTATTCTCTTTCTTTCTACCTCTAGATATATCTCCCTCTTTCTATTCATCCCTTTTTTCCCTCTATCCGTATATCTCTCTTCTTATACCCTTATATCTATCTCTATTTTCCTCTCTATATCTCTCCCCTATCAATATATCTATCCATAATAATTCTTCTATATATCCCTCTCTTTATCTTTATCTTTTTATCTTTTCATCTCCCTTTACCCCTATATCTCTCCATCTCTCTTTACCCCTATATCTCTCCCTATCTCTAAATTTATCTTTCTATCTACCCCTCTCTCATTATGTACAGATCTATATATTTCTCTATTCAATCTCTTTGTCCCTCTCTCCTCTAACTCTTTATATCTCCCTCCCCTCCTCTATCTCCATCTCCATCTCCATATCTATTTCTATTTTCCCCTCTATCTCTCTCCACATTGCTAATGGATCTTTATTATCCTTTGGATTAATATTTTTTTGTTTAAGATATTTTTGTATTTTATTTATTAATGAGGGGTGTGGTGGGGGATTGACCCTACCACTTATATCACCAATAGAGATAAATAGATACATAAGAGAGGAAAAGTGGAAATACATATATAGGGATGGAGGGAGAGGTAGGTAGAGAGAGAGAGAGAGAGAAGGAGAGGGGAGAGGGATATATGTTTAGATATATAAAGAGGGAGATAGAGAGAGAGGAGGGAGAGATATAGAAAGATATCTAGAGGGGTAGGAAGAGAAAGAGGTGAGATAGAGAAAGGTATTTAGAGGGAAGGAGAGAGAGGGGGAAAGATGTAGAGATATAGAGAGATATATAAGGAGAGGCTTGATGATTCTTTTGACTAGTTAAAAAATTACTCTTAGACAATTGCAAGGTTATAGGAGCTTGTTATTACAAAAATTTGACAAACTCAAAATTATAAGATCTTCCAAAGCCTAGAATTTGCATTAGAACTCCTAGAGGCTCGAAACCATTCTCAAATATTCTAAAATTATATACATGAAATATAACTTAAAGTATAAGAAAATTAATATCCATATATAAATGTCACTTACTCTTAAATTTTTATCTCATGTATATATTCTAAGGAAGAGGGAGGGTGTAAGCTATAGAAAGAGTTAGAGACATATGGGAAAAGAAAGATCTATTTTTTCTTCTTATAAAAATGATCATATTATAGCACACTCAAATTATTATTTTCTTTGGGTATTTCCAATCCTTAATGTTGGATTTTCCTTGGAAATCCAAGCCAAAGGGTTGGAATTACAAGTCAATTCCCATAGACATATTTTTTATAAATTATAAAAAAATAAAACAATATCAAGCATGCTTTGCATCAAGTTTGTATGTCTTTCAAGGTCAAGTTAAAAAATAGCATAGTAACATTGATCTCTCTTATCTTTGTAACCACATAATTTTTTCTACATTTCAATTATGTTAAGGTTTTGGTCTTTAATTTCTTTTGCTAGTGTCTCTATTTTTTCTAAAACCTACATATGGTTATTTTTGGCTCACTTTTTACCAATTCATCAAAATTTGAAACAAATTACATTTTTAGAATCTATATTTTATTCCATACATATTAAAACAATATTTTCAATGAGTTTCCAAAAAATCAGGGGCGTGCATGCTCATTTTTTAATTTTTTCAATATATGTCTAATTTGAAAAATAGCAAAAAACATATATGAAACTCATAACCCTATCAACTTGGGTTCAAAAACTTACCAATATGAAACTCAACTTGACTTGACAAGGTTCCAACTAACCTAAGTGAGTGAGTGTATGCATCTACTCAGATACCAATACCCAATGTTCCAAATACCAACTCTTCTCCTAGGTGATACTCTCCCTCTCCCTCTAGAGGGTTCAAACTTTCCTACATCCAACTTAGAGAAACATGTTTGTAGTTAGCTAATAACATATAAATCATATTCACAATATAACTTGAGCATCATATAATCATTTAAAACTAGTTTCATCATATTGCATATTCATTCATCTCATTTAGCCATCAAATACCATAATGACATAATTCATGCATTAATCCACATTTGAACATATAGGTTAAAGTAATTGGTAAATTAGCAATCGGATGTAACATATTCTACCCCTTAAGAATCATTTCCCCCAATGATTTATAGTATCGTAGCATTAAAAAATGATTTACTTTCAATTTTTAAAATCATGTAAGAGATGGGAAATTTTTCATTTTAATCTCATTATAATATTCCCTCGTAGCACTATCCTTTGCAAACTAGTCATACTGGACCTTGCACTGAGTTCCCTACTAAAACACTAGTAGAATTTTGGTGATTCAAGCACTCTTTCTCTACTAATAACTATCTTAGTATATGTTTAGCATCATCACAAATTTTCTACCTATCATTCTTCTCCACTAATTCCACTTCTTGATCGGCTTGATCTACTTTTCCATTTTTGACACCATTTCCAGACTAAGGCTAATCCTATCTTCTAGATTATCCTAGCTTATAGGAATTCGACACTTTCTTCTACATAATATTTCAAATGGTTCTATATTTATTGCAAAATGATAGAAATTATTGTAATAATAAAATTCTAAAAATCCACCAAAAATTGGTTTACCCTTTTCATCTAACCAACTATCTCAAGGTGATAAATTGAACTTATATTCAAGTAATTTTTTTTAATGAGGTGAATATGGTTTACCAAAACCTTAATATTACATGTGCATCCCTATCTAAGATAACATTCTTAGGAACACTATGCAACCAAAACACTTATTTGCATAAATTTGTGAGCAATGACCAGTGCCCCATCTGCCAAATTTCTTGGTGTAAGAGAGGGGGACCAACCACACCAAGGCTTCAAGTCTCTAAGAGGTGAGAGCAGAGGGCTACCCTAAAGTACTTCAAGCTAACAGGTGTTTAGGACAAGAATCGAGAATGAAGATCACTCTCAAGCGCTTCTGACACTCTATAGATCTAAAAGTATAAATGGGGCTAGACAAGCCAATTTCTGGAGTTTAGACTACACCTTAGAAAACTCTCTATCCAAGGATGGCAGAACGGGTCTAGGATGACAGCACGGCATGCTAGCATTCCTATGGCTAGAAAATGTAAAGTACAATATAAAATACAGAGAACTACCTAGCTTAACTAGCTTTAACAAAATAAACAAAATTATGAAGTATGAAAATTAGCTACATAAATGATAAAGCAAGTAGATGAAGATGAGGGTGATAAATATCAACTCACTAAAGCTCCATTTTTCTAGCAAGCTCCAAATACACATTCACCTACACACAAGCAAGAGAGGGAAAAATGTTGGGTTGTAGAGGGGTTTTCCTCGGTCAAACCCCCACTTTGGTGTTTCCACCTCCATGGATAATCGAAAAATCCATGAAGTAGAAATTATGATAAAGAAAAGAGGAAAGGAAACTATTGAACACTGCAAAAGATGCAATGCTACTCTATCAAACCACAAAAGGAAAAAAGAGAATGATGTAATACCACCTCCACCCAAAGGCACTCAAGGTTAATGAAGGGAGAATGCAAGGAAATGAGCTTGGAAAAGTTGACACAACCACAATGGTGAAGAAGGGAGGTCTCTCAAGACTCCAAACTCATAGCTTCTATGGTAGCACCACACGTACAAGGATGGAATTGATGGAGTAATAATAATTCTTGCTGCAATGCTTAATGGGGTTGTGTAAAAAATTCTTGAGAGAATGTGATAGATTGCTAGAAGATCTTGGAAGCATAAATGAATGTACAAGATAGCCATTTCAAGACCAAAATGGGAGAGAAAGGGTTATTTTTGGGTCAGTTGCTCGACATAGAGGAGTTACAATTCATCCCCAATGAGGATTGTAATGCCCTCGCAAACTCCAGAGGAAAGAATCTATCAGGGACGGTAGCACACTGCGCTCGCATCCCCGGCAAATATTCCCCCATTGACACAAAAGACAAATTCCAAGTGGATGGAAGACAGGTGGGTGATGTGGAATTATACCTTTAGGTTTTATTTTCTAAGGTGAGGGTATGCAAAAGGGGAATTTAGACAAGGGATGCAAATTCGCTCCTATACATTTTTCCCCCACTTTAGCAAGCACGAGTATTGATGAGTGTTCATTAAAGTAGATTGAAGAGTTATAAATGTATACTTGAACCATCAAGGAAGCAAACTGTGATCTAGAAAGCTTAAAAATTTTAGGGCGGACAAAGGACTCCACAGGTACTCTCTCTTGAGGAGATTAGAGCAAAAGGACTTCGTAGCTCCACAAAACTATAAAGTTGAGAAAAGTACACTGAAGTCCCACAGACCAACAATGGACAAATCTCATAGGATACAAGTGCTTCACAGGCCCTCAGACCTACAAAGAAGGCATTCCCCCAAGTAATCTCTCATGAAGGAAGTCCAATGTAAGGGGACTCTATAGAGTCGGATTAGAAAGTAGCTTCACAGGCACACCTACAAAGAAACATGTTAATCCAAAGATAAAACATGTTAGAAAACAAAAAGAAGCCACACAAGAAAACAAGCAAATAGTAACACAAACTGTAAAAAATTGAAAATCTATCAAAGGGGTCCCTCGAGAACCATTTAAAAGAAGAGGGGTCCACTCAATGGATGCATTGTTTGAAAGTCATAAAGAACTTTTCACAAATCAATTCAACATCAAAGAATCCTATCGAAATATGTTCACTTCATCAAGGAATTCAAAAGGATGAAAATGCCTCCTTGCGAGGGGAAGGTCGAGGCTTCTCCCATAGGAAAATTTTCTCCCTCCTCGGAAAAAAGATTTCAAGTTCTTTCTTTATGAACCAATGACGAAGGAAACACATTCCACTAGGGGTCCTTGTTGAGAATACGATTTTTGAAAAAGTTTGCAAATATTTTTGAGAAAAGATTCATTGGTTCTCGAATGCATTTTTTGAAAATCAAATTTGAAATTGTAGCCCCCCCTTAGGGTGGTGTGTGATGAACGAAAAGCAACATGACATTCTAAGGATAGAAAAATAAGAATAAAAAAGTGATGTTGTGGCCTACGGGACATATTGAGATGTCATCATGACAATGTTGTCACACACATGAGGGAAAACACATGAACACCACAACATCACAAATCAAGCAAAGAAGAGAGAAATTACCAACACTATAAAAAGAAACAATTACATCATAAACAAGAGATAGGGGCGGTCTGATGTTTTAGGGTTAGAATTTCTCATAAATATATATAAGTATAATAGTATATTAATGAACTTTCATCAACCCCCTACTATATCAAGCCATATGAAGAATGCACGAGAAAAAAAATAAAAAATAAAAAATTGGGTCAGCATGGAAGGGAAGCATAAATTCCTCCAACACTTTGCATCATACCCAATTTTTCAAAAATCAATACACATAACAAAGGAAGAATGAAGGTACAAACAGAGAAATTTTTACAACACATAATCACTCATGTACCCAAGTACCTATGAGGGTGACAAGGGTCATACAGGAACACATAACACAAGGATAGGGGAACACATCACAACAAAAACACACCTAATCTAAAGGTCAACGATTTCATGAAGATTGTCATTAGGGTTGGGACCTATCCAAAGATATAAACATGCACTTCATGGGAATTCCATTTGTAACCTCCAAAAATAGGGAAGGTAATGCCCCAGATTCACTGCTAGGCTCATCGAGTGACTCGAGAGCAGTGACAAACTCAAGGGAAGCTGGAACTTTCTCCATCACTAGGATTACACACGCCGACACATGACCACCCTTTAAAGAAGGTGGGATCCTCTTACACTTCCCATTGCTAGAAGGGCCAACCTCCATCTTCTACTTCGTCAAAGGATGTGAACTCCCCATAGACGAGTCAAGAGGCATGAAGGAGGAGGAGAAAACCATGATGGACACCACTGAATTGTTCAACATGTCCACAAGCTTCAAGAATGATAGGATGTCTAGGAGAGACATCAAGAGAGGGGGATCAACCAATGGAGCAATAAACATCTACACCTTTTTATGGTCAAGGGCGTTTACACTCGTAGCAAGAGCTAGAAGCAACATTGAAGCTGACTAAATTGAAGCAGAGGGGATGGGAGAGAAGGAAATGATAGCAAGCCCTGAAATAGGGGTGGTTGACTCCCCTTCCTTCATCTACAAAGAGTCCTACTCAACCACCAGAGCCTTTTGCTAACACTTGCACTCAAATGCAAGGTGGTTTCTACAAATCTAAGAGCTAGAGGTCAGGAGCTGAGATGGGACAGAAGGCTGTTGTTCATCCATCAAGGTGCCCATCATAGTCATCTCCAGTAGAGGGAGAGACTACTAGATGGGATCAGGAGGGAGATATTTAGAAGAAGTTGAAATAATAGTGGGAGGAGTTGGCTCTAGCGCCTCAGCAGTGGGCCTCTTCCCATTCACTGCCTTGGATCTAGGAGCGGTAGGAGGCTGTGAAAGCTGAGAGATAGAGGACTCCCCATGGGGACCCTTCCTTCTACCATATCGAATGGTCCTAAGCATCATGGGTAGAATGGGAAATTCAAATATAGGACGCTTAGGATTTCACCAAGTGGGCACCATAGGATTCTCTATTAACCACTTAGGAACATAATCCAATGACGTTGTAGTAGGGCAAGAGGAAGCGATAGGCTGGACAATGGAAGAGGAGAAAGATGAACCTTGAGAGTGATTCTATTCTTCCCTTCTCTGAGCCAAGGTAGTATTACTATCAAATTTCAAACAATCCCTATGCAAGACAAAATAGGGAGATGGAGGGTATCTCAATTTAGGCATTGAGCACCCTTTCTTGTACTTCTCATAGGTACGATACAATAGGTCCATCCTTGGAGGAAGCATACCAACAGGTCCAGGCCAAAATTGATCTAGAGAATAACTACCATGCACAGCTAGTGGTTTATAGCCGATGTCATGGATTACATGCACTAAACCCTCATGGATAAATTTTACACTTATGTACTACCAAGGGAACTGCATTCAAGTGACTAACTAGGGGATACCCAGTTTCACTCTGAAGAGTTCGGACCCCGAATTACATCAAAGAGAAAGTTCACAGACCTAGGTCCAACAAGGATCGATAAGGTGATACTACCAAGGGGAGGTATGGAAAGTCCATTATGTGTATGGATGGTACTTTCAGGTGCATCATACCTAGGTTTATGTACGAAATTGATCAACATAATCTCCTTGATAATCACATTCACCCAGCAGATCGGGTCAACAAGAACACTTGTCATAGTGTTTCTATTTATTTGTGTGGAGATGTAAAGGGGAGATGGATCTCTATTATAACCCATTGACAACTCTTGCAAGGTGAAAATCACACCACGAGCACTACTTGCGGGTTGCACATAAGGGATAGGTAGATGCAGAAAGGAGGTCATTATGTACACTAAACAAAACTTTCACAGAGCTTCCAAAGGTTTCATAATTAGACAGTGACCTAATTAAGGTTTCATCCCATGATGATTATGGAACCTTCCAACTATGTCACTAGGGGTTGTAGGTTGGGTTCCAAGGTGAAACGCATCACAACACTCACACCTACAATGCTCCTAGGATACAAGGAAAGGACCCTTCAACACCACTAAATGGAACCAAAATGGTTCACGTCGGGTTCACCAAAAATGTAAGAGAGGGGGACCAACCACACCAAGGCTCTAGGTCATGGAGAGCTAAGAGCGGAGGGCTAGCATAACTTACCTCAAGCTAACAAGTGTTTAGGATAAGAATTGAGAATGAAGAGCACTCTCAAGTGCTTTTATCACTCTATAGATCCAAAATTATAAATGGAGCTAGATGAGTCACTTTTTTGTAGTTCATACTACACCTCAAACAACTCTATGTCTGAGGACGACAACATGGGTTTGGAACGACAGTGCGGTGCATTGGCATCTCTCTAGCGCGCTAGCATCCGTATGGATAGAAAATGTAAAATATAGTATAAAACACTAGAGAACCTAATAATTACCTAGCTTAACTAGCTTTAATGAAATAAAAAAAAATTACATACAAAAAGTAGATACATAAATGATAAAGCAAGTAGATGAAGATGAGGGTGACAAATATCAACTCAGTAAAGCTCTAGCTCACTAGTGAGCTCCATGTACATGTTCACCTACACACAAGCAAGAGAGGGGAAAATGTTGGGCTATATAGGAGTTTTCCTTAGCCAAACCCCCACTTTGGTGTTCCACCTCCATGAACAACCAAAAAAGCCATGAAGTAGAAAGTACGATAAAGGAAAGAGGAAAGGAAACTATCGAACACTAGAAAAGATGCAATGCTACTCTATCAAACCATGAAAGGAAAAATAGAGTGATGTAATACCACCTCCACCCAAAGGAACTCAAGGCTAATGAAGGGAGAATGCAAGGCAATGAGCTTGGAAAAGTCGACACAACTGTAGTGGTGACAAAGGGAGGTCTTGTAAGACTCCAAACTTGTAGCTTCTATGGTAGCACCACACGTACAAGGATGGAATTGATGGAGTAACAAGCTTTCTTGTTGCAATGCTCAATGGGGTTGTGTAAAAAATTCTTGAGAAAATGTGATAGATTTCTAGATGATCCTAGAAGCATGAATGAATGAACAAGATAGCCATTTCAAGACCTAAATGAGAGAGATAGGGCCATTTTTGAATCAGTTGATCAACACAAAGGCATTAAAATTTGTCCCCAATGAGGAGTGTAATGTCCTTGCAAACTCCAGAGGTAGGAATCAACTAGGGATAGAAGCGCACTGCATAGATTTCTATGTGCCGCACTTTAATCCCTAATAAATATTCCCCCACTGACACACAAGACAAGTTCCAAGTGGATGGAAGGTAGGTGGGTGATGTGGAATTACACCTTCAGGTTTGATTTTCTAAGGTGAGGGTATGCAAAAGGGGAAATCATACAAGGGGTGCAAATTCACTCCTATAAACCTGGTATGAAATAGGCTACCTTGGTGAGCTTTTCCACCACTACTATAATAGAATTATGCTTATCCATTGACATAGGAAGACCTTGTACAAAATCTAGACTAATGATCTGCCACTTCCTCTCTGGAATTTAATGACAATATAAAGATCCTGCTGGTGATGACATTTTGTCTTCACCCTATAGCACTCTAGACTACTCACTACAAACCTTGCAGCATCTATCTTCATTCCTTTCTAGAAATATAGTGGTTTCACATCAGTCATAAGTTTTTTTATCAATCTAGGATGTCCTTAAGAAGGTGCCAAATGAACTTATTTCCACACTATATTCCTTAAATCCTTGGAGATTGGTATGTACATCCTTCCTCTAACTCTTAGCAATCCATCTAGATTAAAATGATACCCATTATCCTTTGATTTTTGAGGATCATCCATAAGATTTTTTTTTAGTTGCTCATAATATTCTTTTCCCTTTGACTTTTACAACACTTGATTCTTGAAATTAGAATGAATAGATATCATCGAGGAGATATACCTCCTTCAACTTAAGGCATCCACCACTTGGCTTTCCTTGCCTCTTATATAATTGATTTCAAATTTATAGTTAGATATTAACTCAAGCCATCTCCTTTGGTGAGCATTTAGACTTGGTTGGGTAAACAATACTTTAGACCATGTTTGTCTGTCTTTAAATCCAAAATTTTCCCAAGAAAATAATGCCTCCATTTTTTGGAAAGCATGAACAACTATTTCTAGCTCAAAATCATGTGTTGTTGCATAAGAATCATGTCTAACCTTTTCCCAAGGAATAAATGTTAATTACAAATTGGCCTTCTGAATCGGGAAATTTTAGAATTGGTGTTGTAGTTACTTCTATTTTATTTGATCAAAGGCCTCTGACTTTTTCCTAACCATTTAAATATTTTTCTAATAGCTTCTATAGCTAATCCTTCAACTCCAAAAAAAAAAATTTGGTCATTTAATAAGAAACTTACGTCTATGGAGAAGTCAAAAATTGTCTCAGGAAGTAATCCAAACAATTTATCGGGAAATATACCACCAAAACCTCATAATAGGGTAATTATCTATATTTGATCTTTTCTTGATCCATATACTCCTCTTCTTCCCTTCCTTGGTGTTTTTGGGACTCATAATGCATTAAATTATCTTAAAAGATGAACTCTTTGTAATCATTTATTTTCTCCATTTTGACCACAAAGCATTGTCATCCTTTTTACTTGGCCTTCTTTAGCTGAACTACTGACATTTTCCTTAACTTCACCTTACTAGGTGTACCTTGAAAATATTCTTTGTTCTCAAGGTTGTCTAATTATTATACATTTTTGGAAACATAGTATCCTCCATTTTATCCCAAGAATGACATCAAAAGATCCTAAAGGTTAAAAATTTACTCTCATTAAGAAACTTGGAAGTTCAATCTTAGCTTTGACCACACACTTCTCTACCTGAGCTTTTGTCTAGCTACCTTGCATTACTGATCGGGGTTTTCCTTGCTTCCAAATTTTCTAATAAATTTTATCTATAATTCTCGGTGGTTTCACCTTCTTCACAACCTTAGATACTTCAAGAGCTAATTGGTTTCTTTTCTCAATAACAAGCCTTGTCTTTGAGTTTTCCATGCCCATTTTGGTTGGTTTTTTCACATCTATTTTCATCTTTAATTTTGGGAGATGCTTCATTTACTAGCCTACTCTGGCCTCTGACTTCCTACTCCAAGGTACTAACTCTCACTCTTCTTTTAATTATCATTGCTAGGATTTAATCAAGTTTTGAATCGGGGTTGTCAAAAGGTTGTCCTACCTCTTGGCTACCTCCATAGTTTGTCTTGGTTCGTAACATGTTAATTTTTTCTATTTCTTCTGAAGTTTTCAATTTATGCTTACAATTAGTTCCTCTAATTTAGAACTTTTATTAATATACATTAATCATATTCATTTGTTCAACTTAATCAAATAGTTATTATATTATATTATTCGTGTATTACATAGTATCCTTATTAATACACAATCTTTGACTCTTTGCCACTATAGGTCATTATTAGAAAGAGGGATCTCCTCAGGTTTTTTCTCACCCTTAGAGTCAACTAAAACAAATTTGGAGGGTGTATGTACTCATAGGTATTCATCCATAACCTTTTTTATAATCACAGGTGCATTCCTACTATAACCAAAGGGCATCTCCCTATGAGTTAATTGTTTCACTGGTTTGACCATAGAGATAGGAACAATGACCTTCATTACTGCTATATCTCATTGCTTCTTCTCTAGCCTGATATGCTTGAGTGTGTCAGCCAGTGTCTCAGATTTATCTATCCAAGCACCTCCTATGTAGCTAATATTTTCAAGGAATTTAACATCTAGGGATAACTCCTTCTTAGTCCTAAGGTTAGACAAGTTTCAAGGAAAATGACTTTCTTACTACTTTCCTTGTTCTTCTTTTTCCCACCGTTTTATCATAAGAACATTTCAAGCAATAGCTTTTGATAATGTTTGAGGAAAAACTTATGTAATGAGCTCATAGGTCCATGTGCTGAACCCGGTATCTTTGATACCATATGTAACAACTTTGTCCTTACTCTTATAGTTTTCACCTAGGTTTTAACTTATGAAGTAAATAATTCAATACCTTCAATCTCGAAAGTAAAAAATATATTTTCTAATAACATGTTTTTCATACTACATAAATTATTTCATATAACATTGCATAATCAAAATAACATAACTTAAACTTCATGTAAATGAAACTCATCTTTTCAAATACAATTTATAAATAGAATTCATGAACATATAAACATTCATAATTTACAAGAGAACAAGGTCAAGGTATCCTTATCTAGATTACTCTTCTATCTCACAAGACTTGGCATGTCATCTACAAGAAAAAGAGCACCACCCAAGTGCTTTACCTCCAACCATAAACCGGCAGTCCCCAGCACACCTTCCAATTAGAAGTGGCCCTACCCTTCGATGAAGAGTTTAGTATAGGAACCTCTAGTATTTCCATCTAAGTGTCTAGTGTTGTATCCTACATAAAAATTATGATCATAAAACTATAGACATTCTCTAACTATGCATGATGCTACTGACAAGCTATGTAAAACCAAAGAATAGTGAATTGGTGAGTACAAGCAGTGACTTTTACACCTACTTTTGGCCAAACTTTTGATATATGTAGTCATCCACTTTCTAAGGAAGCACTATTGTAAGTTCACTCACCTCTAGCTCAACTTGGAAATATTATTGACCTATGGTTAACTCTAATTTTGGTTTGATCCAAAGGTTAACTAACTCAAATAGAATCTCTTTCAATAGTGATGACTTCACTAGTGTCGACTAATCGACCAAGTTGGTTACATACTCTTTGACTTTCAAAACCCATGTTATGTTCATGTAACATCATGGGCCTTGGAAACTACCACATGTTCAAGTCCTTTCTTCTAAGTTGGTAAACGACTCGACTAGTTATCTTCTTCTAAATAGAACACCCAAGTTACATTCTTATAACATTCAAGGTCTATTTGGAAAAACACTATTTGGATCCCCCCAGACCCTAGGTGGATTAAATAAAACTTTGATGGATGTTCAAAATGGAATCTAGGCCTGGTGGGGGCAAGTGGGGTTGTTAGAAATGAATGTGGCATCTATGTGGTTGGATACAACAAGGGCCTGGGAACAACAACAAATAATTTGGTGGAGGCTTATGTTGCTTGGATAGGAATAGGCTATCTTAAAGATAATGGCAACACAAAGGTTATTTTGGAGGGTGATTCCAAGTTAATAATTGATTATTTAAACAGTAAAGCAAAGACCCCTTGGGAGATTAAAGATTTTTTAGATGACTTCAAAAATATGTTACAATATTTCTAAAGTTGCAAGATATGCCACACCTTCAGGGAAGGTGATAGGGTTGTCGATGCCTTAGCGAATTTTGGCTTTAGGTAGGAGGCATTAAAATATTGGGATTTTTCCAATTTATCAAACCAAATTAAGGAGATAATTGCTAAGGATAGAGTGGGGGATCCGATTTATCATGGAAAAATTAGTAATGATTAATAATAGTGGCTCGCAATGTCGTCCAACTATCAAGAAGGTTGTTGTCTTTCTTTGGTGGCAATTGGGTTGGCTAATTAGATGGATTGGGAGGTGTGATATTAAAGGCAATGGTATGCTAGATCTGAAATATTTAAAAAGAAAGGGGTGGAAAGGATAGATTGTTTGGAAACCTCATGCATTAAAAAGAAAGATGTTAATGAGGATATAGGGATCATTATTCACATCCCTATAAATTCTGCGTTTGATTTTGGAAAAGACATTTTAACATGTGTTTTCACCGATGTGAAGGAGGGTAATAAAAAAATAGTAATCATGGCTCATAAAGGTGGAAAAGTTGTCAGTTATCATATGGAAAGGAATCAAAAATATGATATTTGGCTTTGCATTGAAATTGATTATTTTAAAAAAACTACCAGAAGTTTTGATTTGTTACTCTTGCAAATGAAAAATCGCCAAGTCTCCATCAAAACTGAAGTTTTTGAATTACCTGTTGCTACTGTTTTGAATGAGGAATTTCAAAGAGACAAGTTTTTACTTCTCCCTAAGAGTCTTTCTACCAAGTATAAAACCATGGGAGGCTCTAGGAAGAGTAAAAGGTTGAGTAAGTATGAATCCCTAAGAAATAATGTGGAGATTTGGGGTTTGTTTGAGTGGGTTGGGTTTACCACTTGCTTTGTTGCCATGGAAGGCTACAACAAGCAATTAAGCTACAAATTTGTAAATGCCTAGAAAGATGGGGAATTTGAGTTGTGTGTCCTTCATTTTACTATTAATGCTAAGCTCATAGCCAAAGTGATAGGGCTTGCAAATAAAGGGTAGAAGGTGGCTAAGGTAAGTAATGGAAAATATCAAACTTATATTGATAAGTTTTTTGAGGATAAAGAAAAAGTTGAGAGATTTCAAAATGGGTTCTCTAGGATTTTACTTCCTCCACTGTACCATAATTTTTGCTTCTTTGTAATGAATATTTAAAAGAAAACATGTCGAGTTTGAATACCATTTGAATTCAAAGGGTGGAGAAAAGGATGGAGTTGTTGGACAAAATGATGCAAAAGGGTTATAATGCCAGCAGGTTCTAGGCACTTCAAAATGTGATGAAGAGTTTCTACAGGGTCATGGATTTTTTCATGAAAAAAATTTCATGGCCATTATCTCTAGACAAGGAAAGATAAAGAAACAACAGAGGAAAAAGGTGAACAATGATGAGACTGGTTTATATGGAAAAATGGACCTCAAAGATAATTTTGAAGATCTTGTTGAAGACCTAGGGAAGGCATGGAGCATGATTGAGAATGATTGATCCTCAGTGCTTGGTCCTCTCATTTTTTGTTTCTTACTGCCATGAAGTATTTTTGCTATTCTATCAGATTTTTAGTTGGTATAAGCTATAGGAGCCTAGACTGTTATTTCTCTAGTTTTATTTCTGTCAAGAACTCTAGTTATCAGTTGGATACTCTTTTAAGGTTATGATGTTATAACCTTTGTGAATGGATATAATATGAACTGGTTATATCTCTTAGGGATTATTGATAGGTTTATAAAGTTTGATGTGTTGGGTATAGGCTAATGTTTTTTGGTTGATTGGGTTTGGGGAAGTGGTTCTCTTTCTACTTTGCTTCCTTTGTTGTGTTTTTTTGTCATGTTGTTGGTCTCTTGACTATTTTTCTTTTATATGGGTCAAGTACCTTTCCCTGCTTAATCAATCAAAAAAATTCAAGGTCTAGGAAATGACCTCTTATTCGAGTCCTTATTTTTAATCATGGGACTAACTACTCTCCTATTTTATGCATAATTAGTTAATATTGATGACACAATGTAATTGATTAGATACACTTGGTCTCAATCAAAAATTAATTACAATATGTTGATATGTATAATAATATATTATTAACCTTAAATTGAAGATTACTTTTTCATATTAAAGTTTCATATGTTCAACATTTATTCTTATGGTTCTATTCCTAAAGAGCTCCATATTAAATATGCTTAATCTTGAAGTGAACATAAGTAGACAATTGTAATCTTCTTAAATAATGGTTTAGACTCTTTGTTGTTGTACCAAGTATGGTTTCATTCTTCTAGAACACCATAACCAATTTGGTTGATATTAAATATCATTTAATTTGATTCAATATAAAACTTTATATTTATAGTAATTTCTAATAACAATTTAACATATTAAGTTGTTAAACTTTTGAAAACTCAACTGAGAACCATCCGAATAATCTTGAGATTCCTCATAGGTTTCTTCCAAGTTATCCTTTGCATAATTATGTAGTGTACCCATGTTTTTCTGTATATGGATATTCTTGACACATATATTCTCATAAATAAGTGTATGATAAGTCTATAGCCACACTGGAGAATATGTTAAACCAAAGTAGTGAAGATAAATATCATATATAGGTGTATGATAATTCTATAGCATAGGATCAGTCATATAGTAGCTTAGAGTTTTATACTTCCTATATCAACATAATATAATACAAAAAACATGTAACTATGCATGATTTAGAATATACACATATTACAAAAAGGATAGCAAAAGCATTTGTAGACAGTAACTAGCTTTCATTCCCTTGGTTCTTGCTCTCACTGCACTCCTCCATGGAACCCCCGTTAACCAGGCTATTGATGGCAGTTCCTCATTAGAAAAGACATCTTCAACCTCATAGTTTGAGTTTGTGAACAGTATTGGACCTCTTTATTACTTGGTACTCTTCCCAACCTTTATCTTCTCTCTGAATTCTTCCTTGAAAGCCTCTAGTTCTTGCATAAACACTTCCAAGTTGGATTGCCCCTACTACTAGTAATGTCCATACATTATTCCCTTTTAATGGATGAGCACCACCCCATATTTAAGCAACTTTAGGAACTTGCTCTTTGCTAATTACATGGTAGCTACAACCTGCAATGCAACATTGAAGAATGTGAGTCTTTTAGTTGACTCAGTAAGTACCCTCTAGACCCCATTGTATTTGTCCTTATTTTTTGCCTTCCATATGCACCAAATAATTTTAATAGTAAGTAAAACCTAAAATAAATGCATTTCTTTACTCATTTTTTTGTTAAATCCCATCAAAATCTCTTTCCAATTAACTTTCCCATTTACCCCCCAAATATCTTGCCCATTACGAAATAAATTTGAGATTTCATTAACATATAAACACTAAAAAAATATATGATTAACATTTTTAGGCTCCTTGTAGATATTACAAATATTAATGTCAGTATTTTTCAATTTGTAAGGAATCTTTTGCAATAGCACAAGCCATCTAAAACAAGTCTTTTTAGCATTAATCCCATTATGCCACAAAAAATAGAAAGCCTTTTGCCAATATTTTCTCTCAAGATCAATTCTCTAAACCTTGTTTAGATACTCAATGGGGGTATAGGAATTAAGGATTTCCTTATAAATAAGCTTATTTTTGACCTCATGTAGAGGGAGAGTACCCTTCCATAAGACATCAACCAACTTATCTTTCCAATTTTCTATTATGAGATTAGTAATCCATCTTTTTTAAGCTTCCTTAATAACATAGTAGGTTCTAAATTTAGAAGAGGGTACCCCATATTCATCTTTCAACTGATACCAACTAATCAATGACCCATCCTTTATAATGTCACTGAATGTTTTAATTTCATTCTGGTTCCATTTCTTAGTAGAGCAGCCTTTCAACAAGGCCAATAGTTTCCCATTGTGCTCTAAATTCCACCATATAGATTTTTCTGGGTGAATCAGATTGTTCTTAGGATCAGTTAAGAGAGGACAAGTGAATTTATCCCTAATTAACTCCCAATCCCTCCAAATAATTTTGAAAACTAGTGAACATATAGACAATATTGGGTACTTGGTGATGAGAAGATTGCTAAGAGGTAGTTCCTTCCATGAATTTTCTAACTTAGGGAAGTCTTGAGAGATATTATTTCTAATTAAAACTTTCCATGATTCATTCCCTACCAAGGCCTCGATGACCCACTTGGCAACTAGTGCAATGCCATGCCTCTTTATATCTTTAAGGCCCAAGCCCCCATTATCCTTTTTCTAGAAATCACTAATCCCATCTGACAAAATACAAAATCTTCTTACCTTTCCCATATGACCACAAAAAACCTATGGTATTCTTTTGAACCTCATTGACCTGATAGCTATTGAAAAACCAAACTGAGGTGAAGTAAAGTTTATAGGAAGATAGAATTTTTTGGCAGACCTAAATCCTACCAAAAAGAGATAGGAATTTTCTATTCCACCCATCCAACTTCTTATCAAAAAAATTTATCCACAACCTATTGAATAGGACAACTGAGAGGGGAGGGTGAATCAATTGTCATAGAATTAGGCCTTTAATTCAATCACTGGAACTAATATTTAATATTGTTTAAATGATTAATCATCAAATGCCAAAAAAGAAAATTAAATCCAAAAATAAACACAATAACACCAGATTTACGTGGAAAACCCAATACAAAAAAACCATGGTGAGGATTAACTCACACTATAGAGAATATCAAAACTAATTACAAAAGGTTCACTACTTGAAACAACGCTCACTGCCTAAAATAAGGACTCACTATCCAGAACAAGGACTCATTGTCCAACAAGGATACAACCCAGAGGACTCACTACCATAGAGATACAAAGAAGACAAAGAAGAGTTGTTATAGAGATACTACAATACCAATGCAATAAAATATTCCACCATAATTACTCCACACATGCATGAATGATAGAGTTCACCTTCTGCTCACTGCATCCAAAAACTCGGCATTAAGCTTCACATTGATCTTCCACACTCTCAACACACACACTTACTAAATATAATCAACGTCACACAAAGCTACACTTTCTCTTATCGCTCTACTTGTTCACACTTGCATCCCCTCGTCTTTTCATCATTAACTCATCTTGCATTTATACCATCTTCAACTTTGAAACATATCCAAAGTTGGCCATCCAAATTCAAATTCAAATTAGGTTGACACCAAAACATCCTAAGGTAGAATTAGAATGAGGGAAACCCAAACACATGCTTCAAGGGACCCAAAAATATCCAACACACTTCATCATCCTCGAAAGTAGTATTTCAAAAACAAAGTTGGCCAGACCAATGTAAACACATAGAACCATTAAACACGAATCTTCCAAATTTTGAAACTAACTTTAATGGAACTAGGGAAACGCAACTCTAGAACCACAAGTCATAAGACTTCATCAAAGATAAATATGGGCCAACATCATTTATCCTAGACCTCAACCAGAAATACAAAAAACCATAGTTCACAACTAGTGAAGACAACTTGCACTATACAATGAATCAATAACCAAAAATATAGATATAACATATTCCAACAATCATGAAAAACATATCTTAACCGCACAACCACAAGAGAAAATTTGGACCAAAAATCGGAGCAACCACTGAACACATGCAGCATATCTTTATTACAATTTTCTCAATATCCTCGACATATACAACCAACAACAACTGGTAGATAACCAGTTGACCGATTGGCATCAATGACAATACCTGCAAAATTTCCTCAACACCTTCAGTCTTTTCATTCTTGCAACAATCTCCCCCTTTGTCATTGATGGCAACACATGATATGAAAAACCATCAAAGACAACATACTAGCTCTAGATACATTTTTTTGTTTCTCCCCCTTAGAATATAATCTCTTGCATGCTTCTTCTTACTTTTTCATATTCTTCATCTCCCCCTTTGAAATCAATGGCAAAGGAAAAATAATAATTTCCATTGATCTCTCCTTTGACATGACAACATAATACACAAAATGACAACACCTAATACTACCTACCTACTCCCCTTGAGAAGTAGCCAACAAAACATCAGTCCAAAAGAAAGATAGATCCATAAATCCATCAGACTGATGCATCTCCATATGCATCTAGTTCAAGAAAGGAGGGGAAATAACCCCTAACTTCTCCCGAAGATACTCAAAAGTATCTTTAGGAAGAGCCTTCATGAAAATATCAGTAATTTGATCCTTCATTGGAACATACTCAAACTTTACTTTATTTGCTATGACCTTCTCTCTCAAGAAATTATATCTAATAGATATATGCTTCATCCTCGAGTGCATCACAGGATTCTTAGAAATGTTAATTGCACTTGTATTATCACAAAATATAGAAATGGGATCATCATATAGCACTTTGATATCTTTCAATGTTTGTTTCATCCATAGAAATTTTATACAACAAGATGCAGTAGCAATATACTCAGCTTTAGCAGTAGACAAGGAGACTAAATCTTGCTTCTTACTCAACCATGCCACCAATCTGCATCCAAGAAAGAATGCACCGCCACTTGTACTCTTTTTGTCATCTACACACTTAGCCCAATATGCATCTGTATAGGCACTGAGTGTAAAGTCAGTATCTTTAGTATACCACAATCCATAATCCGAACTGCCATTCAAATATCTGAATATTATTTTAACTGCAACAACATTGTTTCCTTTAGATATTCTTAAAATCTAGCCACAAGATAGACTTCATGCATGATATTTGATCTAGTAGTAGTCAAATATAATAGTCCACCAATCATAGATCTATACTTTCTTTGATCAGCCTTCGGTGAATCGCCATCTTTACCCAATTTGCAACTATTCACCATAGGAGTACTTACCGGTTTGGAACTATCCATACCAAAATTCTTCAACACCTCTAGAACATAATTAGACTATGAAATGAAAATTCCTTTCTCTGTTTGATTAATCCGTAGCCCAAGGAAGAAATTCATCTCCCCAAACATAGACATTTCAAATTCTTTCTACATTTATTTTGCAAAAATCTTGCACATACTGTCATTTCCTCCAAAGATAATATCATCAACATACACCACTACAATAATGATTTTGTCATTTTCAATCTTAATGTACAAATTACTATCTGTCATATTTTTTTTAAATCCTTGTTGAATCAACTACTTATCTAACCTTGCATACCAAGATCTAGGAGCTTGATTCAACCCATATAAATCTTTCTTCAATCTACACACCATATCCAATTGATCTATCAACTAAAATCCTTTTGATTGTTCTATATATACTTCTTCTTCTAGCTCACCATTAAAAAATGTTGACTTGACATCCATTTGATAGAATTTGAAATCTTTATAAGCAACAAGTGCCAAGAACATGCTTATAGCTTCCATTCTTTCTATTCAGGCAAAATTTTCTTGAAAATATATGCCTTCTTCTTGTGAGTAACCTTTACACACAAGCCTCGTTTTGATTCTAATATCTTCTCCATTCTCATTCAACTTATTTTTGAAACCCACTTTGATCCAATGATGTTTTTATCTGTCAGTCTTGGGACCAATTCCCAAGTCTGATTCTTCTCAATCTGTAAAAGTTTTTCCTTCATCACTTCCTTCCAATGTTCATCTTTACAAGCTTCACTTACTATTGTTCGTTCTATCTCAAAAAGTAAACACAAATTCACTTCAATAGTAGCTTTGCTTCTAGTTAACACACCTTTTGTCTTCTCTCCAATAATCTGACTTTTTGAATGATTCTTCTATACATATCTAGGTGTCATATAGGACATCACCAGAGCATCTTCTTATTTTTCATTTTGTTCATCCTGCTTCTCTTGCTCATCTTTTTCCTGTTCTTCCACAATTTCTTCTATTCTTGCAAAAACATGCTCATCAAATACATATCCATTAGTGTTAATAGAATTCTTCATTGTCTCATCAACCTTCACATTCGAGCTTTCTACAATCTTTCTCAGTCTTTTATTGAAACATTTGTATGCCTTGCTTTTAGTAGAAGATCCAAGAAAAACACCTTCATCACTTCTTGCATCAAAATTTCCCAAGGTTTCTTCATCTCTTTTGATATAACATTTTCTTTCGAATACCTTGAAATATTTAACTGTAGGAATTCTTCCATGCCATAGCTCATAGGGAGTCTTTGTATATTTTTCTCTTTCTTGAACTCAATTGAACACATAAACATCAATATGATCAATAGCTTCTTTCCAGTAAACTTTCGGTAAACCAGCCTTAGTAATCATTGACCTAGTAGTTTATTGAACTGTTCCATTTTCCCTTTCAACAACTCCATTTTGTTTAGGATTTCTCAGAGCAATAAGCTATCTATTTATTCTATTCACTTCATAAAACATATTAAACTCATGGGAGGTGAATTCTCCACCTATGTTAGATCCTAACCATTTTATCTTCAAATTCACTTCATTTTCACCCATTGCTTTAAATGCCTTAAATCTATCTAATGCATTTGATTTCTCTCTAAGAAATGTAACCCATGTATATCTAGAATAATCATAAATTAAAAGCATATATTACCTC
Source organism: Sequoiadendron giganteum (assembly GCA_007115665.2). Lineage (NCBI taxonomy): Eukaryota > Viridiplantae > Streptophyta > Pinopsida > Cupressales > Cupressaceae > Sequoiadendron > Sequoiadendron giganteum. Next base: position 354,611,295 of record CM021108.1, read on the forward strand.
TCACCAAGTATACATCTTACTCTTGTAGGACCACATATATCTGTATGAATTAAATCCAGTAGTATGTTCCTTTGATCCTTAATAATTTCTTGCTTGCTTTCCAAACTAACACTTCCTATAAATAGCATTAGCAGGCTTTGTAATTATTGGTAAATCTCTCATGGCTTGAATAGCACTAATCCTTTCCAAGTTATCAAAATTCATGTGACACATTCTCCTATGGGTGATCCCACAATACTCGTTTACAATTTTTGGCCAAACTGGACACTAAACTGAAAACTAAATATTCACTTTCGGGCACCTATAGCGGCTAAACCGTGAGGAATTTGAAGATGATGCAAACTAGTGATTTGTGACATTTTTTCTATAGATTCTAAATATTTAAAAAAAAAAAAATTGGAATCAAATTGCATTTCCTTTTCCATCTCCTTTGAAAACTAGTTTTTTTCAATAAAGACCATTTTTAAGGAGTGATGCTCATCGTATACAACATAACTTTTTTTCCATGAAGGATAATATTCTATTTTTTTTTTAATTTAGATTTGTAACTACAATATCTAGCGCTTTCATTTTGTTTCATAGTGTTTTATTGAATATTTTTTCCTTAATCAAGTTTCAAAGTCAAACCAATTACAACTCAAACATAGACGGACTGTATACAACATTAAAAAAAATTGTATGTATCAAAATTCAATTTTCTTTGTTGGATCAAGGATTTCAATATCTAGTGCACTGATATTTTTCAAAAATTGTTTTTGATAATCTACAATTTTTCTACATGTGCAAAACAAAGAGCTTGATTTTTGGTGAAAAACCTACATTCACAAGAAATACAAAATTAATATAATAATAGAATTAAATTTATGTAAAATTATACTTTTTTGGAAGCTTATAATAAGGACTGCATACTTACAAAAAATAAATTTCAAATGTATTCATTTGATCCCCCAAAAGGTAAATTAAAAGTGGTTTTTTATCAGCATTTTGATAGGTGTAAAGGAGACTTTGTGATAGGCACGGTTTAATACTAGCAGGGTTCTATCCAAGGGGGTTTGATCTAAGGTGGTTTGATCAAACCCTCTTCAATTGGAATCCTTAAAATGATATTTTTTAAGGCTTAAATCGTTGTATTTTCTAAAAATATATTATTTCAACAAAAATCAAAATCTCCCACAAATTTTAAACTAGCATTGAGGGATCACCCCTATGCCATAACCAAATTTCATTTATCTAAGTCATAAACCATTATCCATTAGCACCCTTAAGTTGATAGATATTCCCTTCAGATTTGGGACAATGACTCATTATTTGGAACAAGGACTCACTATTTGGAACAAGGACTCACTGTCCAATAGGGCTACAACCCGGAGGGCTTACTTCCATAGAGATATAAATTAGAAGACAAAGAAGATTTTTTACAAAGAGAATACAATCCAAAAACCATGGTGAGTATTAACTCACACTATAGAGAATATCAAAACTGATTACAAAAGGCTCACTGTCTGAAACAAGGCTCACTACCTGAAATAAGGACTCGCTTTTTAGAACAAGGACTCACTGTCCAATAGGGCTACAACATAGAGGGCTCACTTCCATAGAGATATAAATTAGAATACAAAGAAGAGTTGTTGCAGAGAGACTACAATCCCAATGCAACAAAATATTCTACCACAATTACTCCACACATGCATGAATGATAGTGTTCGCCTTCTGCTCACTACATCCGGAAACTCAGTATTAAGCTTCACATTGATCTGCCACACTCTCAACACACACACTTACTGAATAGAATCAATTTCATACAAAACTGCAATTTCTCTTTTCTCTTATCGCTCTACTTCTTCACTCTTGCATCCCCTCATCTTTTCATCATTAACAAATTTTACATTTATACCATCTTCAACTTTGAAACATATCCAAAGTCGGTCATCCAAAGTCATATTCAAATTAGGTCAGCTCCAAAATATCCTAGGGTGGAATTAGAATGAGGACAACCCAAACACACGCTTCAAGGGACCCAAAAAGATCCAACACACTTCATCATCCTCAAAAGTAGTATTTCACACAAGGTTAGCCAAACCAGTGTAAAACACATAGAACCATTAAGCACAAATCTTCCAAATGTCGAAACTATCTTCAATAAAACCAAGGCAACACAACTCTAGAACCACAAACCATAAGACTTCATCAAAGAGAAATTTGTATCAACAAAATTTCTCCAAGACCTCAACCAAAAACACAAAAAACCATAGTTCATAATTGGTGAAGACAACTTGCACTGTATAATGAATCAACAACCAAAAATCTAGATATAACTCTGCCAACAATCATGACCAACATATATGAACTGCACAACCACAGGAGAAAATCTAGACCTAAAATTGGAGAAACCATTGAACACATGCAACATATCTTTATTACAATTTTCTCAATATCCTCAACATATACAACCAATAACAACTACTAGATAACCAGTTGACCGATTGACATCAATGAAAACACCTGCAAACTTTCCTTAACACCTTCAATCTTTTCATTCTTGCAACACAACCACATTTATTTAAGATTAGATGAGAGTGAGAATGGGATCCCCATATACCTAACCTATTTTTAGGGACCCCCCCATTGGAGGTCAAACTTATGAAACCAATTAGGAGGAGTATCAACCCATCCTAGCAATATGGACTTAGCCTTTGAAACTCTAGCTCTAGAATCCAGGAAGAATACATCAATTTTAGTCATTATATTGGTCAAGTTCTCTTTTTCCAATTCCACAAATATAGAAGTATCATCAACAAATTGAATTTTTAGGAGTTCATTATTATTAGGTAGCTTCAAACCCTTCACATTAGGTGAGATACAATTATCTCTTATCAAATAGTGGAGAGCATCATATGCAATTATAAACAATTCAGGGGCAATGGGACAAACCTGCCTAATGGACCTTTCCAGATGGAATACCTTAGACCTAGAACCATTCACCTCCACCTAAGCAGAAGCATCTTTTAACAGTGTACCAATCATGTTAGAAAATTCTTGTGGGAATCTAAGGGCTTCAAGAGCCATTTTAAGAAATGGCCACTCCACTCTATCATAAGCCTTCTCAAAATCTAGTAGAAGAATTGCCACATTATGTTGAGAGCAGTTAGCCCAGTCTAAGGCCTCCCAGCTAGTTATCATATTTTCAAGAATGTATCTACCCTTGACAAACCCGGTTTGGGTAGAGTTTATAAATTTACGGAGGATATTAGTTAGTATGAATGTTAATACTTTTGCAAGCACCTTATAAGAGACATTCAACAAGGTGATAGGCCTCCATTTTTTAATCAATGTCTTATCCCCTTCTTTTGGAAGTAGTTTAATAAGCCCTTGGTTAATACAATTTGCCAATGATCCTTTGGAAAGGGCTTCCATGTACACCTAATGAAGATAATCACAAACCTAGTCTATGAAAAACCTTGTAAAGCTCAACAAGGTGCCCATCTACCCCAAGATACTTATCATTGCTCATGGAGGAGATTTCTCTTTTTATTTCTTCCTTGGTTATAGTAGTAGATAGTTGAGCATTGTCCTCTTTGTAGATTTTGTAGGAATTAACCTCTTAATTTTTTCTCTAGCTTCAGAACAACCCCTTCCACCATCTTGCAACCTGAAAATTTCTTTGTAATATAGTGAGAACTATTGCAAGATATCTTCTTTACTTGACAGGGTCACACCATTATGGAAAAACTAATCAATTTTCTCTTTCATTCCTTTATCCTTAATTATCTAAAGAAAAACTTGGAGCCTTTGTCTCCATTGCTCAACCAATGAGCTTAGCCCTAACATTTAGGCCTTGAATTTTATTTTCTTGCAGCCTCCTTAGAGATTTTTTTCTCTATTAAGTTCTTCATAAATTTTTTCATTCATTGGGTTCCCTTGGATCCTTATTTCAACTTCTAGAAGCTCATCCTAGAGGTGGTTTTCTTCCCTTGTATCCATTTCTCTCTTATTACCAATTGTCTAAAAAATAAGCCTCCAAGACTTAACATTTTGATTCCACATTTCAATAAGACCAGAGTCCTTTAGCATCCACCTGTTGATACCTCTCAAGGTATTTACAAACTCAATGCAATCCTCATCACTCAAAAAACTAGTGTTAAGGATGAAATTATCCCAACTCTTTGGACTGATCCTTATACCATTCTTTATAGTTATTTTGTCCTTAATCGAGTGATGATCTGAGAGGGTATAAGTTCAAAAACTAAAGAATTCCTTGTTGGCATAAAACTTGTCTAACCTTCTATAAATCCTTTTACCACCTTTTTTAGCATTACACCGGGTAAACCAAACACTGTTACTTTCTTCTTTCATACCTTCAAGAGGATCAATGATATTGAGTTTGTTCCTCAATCTAGACCAGTAGTGCTTTTCATTCCCTTTCCAATCCATTTTGATACCCCCTTTTTTATCCTCCCTATTCTCTATCATGTTAAAGTCACCACCTACAATCCATGGGAACTCTGGGAGGCTGGTTAGCCATTTCCACACTTCAATCCTCCCAAGTTAATCATTAGATGCATAGATTGAACAAATGAAAAAAATTGTATCACCCCTCTCAAAGGTGGCCCAAACAACTTTGTTGCAAGGAGATACCCCTGAATTGGTAAGAAATGATTTTCACTTGTTAGCCATCAAAATGGAAACATCCCCTCTTCCTTTTTCATGTTGGGAGGCCAAGAACACAGAATTACCCCATATGAACTTCAAGTTGGTTTCAAGAGTGAACCCAAAAACTTTGACTTCTTGCAGCAAGACAAAGTCCTTATTCTACTCCAGGTTGAGAAATCTTCTCACCATACTTCCTATCAGGGGACTCCAATCCTCTAACATTCCAAGAGGTACAATTAACTATCATTATTAACATTGGTGGAGGTGGGATCTTTGGCATTCTTGAACATCTCAAAATACTTGATTGAATTCTCTTCACTCTCAACTCTTTTGGGAGAGGGCACTACCAGCACTATACTAGTTTTCTTCCTCTTCCCTTTATTAATCTCTAACCTATTTTTATAAATTGTTATAGAACTACCTTTTTTCAACCTCTCTTCTTAGGTTCCTTAGGAGGAAGAGGGTTATTTTCCACCTTAACATCCTTTATAGTTTCCCGACTCTTCTCCTTTTACTCCTATCAGTGGGGAGGCATTAAAGCTCTCTCAAATATATATATGTATATATATATATATATATATTTATATCGTAAATCAACATGATTTTAACAAGGTTTATAAAAGAAAGCTACTTTGATCTAACTGACTAGTTACACTGATTCTTACTGACATTTTTGCATAAATAACCTCGGCTTTTCATACATGCACTCATATACTTTCCCAAACATCCACACTTTTTACATAGTAATGGCTAAAGTAAACTAAAATTAATGAAAGAAATTTTTATCAGATTTTAAAAGAGAAAGAAGAAGAATCATTTAAATTATGCTTGGAATTAAACAGATTGGCTTTGATTCTGGTATTCCTTGCTTCAATTCTACACTTTAAACTAAGACTTGAACCTACTATCCTATCAACTTCAACACTCAACACTATCCTTGCACCTCTTTCTTGCTTCTTTACTATAATTCTACAACTATTGAAAAAATCTACATCTAATACTAACAACTAATCTCACTCTATGGGATATTGATATGTTGTTTTCAATGCTCTTCTTGCTATGTTTTCCTCAAAACTCATGATATGCAGCTCTCCAAAATATTTCAAAACTAATGAACAAACAAAGAATGAGCAGTTGATCACTATTTATACTAACAATGGTTTACTAAATATAGAAAAAAGTTTAACTTGGAGGCTTGAATAGCTATCCAATTGCCACGACCTACCTATACTCTGTCAGGTGTGAGGAAAGCTTCCCAAAACAATTTCACTATGCACTTTGAATTGCCATGACTAGAATTTGAACATGTCAAAACAATTCAAAATCCTCTTCTCACGAATGCAGTTATAGATAATATGAATTTAGTTTGAATTGGTCTTAAGAAATTATTCAACCTATTCCTTTTATTGGAAAAATATGCCTCAATCTTCTAACCTGGACCTCCTGAAAGAGAAAAATTGGTGAGACACCTTGGATATCTTGTCGACCGGAAGTTTAGCTTTCAAGATTCGGAGAAGTTCATATCAGGGAGACTCTTTTCGACGAAAGTTGTCGGTATGACCTGAACTATCGGTGTGAGTTTCCTAGCTCATAGCAAAGCACATTGTCTAGCCAATAATTGGACATCGGTGGGACTCTTACCAATCTCAGTGGCATCGGGGTAACATTGGCCTTTGGTTGGACCTGAGAATGTTATACCAACTTCGGTGGTCTTGCCAATGGCTATTGAACATCAGTGTGACTCTTGCCAATCTGAGGAAAGGTCATCTAGCATGGGTCATCAGGAAGACTTAGTACCTCAGTGGGACATTTCGAACTAGCTATGATGCTTGTTGTTTCGCCAATAAGGTTGTTTGGTTGACATCGGGGAGACTCTTGCCGATCAGAGTGAAAGTCATCAATGTGACCTGAACTATTTGTGTGAGTGTTCTAATTCTCACCAATGATAGAAGTCTGGCCAAAGAGTTCCATTGGGGAGGCTCTTTCCAATCCAATGCTCATGGTTGTGATCGTTCTTTTGGAACATCAAGGAGACATGGGATATTGATTTGACTTTCTAGTCTTTCATCGATAGTGTTGGTCATGTCGATGGACTCGAAGGTGGATCGTGGTTGAAATGTTGACTTGGTTGACCTGTTGAGCTGTACGATGATCATTGAAGGACTATGTTGAGTTGGTGGAGACCGTTCATAGGCTAGTAAGATCGACAATTGCTCTACAGAGGAAACTAAACCAAACCGTTTGTAGAAATATCGAATCGACCATGGTTGTTGGATATACATTACAACACATTGTAACAGTGTAGAGTTTTTTAACATTTTTTTGTTTGTGTTATTCATTGTATGTTGTATAATCATTGTAACAGTGAGTCATAGAACTATAATCAGGATTTGATTTGCACAAGGTTGATCAAGGAAATTTTGTTGCTGTGAAATTGATATCTACAAAGGAGAATTGCAACTTTGTATGTAATTGTCATTTACTATAATACAAAGTGTTTTTCTTAGTGTGGTGGGTTCTTCTCCTATAATGGTTTTCCCACGTTAAATACTAGTGTCTGATTCTATGTATGCTTTAATTATCTATTATGTTTCCAATAATGTGCAATTTTAATGAACTGTAATTGTTTTTGAACCTATAGTCTGCACTATTCCTCTTAGAATTAGCATTAGGAAGGCGTTTCTACACCTTTGCTTTCCTTATAAGTGGTATCAAAGCCTAGCTAGTTGTGTTATCCTTGTGGGTAAGGTTGGTTTTTTGTGTTAATTCTGAAGTGGGAGTCTTGTAGAAGTCTAGTAATTGAAATTGCAAATTAAAATGGAAAGCACATTTGGAAGAGTAGAAATCAAAAAGTTCAATGGCAGCAATTTTGAGCTATGGAAACTTAAAATGGAAGATCTATTAGTGGATCATGATCTTTGGGTTATTGTGTCTGGAGAGAAACCTTTTGGAATGAAGCAAGAAGAATGGGATCTAGAAGATCAAAAAAGAAAGGGGCTAATAAGGCTATGTTTGGCAGACTTTGTCCTTCTAAATTTTCATGAAGAGAATACCACATCTTCTTTATGGAAGAAACTGGGAGATATTTATCAAGGAAAGTCCTTGGTGAATAAGTTATTTCTAAGGAAGAAGTTGTATTCCTTGAAGATGGAGGAAGGAGCGTATGTTGTTGATCACTTGAATACATTTAACACATTGATTGCTTAGTTAACATCTGTGAGTGTGCAAGTTGATGATGAAGATCGTTGTATGCTTCGATTATGTTCTTTGCCCGACTCTTGGGATCATTTAGTAATGGCTATAGGGAGTACGACAACCACTTTCAAGATGGAAGATGTGGTTGCTTCTTTGTTATCAGAAGAGATGAGAAGGAAGTCTTATGAGATGGAAAAGGAGGCTCTTGTTGTTCATGGTAGATCAAAACAAAAAGGCAAGAAGAAGAAAGATAACAAGTCCAAAACAAAATCAGAAGGGAGATCAAAGTCTCCTGGAAAGAAATCCAAGGTGAAGTGATGGAACTGTGGGCAGTCTAGTCATGTATGAATGGATTGTAAAGAGGAGAAAAATAAGAAGAACAACAACTCTTAAGACAATGGTTATTCTCAGAGTGATGCAGATGCCTTCATTGCAGCCTTGGCAACTCAGGCATTAGATGATGTCTGGTTGATTGATTCTGGAGTATCTTTCTGCATGACATCTCATAGAGACTAGTTCACAAAGTATGAAAAATACGATGGTGGAAAGGTGTATTTGGCAAGCGATTTGTCTCTGGAAATAGTTGGTCACGGAAGAGTCAGAATTCAATTCCTTGACAAAAGAATCAAAGGAATTGATGGCATAATGCATATACTAGGTCTGGCTCAGAATTGACTTTTTGTAAGCAACTTGAATGGCATTGGAGTGCAATTCTCTTTCTCAAGCAATGGCTGCAAAATGACTAGAGGCTCCATAGTGATTACAAGGGGTGCTCGAATCGGTACTCTGTACGAACTGGAAGAACTTGTTGTTCAATGTAACAGTGTCTCTGCAAAGTCACAAAAATTTGTTCATGAAGAGAAGAAGGAAAATGTTCTTGTAACTGCAAACTCTTTAGAAGTTAAACTTCCAATGGAGAAGACTATGCTCTGGCATCAAAGGCTCAGTCACATTGGTGAGAAAGGTTTAAAACCCTTGAAAAATAAAAACCTGGTTGAGGGGCTTGATGATTGTAACCTAGAATTTGAATTTTGTGAACATTGTATATATGGAAAACATCATCGTGTTTCTTTTTACTCTAGTCCTCACAAATCTTCTAGTGTTTTGTATTATATTCACTCTAATGTTTTTGGTCCAATAAATGTTCCTTCATTGTCAAAGTCAAAATACTATGTATCTTTCATTGATGATTATTTGAGAAGGGAATTTGTATATTTAATGAAAAGTAAATCAGAAGTGTTCAGTCGGTTTAAAGAGTTTAAGAACTTGGTTGAAAATCAGACTGGAAGAAAAATTAAATGATTGAGGACAGATAACGGTGTTGAATTATGTTCTTCAGATTTTGAAAGCTATTGTAAAGACCATGGAATTAAAAGGCATAAAACAACACCTTACACTCTGCAGCAAAATGGAGTTGTTATCAAGTTGAACAAGATGTTGATGGAGAAGGCAAGAAGTATGTTGAGCAATGTTGTTCTAGAGAAATAATTTTGGGCGGAGGCTATGGCTACAACATGTTACTTATTGAATCGATCTCCTTCGTCAACACTTGTTGATAAAACGCCTTTGGAAGCGTGGTCTGGTCATAAGCCCCCTCGAAGACATGTTTGTGTCCTTGGCTATGAAGCATATGTTTATGTTCTAAATGAGAAGAGATCTAAATTGGAGAACATTTTTTTTAAGTGTATCTTCATTGGCTACAACATTGGTGTGAAAGGATACAAGATTTGGAATCCTGTGATTGAAAAAGGATGTGTACAGCAAAAGTGTTATTTTTCGTGAGCTGAAACCTTCTTCAGTGAATCTCTATTCAAGGATGAAAGAATTCAAGGAGGAAAATGATGTTGAAATTCCTCTAACACCAAAAAAAGAGGAACAACAAATTGACAGTGTACCTGAATCTGAGGAGAGTTCGAGCAGCTTTGAGAGTTCTAAAGAAGAACCACAACCTCATCCTCAGCCTATGAGGAGGTCTGCACATGAGAAGAATCAACCTGATAGGTATGGATTCTCTATGTTAGATCCTACATGTGCCTATGCTTTAATTACTAGCACTGATGAGTCTAGGACTATAAAGGAGGAAATTGGAATGCTTGACTCAAACTCTTGGTTGGAAGCCATGAAGGAAGAAATAGTATCATTACATAAGAATGGAACTTGGAGTTTGGTGCCCTTGCTTGAAGGCAGGAAATATGTTGGTTGTAAATGGGTATTTAAAAAGAAAATCGGTTTGGATGGCAGTGTTGAAAAATAAAAAGTGAGGTTGGTTGCAAAGGGATATTCCCAAGTAGAGGGAATTGATTATGGAGAAATATTTTCTCCTATAGCCAAGCTGACATCTATCAAATTTATTTTTTCACTCGCAGCAGCATATGACATGGAGATTGATTAGATGGATGTGAAGACAACTTTTCTTCATGGTGATCTTGAAGAAGAAATCTATATGTCCCAGCCTGAGCATTTTGTGGAAAAAGGTAAAGAAAATCTGGTTTGCAAGTTAAAGAAATCTTTGTATTGTTTGAAACAGTCGCCTAGAATGTGGTACCAAAAATTTGACACATTTGTTTTTTCATTGGGATTTGTAAGATCAAAATCAAATCATTTTGTATACTTCAAAACTGAAAATGATCATATTCTTATTATTGCCCTCTATGTTGATGATATGTTGTTCATAGGGAATAGTAAGTTTATGATTTCTGATCTAAAATCTTAGTTGTCTGCAAAGTTTGAAATGAAGGATCTTGGTGCAGCAAGGTATATTATGGGGATGGAAATATCCAGGGACAGGAAAAGAAGGAAGCTTTGGCTCAGCCAGAGTAAGTATATTAACACTGTTCTGGAGAGATTTGGTATGAATGATTGCAAGCAGCTAGTTGTTCTAGTTTTGCAGGGAACAAAGCTATCTATTGAAGATTGTCCAAAATCTCCTACTAAGATGGAGGACATGACTAGAGTGCCTTATGCAAGTGCATTTGGTAGTTTAATGTATGTAATGGTCTGTACAAGGCCATACATTTCCCAAGCAGTGGGAGTACTTAGCCGATTTATGGAAAATCCAGGAAGGCCACATTGGGATGTTGTGAAAAGAGTATTTATATATTTAAAAGGTACATCACAGTATGCTTTGTGTTATCATGGAAACTCATTTAGTTCACAGAGATCACTCAAAATTCACGGTTATGTGGACTTCGATTGGGCAGGGGACATTGACAACAGAAGGTCCACTAGTGGATATATTTTCATGTTAAATGGTGGTGTAGTTAGTTGGAGGAGAAAGCGACAGGTTGTAATTGCTTTATCCACTACTGAAGTAGAGTACATGGAAGAAACTCACGCCTGCAAAGAAGTTGTTTGGATTAGACGTTTGTGTTCTTCTATTGGGTTTAGTGCAGGGAAAATTACAATTTATTGTGACAATCAAAGTGTTATCTGTTTGGAAAAAAATCCAACTTTCCATTCTAGGACAAAACATATTGATGTGCAGTATCACTTCGTAGGAGATATGGTGGAGGATGGAAAGGTTTGTTTAGAAAAAGTGGATACTCTAGAAAGTTTTGCAGATGCATTAACGAAACCAGTGAGCACAAACAAGTACAGGTGGTGTGCTAGTTCGATGGGCCTTGGATCCCATGAATCTCAGTAGTTCCCAAATGCTCTAGAGGTGTCAAGTGGGAGTTTGTTGGAAACATGTTCCTCAATCTTCTAACCTGAACCTCCTGAAAGAGAAAAATCGATGAGACACCTTGGATATCTTTCCAACTGGTAGTTTAGCTTTAAAGGTTCGAAGAATTTCAAATCGAGGAGACTCTTGCCAATGGAAGTCGTCGGTATGACCTGAATTGTCCGTGTGAGTTTCCTAGCTCATAGCAAAGCATGTTGTCTAGCCGATAATTGGACATCGGTGGGACTCTTACCGATCTTAGTGGCATCGGGGTAACATTGGCCTTCAATTGGACCTGAGAATGTTATACTGACTTTGGTGGTCTTGTTGATGGCTATTGAACATCAATGTGACTCTTGTCGATCTGAGGAAAGGTCATCCAGCTTGGGTCATCGAGAAGACTTAGTACCTTGGTGGGACATTTCAGACTAGCTTTGATGCTTTTTGTTTCGCCAATAAGGTTGTTTGGTTGACGTCGGGGAGACTCTTGTCGATCAGAGCGAAATTTGTCGATGTGACCCAAACTATCGATGTGAGTGTTCTAATTCTCATCGATGATAGAAGTTTGGCCGAATATTTTCTCGGGGGGGCTCTTGTCGATCCAATGCTCATGGTCGTGATGGTTCTTTTGGGACATCGGGGAGACATGGGATATCGATGTGACTTTCCAATCTTTCATCGATAGTGTTGGTCATGTTGATGGACTCGAAGGTGGACCATGGTTGCAATGCTGACTTGGTTGACCTATTGAGTTGTATGATGACCATTGGAGGATTGTGTTGAGTTGGTGGTGATCGTTCATAGGCTGGTAAGATCAACAGTTTCTCTATAGAGGAAACTGAACCGAACCATTTGTACAGAGATCGAATCAACCATGGTTGTTGGATATACATTGCAACGCATTGTAATAGTGTAGAGTTTCTGAACATTTTTTTATTTGTGTTCTTCATTGTATGTTGTACAAGCATTGTAATAGTGAGTCATAATCAGGATTTGATTTGTACAAGGTTGATCAGGGAAATGTTGTTGTTGTGAAATTGATATCTACAAAGAAGAATTGCAACTTTGTATGTAATTATCATTTACTATAATACAAAGTGTTATTCTTGGTGTGGTGGGTTTTTCTCCTGTAAGGGTTTCCCACATTAGATACAGGTGTCCAATTATGCGTATTCTTTAATTGTCTATTATGTTTCTAGTAATGTGCAATTTTAATGAACTGTAATTATTTTTGAACCTGTAGTCTACACTATTCCTCTTAGAATTAGCATTAGGAAGGAATTTCTGCACCTTTGTTTTCCTTACACATTTTAGTGTCACAGCTAGCTTGGTAGACTTAATGATTTATTATTTTGTTATTTATTGTTTCAGAAAAAGACTCTTGAATGGCATGTTGGCAGTCAAATGCCATTCAAACTCTCTTTACTTACCAACTTCTCAAGTCATGGGCTTCCTATTTAATAGGAACACATGCAAATAACCTCCCATATGCCACCCCATCATGGTTGTTTACATTTATAAATAATTATTGATTATAATGCCCTTGAATAGCCACATGAGCTTGGAAAAATTCATGCTCATGTTTGATATTTAAGTGCAGATATTAAAGACCTTTATAGTGATTGATTTACTAAGTATAGTGCCTCCTATTTTGACTGAGTGGAAAGACATACTCCATGCCATACTTAAGGATTTTAACATAGCCACTTTTTGGCTTTATTTCTTAAGATTTTACTTGCCTTTTATGACAATTAGAATAACTATCATATAACTTAGTTTGGCAGCCTCTATAAGAGGTTTTTGCTATGGCTTTTAAGCCAAATAAATAAACCAATATTTTAAATCTTAAGATCTTTAAATTAAACTATCTTTTTCTTCAAAATATTTATTGGATATGATCAATAGTAATTATTTAACATATCCATTTATATATATTGTATATATTCATGTATGTATATAAATACTTACACACATAACTCCATATATACATATATATTAAAACATTAAAACTATTTAATCCTAATACATTTACATATATCATAATTCATAAACATATGCCTCTATATTTATATATCGTAAAGATGGGATTGATTACCAAATCATTTTTATAATAATAATTAGAATGTTAATAAATAAGTATGACCAAACGCTAACAACTCATAACCCTATCAACTTGGGTTCAAGACTTACCAATATGAAACTCAACTAACTTGAGGAGGTTCCACCTAACCTAAGTGAGTGAGTATGTGTGTCTACTCAAATGTACCAATACCCAATGTTCCAAATACCAACTCTTCTCCTAGGTGATACTCTCCCTCTCCCTCTAGAGGGTTTAAACTTTCCTTCATCCAACTTAGAGCAACATGTTCGTAGTTAGTTGATAACATATAAATTATATTCACAATATAACTTAAGCATCATATAATCATTTAAAAGTAGTTTCATCATATTGCATATTCATTCACTTCATTTAGTTGTCAAATACCATAATGGCATAATTCATGCATTGATCCACATTTGAACATATAGGTTAAAGTAATTGGGTAAATTAACAACGAGGTGTAACAATCATAAAGGACATGCCACATATGAGGTAGGGGTGGGGGGCCTAGCTCGATTGGATAAAGCATCTTGTTGCAATCAAGAGGTTACGAGGTCTAGTCTCCCCCCAAACCCGTAGTATTGGAGGGCATGTACATTGTCATGCCAGCACCACCGATCACGTGAAAATATTTTACCAGTTGTACTACATTTTATAGGGGGACGGATACCCAACAGATTCCTACAATCTAAAAAAAGGACATGCCACACTCTATGAGTTGTGGGATGTTATTGGGTACCCTCTTCATGTGATTGGGATGCATACTCAATCTTACTTAGCCATAAATTCAAACTATTATGATGACACTCATTCTCTTAACTCTAGGATCCTTGTCCTTCTTTCCATTGGACTTTGTATCCAATGTAAGCCCTAAATATCACCATATTTGTGTGTGTGATTTCTTAATATATTGGTTTCATGTTTTCATACCTATGTTGTATGATTAATTATTTGCATGTGTATGTTATGTGATGTAGTTTATCTCTTATTCCTATGTGTTAGTTATTTTTCTCTTTTGGTCATGTTTATTCTATGATGGTTAAACATACCTATTTCGAAAGTGTATACTATGGTGGTTGATCATAATTATTAACATGTGTAGTATATCATGGTTATTCATAGTTATTTTCTATGTGTGTGAGACATAATTCACTTATTTCACATGAGAGTGTGTTTGTACCCAAGTGACTATCTCCTAGTAGGGTGGGGTGCACTTGAGGGTACTACATGGTTGGGTGGCATGGAACTACCACTAAGGACTTGTAGTATCTTGGAGGAGCTTATAGTTGGGTGCAAATTAAGGTTATCTATTCCTTGCCTTTAATTTCATCATTATTGTAATATGGATCAAATGTATAACTCATGATGTTGGTGTCCCCATATGTAATTGTATCACTTATATTAGAATGCCCTTTTGGATGGATTGCAAATCACCTACATAAGTTTTGACAGAGCTATCATTATCTATACCATCTCAATGTTATTGCTGAAAGTAAATGTAGTTTATTATGTTTTTCATTATTCTTGATATGTTAGTAAAACAAATCTAGAGCATCTTTAAATTGGGGATAAAATGGACTTAATATGTTATCAAATTTTCAAACATAGCTACCTTGGTATTTTCGATAGATTATTTCTCCTATCCTTATGTTTTATGGATATGATCCCTCTCTAGCAAGGTGTCATCTTGTCATTTTGGTTTCTCCTTTTTGTGTCCCAAAATTCATTTTAGAGTCCCTTGTAGACCTCCCTTCCTTTGGTGCAAGCATCTCATTTTTTTTCATGCCTTAGAGAGAAGAGTGGAATCTCTTGTTGAAATCTCAAGTGGTTGATAGGTTTTTTGGAGTTTATTATAATTCATTTTTATTTATATGTATATCTAGGCATTAATCCTAACTAGTAGACCCAAAAAAGGTCATTTACTCAATCTCTAGTTAGGACTACAATGTTAATAAAATACTATAACGCTGGAACTAGACACTAGTGCCAAAGTTGGACTCGAGTGCTATGGAGTGGATTCAAGGTAGATGATTCCCTCATCCTACCATTTTTTTGTGTCCACAAGGGAACACAATTGTGGGTTAGGACTTTATTATTTCATGGTCAAGCTATATTCTCTCACAAGATCATTGTGGTAACTTGATCACACAATTTGTAAGCCTTCTACTTGTGCCACCTTTCTTGGAGAAAGAACGATATTCTCTATTGTGTAGATGTCTCGAGTATTTTTTTTTTTGGAATGACACTTTTGTACATGTTAGCATGAAGTGTGACATTTCAATGTCATATCTTAAATTTTGGTGTTATTCTTGTGTTGTTATTTCAAAAAAAGAATTTGCTTGCTTAATATCCTAAGTGTGAGGCTTGGGGATTTACAATATATGATTAAAATATAAATGAGAACCCACAAACAATTTTTTATTTTTTCTAAAGATAAAATAAAATACTTTTTTGTGATGCAAGATTTCTCTTACATGGGGAGATGTTCATGCGTCAAATACCACTATATATGTGAGCATAATATGAGAATAATAAATATTTAATAAGTGAATGTGTATATTCCTTACTACTAAATGACTTCATTATAAGTGTGTTGAAATAATGCGCATCATAAAGTGAATCATCACAAAATAAGGATTCATCAACCACATCATGAGAGTATAAAGAACTATCATTATGCCTATCACTAAACATATCAACAATAGACAATGAACAACAAGATATGAAAAGGATATTAGCCTCATGTGAAGGAAAAAATGTGCATCAATATCACTAGTCATAGGAAGATTAGAAGCATCGTGAATTTCATGGACAAGTGAAGTAAGTGTATCTAAGAGAGAGAAAATCACTATAAGATCTAGGCAACAAGAAAACCCACAAACATGATAAAATAACACATTCATAGAAGAGGCATTTCATCCATAAATTAAAAATCACATGAGAGAGTCAATGATGGAAGGATCAAATGTTATAAAGTGTAGAAATACATCAAAATTACTAATATATACTTGAAGAGAATCTAAGGATAATGTTGATGCACAATCAAGGGTGGGTGAGAGGAAAGAAAGTAAGAAAAACACTAAAGGATAATGTGAATGATACAAGAATGACTTGAGGTTGATGCAAATTAGAAATATTACTTAATAATTAGATTTAAAACAAGTGTAAGATGTGATTGTGAAAGCCAAATCAAGGGTGGGTAGGGAGAATAAGTTCAAGAAAAAAGTCAAAAAGTAGAGAACAAATGAACATTCAAGACCATACTAAAACCCTAAGTGAACCAAGTATAAAAGTTGAACAATTAGAAAAATTAAATCTAAAACCCAAATGAAGAAGAAGAAACCCTACGGTGAAACCCAAGGGCATGTTCAAAAAATTTAGGTTCACAAAAATGTAAGGAAAATAAAAGCTTTACATTAATTATCTAGGATAATTAAATGGATACAATCAACCTAGACATAAGAACTCAAATTGATAATATAATTGAAATGAACACAATAATTAAATAAGCGGATAGAGGGGTTTAACTCTAGGATCAATGATGGATAAATGACGTTGATGTTGTTTGGGAACAATTTTCCAATGACCTAAAATTGCTTGTCTTGGTGTGATGAATAATTAAGAGTTTGAATTAGTATAGTTCTAAAACTCTGTGGTTCAACATCTATCATATGTGATTAATCTTAAACTATTGTGAACCTAATATTGAAGTGTAAAACTAATATAGGCTGTGTGGGAATAATCTAACAAAAATACTCTCTTAGAATTTATGTGTCTTTGCTCACAAGACATCTAAGACATCAAGGTGATGTTTAGAGACACCATTGAGGATCATGTCAACTTCATAGATGAATAGGTTCTAGGACAAATCCCTTAATGGATTGAATTACTAACAATAATAAAGATCAAAGACAACATTCATTGACTTACAAATGACTTGTGATAATGCAAACTTAATTCTTTTATTGGCCTTGAATTTGAAAGTAAATAACTCAATTATAATACATTGTTTCTCTGTGTCTTAGTGTTAAATGAATGTCTTTGGAAACCATGACATAGCAACATGTGACATGAGACATGTGTTAAGTTAGCTCATAACAGTTTGTAAAAGAGGATGAAAAAGTTGTGTTTTGAATTTGATGGCTTGAAACTTTGGGATTATTTTTACACATGTTAGTATTGATCTAGGTCAATCCCATACCCATGAAAATTGTCTAAAAGGATAGAATATTGAATTTGAAAGTAAATGATCCAATTCTATCACATTATTTTTTGTATTTTAATGCTAAATGAATGTCTTTAAAAGCCATAACATAGCATCATGTCACATGAAACATGTGCTAGATTAACTCACAATAATTAATAAAAAAGAATGAAAAAAAAAAATATTGTGAATTTGATGACTTAAATTTTTGAGATTATTTTTACACATACCAATATGTTAGTTTTTTCTATAAAAGGATAGAAATTTGTCTATAAGGAAGAGTAGCTTTTATTTTCCTAATTGGGCAGTAATTCAAGCTTAGGTAGGATTAGGAAGGAGAGTGAATAATGAATGCTGCACACTAATTCATGCCATTATTTAGTAGGCGTCAGTTGTCAATTTTGTCAGCCCCAGATTGACGCTTAAGAAAAGATAATTTAAATAGCAGACAGTCAGACAGTACCCGAGTCTCCCATTTTACTTTAACTGCTCCTGCTCTAGTCTAATAATTTTACTTTCTTCACGTAATCAATACCTCAATTGATGCTTACCAAGACAGACTGCGACTGTGACTGACTGTGCATGCTTTGCCCACTTGCAGTTCATGTAGATGTGGGGATTTTAGCAATTTCAAGGTCATATCTGATCTAAATTTCTATAACAAAGTTACAACTGTTCAAGTTAAATAATTACTCTAATTAAATTTTTTTTGATGTTATAGATTATATTTTATGTTTTATTATCATAAAGAGTCTATTATGAATCCGTCTATGATATTTCTCCTCTGCAATGATAGATTACGGAATGTGATCTGAAATATTGAAACAAAAAACTATACACAATTATTTACCAAAGCTTTACAAATTAATACCCTTAAAATATGATAAGCATGTCTTAAAAATTTAGGTGTTGTCAACTTCTTCCTCAAGCTACATGACAAACAATATTATGACATGTCAAAACACATTTCAACTTTTATCTCCAATCATAACTCCCCTACCCATATTAATTTGAATGGCATTAGTCTCACTCTATCTCATTATCTAAGGAGTTCCCCAAAATATCACCCACTTGTTCTCCCAAAAATATCAGCTCAGTTGTTGTCAAAGGAGTCCCTACTACCTAAAATTATTTTTAAATGGCAGGATATACCTGTCACACACAAAAGTAATGAAACATCACAAATTCCACCATCATTAACCTTCCCCCTCCACCACATATCCCTACTCAAACAACCAAAAATGATGATGTTATTAAGCTACTTCAAGATGCATCAGCAAAAATATCTTTATGGGATTTGTTACAAGCTTCTACTATTCACTAAGTCATGCTTTGGCAAGCCCTACAAAAAGTACAACCTTTAGTGAAACCAACAAAAGGTGCCTCTATAATAGAGTCCATGCAAGACATCTCATTTTTTAAAGATGAATTTCTAATTCCATCTATCTTCCAAATATAAAAATACTAGAATCAAGTGTGTGCTTATTGATAATAGTTCATGAATCAACATTTGTAGCACTAAATTCCTACATACCATCAATATTAATTATTCAAACCTAAATAAATTGACCTAGCAATTTGTGGTTTCAACAATGTTAGTATATGGAACCTCTAAGCATTATTACTTTGCCAATCTCTATTGCACCCCACACCATTAACACTTTATTCCATGTGAAAATTAGCTTACAATTTGCTTCTAGGATGACCTTGATTAAATGCAATGTGATTCATTCCATCTACCCTCCATAGATTTTTGAAGTTCACGCATAACAACCAATCCTAAACTATGCCTACTAATGAAATTCCATTCTCCTATTTCCAAGCCACTATTAAAGAAATTGTTTTCCCATATAATAGATACACACTACACCTTTAACTTCTCACCTCACAAAAGAAGCAATATCCCCATCTACAAGCCACATAAACATCCCTAAAACCAAGTTAACCACCATGTCACAAAAGCATTCACCTAAGTCTCCTACAACACAAGAAACAAATCCATGCTATTTACACATGTTCCATAATACTTAGCAAGTGATGATTCAGGATCATTAGAATTTACATCAAGGTGTTGCCACAATAGTGCATCCCACTTATGAGACATCTTGATTTTTTCCCGAAATCACAAACATTGAGGGGTTCCATCTAAAGGGGTTTAATTGAAGGTGGATATATAATACCCCCTTAGTTCAAACCATTTTGAATATAACCTCATCAATCTTAAATTAAAACCTCAATATAGTCCACTTCACAACTATCAAAATGCTGACAAAAAACTATTTTTTCTTTATCTTTAGGGGATCAAATGAAGTCATTTAGAAATTATATTTTGTAATTATGTGACCTTTAGTATAAGTTTTTCAAAAATATAATTTTGAATATGTTTAATTTGATTATTTATTTATTTTCTATTTTGTAGTGAATGTAGATTTTTCATTGACATTAAGGTCTATATTCCACACATATAAAAATAAAAAATAAAAATCTCAAAAATATTTGTGTACTAGATGTTGATGTCTTTATTTGAACAAAAAAGAAAAAAATGATTTGGAATATACAAAATAAGTTATGCGTTGTGGAAAAAGCCTATGTCTAAATTATAACTAATCTTACTTCAAAAATTAATAAAAATAAAATATGTAATAAAATAATTATGAAAAAAATGTGTGCATTAGGTATTGGTGTTACCAATCTATGCTTATGAATTTACAAAAAAAATAAGTTATGTGATATGGAGTAAATGTCACTTTTTAAAAATGTTGTTAACTATAAAAAAAAAAGTTATTAAAATTTACATTAAAAAATCACAAATCATTTTCTAATTAAAAAAAATAGAATACACACATGAACTATAAAAAATTACTAGTTCACACCATCTTCAAATTCTTAAAACTTTAGTTGATATAGGTGATAAAAAGTGAATTATGTTCAAAACGTTTATTTCAATGTCTCACTTTTGACCAAAAAGTGGCACACAATTGTGGGATCACCCACTATCATATTTAAGCAAATATTAGGTCAAATTCAACGATTTTTATGTCCCTAACTTACACATAGATCCTCATGAATATGCAAAACAACAACAATATTTCATATCATAGCCCAATAACAAGCATTCAAGTGAGATAACAAAAAACACTCATAATAAAGAAATATTCATAAAGTCTTCACCCCAACCAAAAGAAACACCTTACCAAAAGGCAAAAAAAATCCCCATCAAAACAAAATACAATATCAAACAATGAACATACAGCATCTACAACCTTTTGTTCATACCAACCTCATCTTATTGAGCGACATAAATTATATGGAAAATAATTATAACATTTAGCATGCAATGGGTATCATGGAAAAGGTCTAGGACAATATGAACAAGGAATTAAAGAATTAATCTGACTCGAGTCTCAAACCATTACATCTAACCTTGGATATCACCCATGATAGGAAAAGAATAACATAATTTTTTTATGTGCTTGTAGCACACAAAATACCAATCATCCACCCTAAACTTATTAAGTTATTAATACCTATTCTAAAAAACTCATAGCCCACATGAATATATTTAGTGGTGACAAAAAAATAGAAATATTCTTAAGCATACATCCTATAACATCACACTTTCCAAGAAAATAAATCTACTTTTGGATAAGAACTTTGCAAACATCACCAAACATCTTAGAGTTTTATACAAATTTCCAACACCTGCTAATTTTGGATAACAAAGATTACAATATAGATAATCCTCCACATAAGCTACCATGATTATAATTGTCAATTTTTACTAAACCTTTCCTTTTCGTTTGCCTTTTTTTCCCTTTTGTTCTCACTAAATATAAATGAAATGATATAAAAATAGTTAAAAAACATCTTATTTTACACCTAAGTGAACTTCTATTAAAGTAAAGATAATGCAAACTGAATAATAAGATGGCAATGAAACTTTCTTACCAACACCCTCTTGATGCCATGGATGTTCTTAAGATTTTTTAATCAAAAGGATGAATGTGGTTGTTCATTTCAATAGAATGACCTTGATTTACATCAAATTCTTACTCTTGAAAATGTTCACAAGAATGAGAGAGTTATAGATTTAATGAGGATAAATGGAGAATCAAGGTTGATTTAGAATATATGGTTGGATTGAATGAGAAGAATTCTGAATTTGAATTTGAAAGGGGGGAGAAATTAAAGATTAATAGTTGGTGTATAGATGGTTGGGATTAAAAGTTAGTTTGAATTTGGATAGAAGATAATTGGAAATGTGTTTCTAGGATTTGTTTGGTGATTTGATGGCTACAATTTAAGATTTACTCTATTTTGGATTGATGACTTGTATTATTTTATTTTTTTAATTATGGATGGGATATGATTGTCTTATTAGTGGGGATTAAATTAGGATTTGGGGTTTTAAGCTAATTAATCAAATAATAATATCATTTAATTAATTAGTTTGAGAGGGATGTGGAAATTAGTTTAACTAAATACATATGATTTATTTAATTAACATGTGGTGGAGGGAATGTTAGAGGTCAAATCCTCATTAGTTACATAAATATAATTTATCTAATTATTTTGTGTTAAGATGATGCAAGTGTGGTTATCATAGGATTATTATGGTGCTAAAAGTGGTAAAAGTGGGGATGTTAGATGTGTCATTAAGGTGCGGTCAGTTTTAGGTGTCTACATTTGTCTCTCTTTGAAATAGTATTGTAACTAGAAGAATTAATTTATTTCATAGAAAGTAGATATATGCACTTAGCGAGATAAAACTAGTGGTAGGATGGCTTAATAATTTGAAAACAAATCATCTTAGAAGGTGGGTTAGTGATGCCCTCTTGAGAGAGAAAGTGGATTGAGAGAACTCATGTGGTCTCTTGGAAGGATGATCAAATCTAAAGGGATGAGGAATAGATTGGATGGTATGAATTCATAGAAGCAATGGATAGTAAGATGGTTAGATATATGAGGGTTAGGATGCAACAAAATGAACAAACAATGTTAGCAAATGGGATGAGATTTGTGAAGAGTTATGTAAAGGGATATGATGATCGTGGATAAGTACAAGGATAATGATAATGCTATGATGTGTATTGATTGGGTATGGTTGATGAGAGGTACATGTGAGGGGATCATTAATGAGACTCCAAAATGTTTTGAGAAACTTATTTACTACAACACCAAACATTATGCACAATGATATTTATATATAATAAATTATAATATAAAATAAATAAATATATAATTAACAAATATATCTAACTTGTGCTTTGTACCCCTCTTTTGGTGGGGGTCTGTTAGGCTCAAGATTGATTTATTTGAGCGGAAGGTTGGTCATTGTCTAGCTATTGCAAGTGGTTTGTGATCAGGTTGCTTCAAACAGTCTCCTTGGAATGGATGTGTTAGGGTTTATTTCTTGGCTCAAGGCCTTGATTGTTTTTGACTTAGGACTGGTGTTTGTCCTAAAGGTTTTGTCACTCATTTTGATGCTTGGAATGAGTTGTTTCTGACTTAGGATTGTTGGTTTTGAGTGTGTTGTCAATCTTGGTTATCTGGTGACTAGGTATTGTTTGTCTTCGCTATGTGTTTGTGGTTCTTCCACTACTCTCTATTTTATTGGCTTGTTAGTTCTTTTGTGGGTTCGTGGTCCCTTTAAAACCATGCTTGGTGATCCTTTTTTTCCCTTGTGGCTCGTTGTGTAAAGGGTACAACACCATGTAAATGTTGTTTATCTTATCAAAAACAAATATATCTATATATACAATATACTTTTAAGCATAGTGTTAAATCAATCAACAAAATATTAAATATATTTAATTAATGTCAAGAGGCATTCTACAATAGTAGCAAGGGGTAAAGTATAATTACATGAATGAGCTAATAAAAACCCTTTTTACCTTAAATTTGACACTTACATGTCAAACAATCCTAAAAAAATTACTCTAAATCTCTTAACTTTCATCTTTGGAAATCATGAAAAATATGATGGATTTGTATCGTTTCATTTCAATCTCTGATGATTAAGCCCACAATTGCAAAAATTTAAAAATTAGTACTGTTGTCTATTTTGAGATTGACAATTGGATATAGTAATGGAATTTTTTCAATCATGAACAACCAAATTCCTTCCAATAATCTTGCATCATTTAGAGGAGTGTATATGGTGTCAATAAAATGGATGATCAAACATCAAGTGCATAATTCATGGTATTGGTGTACTTGTATGCAATTGTATCACTTATATTGTAACATCCTATTGGATGGATTGTAATTCACTTGCACAAGTGGTGATGGAGCTATCGTTAATTTTTATACCATATCAACATTAGTGTTGATTGTACATGTTTCTTATTCTTTTCATTATTCTTGATATGTTGGTAAAATAAATTTAGAGCATCTCTAAATTGAGGGTAAAACAAACTTAAAGTGTTAAAAAATTCTCAATTATGGCTACCTTGGGATTTTGGATAGATTCTTTCTCCTATCCTTATGTTTTGTGTATATAAACCCACTCTAGGGTGGTGTAATCTTGTCATTTTGGTTTCTCATTTCAAAGGAAGATTGAGTGAGGTGTGTTGCAAATATGTCTCTTCCCCTCTTATGTCCTTGGGTTCATTTTAGAGTTCCTTGTAGATCTCCCTTCCTTTGGCAAACATCTCATTTTTTCGCTCATGCCTCAAAGAGAAGAGTGGAATCTCTTGTTGAGATCTCAAGTGGTTGATAGGTTTTTTGGAGTTTATTCTAATTCATTTTTATTTTTTTGTATATCCACTAATCATTCTTAAGTATGAGACCCAAAAAAGGTCATTTATTCAATCTCTAGTTAGGACTACAATACTAAAAAATACTATAGCACTAGAACTAGAGTCCAATTCCAAGTTAAACTCTAGTACTAGGGAATGGATTCAAGATAGATGATTCCCTCATCCTACCCTTGTATTGTGTTCACAAGAGAATGTGCTTGTGGGTTAGGAATTGATTGTTTTCATGGTGAAGCTCCAATCTCTCACAAGATAATTGTGGATCACAAAATTTGTAAGCCTTCCACTTGTGCCAACTTTCTTGGAGAAAGGATGATATCCTCTAGTATGTAGATGTCTTGTATGTTATTTTTTGGCATGACACTTTTTTGTGTTAGCATGTAGTGCATGTCAATTCTATGTGACAAAAAACCCACACACATGATGAAACAACACATCCATCGAAGAGACATCTTATCCATAATAATAAAAATACATGAGAGAGTCAAGGATGAAATGCTCAAATGTTACATTTAATGTAGAAATACATCAAAATTACTAATATATACTTGAATAGAGGCTAAGGATAATGTTCTATGGGAATTCACGATAAGATTTGTGCTAATGATGCATAATCAAGGGTGGGTGGGAGGAAAGAAAGTAAGAAAAGTACTAAAGGATTTAACATTAATGGTATAAGAATGACCCAAGGTTGATATAAATCAGAAAAATTATTCAATAATTAGATCTAAAACAAGTGTAATATTCAATTGTGAAACTCAAAACAAGGTTGGTTAGGTGAAACAAGTTCAAGCAACACCTTAAAATAAGTAGAGCAACAAACGAACATTCAATACCATGGTCAAACCCTAAGTAAACCAAGTATAAAAGTTAAGAAATTATAAAAATTAAACCTAAAACCCAAATGAAGGAAAACCCTAAGGTAAAACCCAAGGGCATGTTAAAAAATGTTGGGTTCACAAAAATGTAAGGAAAATAAATACTTTACATTTATTATCTGGGCTAATTAATTGACAAACAAATCACCTAGACATAAGAGCTCAAATTGGTAATAGAATTGAAATGAATGCAATAATTAAATAAGATGATAGAGGGGTTCAACTCTAGAATCGATGATGGATAAATGATGTTGATGTTCTTTTGGAATAATTCCCAGTGACCAAATTGTTTGGTTTGGCGTGATGAATAATTAAGAGTTTGAATTTTTATATTTGCAAAACTTTGTGGTTCAAAGTCATGCCATATGTTATTAATCCTAATCTATTGTGAACCTAATCTCGATGTCTGAAACTAATCTAGGATGCATGAGAATGACGTTCAAAAATGCTCTTTTAGAATCTATTTGCATTTGCTTGTAAGATGTCTAAGAATTCAAGGTGATGTTTAGAAACACTATTGAGGAGCTTGTTGACTTGATAGGTGAACAAATTTTAGGTCAAACGCCTTAGCAGGTTGAGCTACCAACAATAAGAAAGATCAAAGATCACATTCATTAACATGTAGATGGTATGTGATAATGCAAACTTGGTTCCTTTATTGACCTTGAATTTGAAAGTAAATTATCCAATATATCATGTTGTTTCTCTATGTGTTTTAGTGCTAAATGAATGTCTTTAGAAATCATAACATAGCAACATGGCACATGAAACATGTGCTAGATTAGCTCATAATAATTAGTAAAAGGAGATGGAAAAGTTGAATTTTGAATTTGATAACTTGAATTTTTGGAGTTATTTTTAAACGTGTTAGTATTGATTTAGGTCATCCCACATCCTATGAAAATGTTCTAAAAAAATAGAATATTGATTTTGAAATAGAAAACAAATGTATAAAAATTAAGACAAATAAAAATAAAATAGAATATAAGATCAAACTATAAATTATTTAACCCAAAAATATAATATTTATCAATATATTAATACATTAAAATACTCATATTAAAATAAATATAAAACCAAATTAAAAATATCTTAAAAATCATAAATTTCACACTTAACCCCTATAATTCTGATGACATTTACCAAGTTCTTAATTTTTCCAAATTTTTCTATTCCTTTACATCCCTTCCCCTGCTCTAAGCAAATTAGAGATCTTAATTATGAAGACAGATGAAATTTACTGTTAGGGGAGGCAAGAAAGAGTAGCTTCTATTTTCCTTAATTAGGTAGGATTAGGAAGGAGGGCGTGTAATGCATGATGCACAATAATTCATAGCATTACTCACAAGGCGTCAGTTGTCAATTTTGTCTGCCACGCTTCCCACAAAACAAGACATTAAGAAAAGATGTTTTAAATAGCAGGCAGTCAGACGGTACCAGACTCTCCCATTTTACTTTAACTACTCTCATCTCCCACACTAATTTTACTTTCTTCACATAATGATGCTTACCAACACAGACTGTCACTGTGCGTGCTCTTTCCACTTGCAGTTC
Organism: Sequoiadendron giganteum; assembly: GCA_007115665.2. Lineage (NCBI taxonomy): Eukaryota > Viridiplantae > Streptophyta > Pinopsida > Cupressales > Cupressaceae > Sequoiadendron > Sequoiadendron giganteum. The sequence goes on from CM021108.1 coordinate 354,638,296, forward strand.
ATGTAGATATGAAGATTTTAGCAATTCCAAGATCACATCTTAATTACATATAGTTTGTTTTTGACGTTTCAGATTACATTTTATGTTCTATCGTAAAAAAAAATGCAACGGTTTATGATATTTCTTTTTTCTGATGACGGATCATCAAATGTGACATGGAATATTGAGACAAAAAATTATACACATTTATTTGCTAGAAATTTTACAAATTAATACCTTTGACAGTATGATATGCATGTCTTAGAAATAAGGTGTTGTCAACCTCTTCCTAGACTACACAACAAACAATATCATGACATGTCAAAATCTCTTTCAATGCTTATCACCAACCATAATTCACCCACCCATACTAATTTCAATGCCATTAGTCCCATATTCTATCTTGTTATCTAAGGAGCTCCCCAAAATATCACCCTGCTTGTTCTCCCCAAAATATCACCCTGCTTGTTCTCCCCAAAATATCACCCTATTTGTTGTTCAAGGAGCCCCTCTAATCTGAAATGATTATTGAATGACGAGGCATACCTATAACACACAAAATTGATGAAACATCACAAATTCCAACACCATTAACCTTCCTCCAACATGTATCCCTACTAAAACAACCAAAACCTATTATGTTCTCAAACCACTTCAAGATGCATAAGAAACAATATCTTTATGGGATTGGTTAAAAGCTTCTACTATTCACTTAGACATATTTCAACAAGCCCTACAAAACATATATATATATATATATATATGCAACCTTTAATTCAACCAATAAAAATCACCTCTATTTAATAGAGTATGTGCAATACATCTAATTTTCTAAAGATGAAATCCTACCTCCATTTGTCTTCCAAGAATCTCTTCCTTCTAGCATTATTTAAAGATATAAATATACTAGAATAAAGTGTGTTATTATCAATTATAGTTTAGGTATCAACATTGCAACACTAATTTCCTACACAATATTCAAACCTAGATAAATCTGACCTAGCAATTTGAGGTTTCAACAATGTTAGTAGAGAACCCCTATGTACTATCACTTAACCAATCTCTATTGAACCATGCACCATTAACACTCTATTACTTGCCATTTTTAGAAAAATACCTTACATTTTTCTTCTAGGATGACCCTCGTTACACACAATTATTCATTCCATCTACCCTCCATAAATGTTTGAAGTTCATGCATAACAACCAATCCTACAGTATGCCTACTAATAAAACACCATTCTCCTATTCTCAAGCCACTAGTGAAACAAGTATATTTCCATATAATTTGCACATTGCACCTTTAACTTTTCGCTTCACAAAAGAAGTAGGATCCTCATCTACAAGCCACATAAACATCCCTAAAACCACTAACCACCATGTTGCAAATCATTCACCTGATTCTCCCATAGCACAAGAAATATAATCCATCCCATTTATACCTATTGCATTATCCTTAGTGGGCAAGGATCGAGGAAAGTTAGAATTTGCACCATCATATTTAAGAAATTACTAGGTCAAATTCAACAATTTTTGTGTCCCTAACTTACACATAGATCCTCATGAGTATGAAAAACCACAACAATATTTCATATCAGAGCCCAATAACAACCATTCAAGTGAGATACCCAAAAAATCTCAATATAAGGAAATCTTCACAAAATATTCACCCCAACCGAAAGAAACACCTTCACCAAAAATAAAAATGTTTTTCCATCAATAATGCTTCATCCCCATAAAAAAGCACAATAACAAACAATGAACATAGCACATCTACAACCTCCAATTCCTTCCAACCTCATCTTACTAAATAGGTAAAATTATATGGAAAAGAATTTCAACATTTACCATGCAATGGGTATCATGTAAAAGGTCTAGGACATTATAAACAAGGCATTAAAGAACCAATCCAATTTATCTCTCAAACCACTAGAATTGGTCGTGGATATCGCCCATGGTAGGACAAGAATAGTATAAATGTTGATTGTAATGTTGCCACAAAGCATCAACTACCAATTATCCACCCTAAACTTATCGATACCCATTCTAAAGAACCCATAGCCCACGTGGATGCATTTAGGAGTGATAAAATTATATCTATTGTTAATTATACACACTATGAAATCACACTTTTCAAGAAAATAAATCTATTTAAAAAAATAACTTTACAAACATCACTAAACATCTTAGAGTTTCACACAAATTTCTAACACCTAGTGGTTTTGAATAACAAATATTACAATATACGATCATCCACATTAGTTGCCATGGTTATAATTATGATTGTACATAAACCTTTCCTTTTCATTTTTCTTTTTCCTTTTGTGCTCACTAAATATAAATAAAACAATAGAACAATCATAAACAAACCTCATATTCTACACCTATATACACTTCTATTAAAGCGAAGAGAATGCAAACTAAACAATAAGATAACAATGAAATTCTCTTAAAAACACCCTCTTGATGTCATGGATGTGCTCAATATTTTTTGATGGAGAGGATGAATATGGTTGCTCATTCTAATAGCATAATCTTGTTTTGCATCCAATTCCCACTTTTGGAAATGGCTCGAGGAATGGGATATTTATGAATTTTATGAGGATAAATGAAGTGTCAATATTAAATTAGAATAGATGGCTAGGATTGAATGAGAAGAAATTAAAGATTAGTAGTTAGTTTATGGATGGTTGGGATTAAAAGTTAGTTTGGATTTGGATAGAAGATAATTGGAAATATTATTTTGGATTGATGACTTATATTTATTTTATTTTGGATGAAATATTATTGTCCTATTAGTGGGGATTTAATCAATATTTAAGGCTTTAAGCTAATTAGTCAAATAATAAGATTATTTAATTAATTATTGGAGAGGGATGTGAAACTTAGTTTAACTAAATAAATATGGTTTATTTAATTAATTAATGGTCAAGGGAATGTTAGATACTAAATACAATTTATACAATTAATTAGTGTTGAGATGTTGCAAGTGTGGTTACAATAGGATTAGTATGGTGTTAAAAGTGAAAAAAGTGGTGATGTTAGATGTGTCATTAAGATGTCAATTTTAGGTGTCTATATTCTACCCCTCTTTGAAATGGCATTGTGACTAAAAGAAGAAATGTTGTTTCAAAGAAAGTAGAGATGCACTTAGTGAGATAGAACTAGTAGTAACATAATGATTTTGAATTTGAATGAGCAATTCAAGTTGCAACACCTAGTGTGAGGATGTGTAGTATTGTAGTTGGACAATATGGAAAAACTTGTAAAAATGAGCTATGAGCCGTCAAAAGTCACCTTTATTTGAATTTCAATAAAATATATATATTTGCAAGAATTTGAAGTCATCACACCCTCTAGAATCTGAAATGAATAGTTGGATGTGAGAAATCAACTAACAAAACTGTAATTTTCAAAAAAACATGTGTAATTGACTACCCCAACTTGGCGAGGTCAAAATTATTAGCCCGATGGATGAAATATGGATCCGTTTACACCGTTAAAAAGATCTCCAAGAGCTCCAAATTCAGTCCCTTAAAATAAAGCCTTTGTCTACTTCACTTAAGGGATTGACGATAGTTTTGGGGCCAAATTCCACTTTGAAGTCCTCTGAAAATGTAATTTAGTAAAACATAATAAATACCAAAAAAATGATTTTTTGTTAGTTTCCATCTTAGATGCTTAGTCAATATTTTTATTCCATCTTCCTACTTTCTCCTTCTCTTAGATATACAAGGACATCATTGCGCATTCACATGTTTCATGATATTTATTGACTAATTCTTATTGCTTGAATTCTCTTGTGGAAGTTCTTGAATTTTGAATTCATTTTTTTTCTCCAACAAAGGATATCATAGAATCTGTACCACTTATCATGGACTGAGAGTTGGGGATAATTCATAACCCATGCTCCAAAATATCTTGTGAGAGGTATTCCCACATCTCTTACTATAAAAATAGTATATGATGAGAAATATCAAAGTTAAGGATTAGGGCTAGCATGAACTGATGCCATAAAGGATGTTGGTAAAGGAATGACCAAAATTGTGACTCTAATAAATAACATAGTGAATAGGATTATGGATTTTGTATAAAAATAAATTCATCCCACAAGGCATGCAAATAAAAAGATTACCAAAATAATTCCTCCAAAAGATGACATTTAACACAATCTTTCAAATTTGAATACAAAACCTCCACGCTTAGAAATTTTGGGAGCTTTGCAACTTCCAAAATATGATAGGAACATGGGGATTATGGAGAATAATATATAGGAAAAAATTTACCATGGGAGAACCATTATAAATTATCTCATATTGGTTATTTATGATGAGAAAAATAAGGCTAGATGCATAAGGGAGATAGGATCCAAGAAAAATTGGACATAGTCATTTAGTATGCCAAAATTGGCTCTAGTTGGGGACATGTTTCTCTAGCAAGCATAACGAGAATCTAGCTATCTCAAGAGTAGACCATAAAAATGGATAACAAGGAGGGGACTAGGACAAATAAACTTCATCATAACCAACAAGGGTCAAGATTGCACAAAGACAATTATAATATATTAGGGGTAGAAAAATTACCTACAAGAAGTATTGCTAATCCATAATATTGTAAACTAGTAGCTTCAAATAATTATGACCAAGCTCTTGAGGTAGTATGTGTTATTACCATACTCATTAGAAAATTTATATGGTCATGTCATGAGTCGGATTCTTCTTCCTTTAAAACATTTAAGCAGTGGCCTAGTATGATCTCTCCATAATAAACTAATATGTACCAACACATACCTTCAGAGCTGTAACTTAGGTGTTCCCTACTAATAATTATTTCAAGGGGAAATTCATGTTCTCCAAGTGAAATAATTTGTTTTCCACCTCCTAGATCATCTTTGAGGTGACAAAAGGCGGATGCATTATTGAAATCTACCTCGTGGACTTCCCTTACATCCATACTTGTACCAATATATTCTAGATAGTTCACATTGTCATTATATGGTGCACACCTACTTTTTCATCATGTGAATACCTATTGATAAGTGCAATGCGTTGTTCTTTCCCATATTCATTATTTTAAAGTATAATAATACCAATGGTATAGGATGTGGTAGAGAGGGAAAGAAGGAAAGGTTCAAAATAATCTACAATTTCCAAGGTTAATGTATCTTGAAGAGATTTCTTGATTTGCAAATATGCACTAGTTGACTCCTTGCTCCAAGTGGCTAGTTCTTCATTCACACCCTCAATAGGAGCAAGGAAAAGGAGGAAATAAAATTTGATTTTATCTTCTTCATCTTGATATCTAGAGAGAAATTTGGGACCAACATCAGTGGATGACATTTCATTTGTGATGTTACAACTATCCCCTTCAATGTGAAAGCATTTCTCTTCCCTTTGTGAGATGAACTATTCACATGATAGGTTTGTTTGGTCATGTGGGAGGGTCAAACAATTTGCAACAAGAATGCAAGGCATGAATTAACTAAAATAAGGAGTTATTGGTTCTTTCTTCTCATTGCTTACACATTTCACTTCCACTAGTTGAGGTTGAACTAATCGTGTCTTATCATTTAGATTCATTCCTTTAAGAACTTCATATTCATGATATTTTGAAACTTTTTTATTTTTTACTATCCACTAATACACTATATTCTTATTTCAATTTGTCACTTTTGAATCAATTTCTTCCTTCCCCATTCTCTATCCTTTTCTTCTTCTTACTTCTACTCATGTGATTTTTATTTGACCTATCAATAGTATTAACACTTCATGCAATAAAATTCCTCATCATTGGCTAATGTTTCATTTTAGATGTGCAATATTTTTGTATCTATACATGAGTTTTGATGTTACAACTTGATGTTTTGGACTTATGGAATAACTATATGAATTCCCTTGGATGTTCAACACTGTGAGAAAGAAAACCATGTTGATTTGAATTAACACTATGTTCGCATTTATAGCTTTGATTAGATGCATAATAATAACTTTATTTCTTCTTCCATGAATTAATATCCTAATGCATCATACTAATCATCCTCATCTTCATAGTGCTCATCATGATTTTCCTCATAAGGAAATTTTTCATCTCTACTCAACAAGAGGGTATTTGAACTTAGAAGTGGGACAAGTTAACTTTCCTATAATCCAAGCTCTACAATAAGTTGTTTCTTCTGCTATTCAAGGTGATATAGTATTTATTTCTAACCAAATTTTATTTTATATGAAATTTTGGGAGGAGGGGGATATTGGCCAGAATTGTGTGTTTCCAAATCCTAATGTCTCAAGCCAAAAAATTTTACATAAAGGGTCTATCCCATTGATCCTACCAATAAGCATATGACTTATTTTTAATTAAGCCTCTTATAGTTCAACCATTTCTATTTTTTTTCATCTTTATAAGGTGATATAGTAATCATTCATGTTCAATTTCATATTTGTATAATGTGCTAGAAGAAGAAGGATATTAGCAAGAAAAATGTGCAACCTAATTTATATCCCTATCTCTTCCACCAACAACCATGTCATTCCTTCTTATTACATAATTAAACCTATGGATTTTTGTATGAATTTTTATTATTCTATCATCTAAATATTCAAACGTATATAGTTATTGGTATCCTACATCAATAAATGAGCTATTTCTACCTAATTACCTAATTTTGAGTCTTGATTGTTAGGTCTAAATGATATACCATTACTTTGACTCTTCCATGTCTTTCTTTGTCTCCCTAAATGATTTGTGGATTATTCCTATTATTTTTGGTATTCAAGTTGTGTTCTTCTCTTTATTTCCAAGTCTTTTTATGTTTACTAATTTTAGGTTTGATTAAAATAGAGTTGCCACTCTTCACTTGGAAGAGACAAAAAATTTTGCGAACATTTGGAGCTTCAAAATAGAGGAAAAGGACTTATTTCTATATCACCCTTTTTCAACATTATGTTGGTGTAAGTAGATGAGCTTCCGAATTACACATTAACAATTGATAATTATTAATTACCATGGTTTTTGAAAATATGATCAGGATATTACATCCCTAATAATGGTGCCATTATATTGGTGCTCAAAGTTGTAGGTTCACAAATCCCTAAAGCCTAGTTGATCTCTAAGCACATGGGCATCGAACTCAAAGAAACTAACATTTGTCTTATATGTTTAGGGAGGGAAACATTGGACCAATTTAGTGAGAGTGAGTAATCTCTCCTTCACTTTGAGCTTAACTAGACCCAAGAGGGACTTCCTTAGATTTTTCCTTAATAAGATTGATCACAACAACAAAAATTATAATAGAAAAACATGTAGTAGTACCTAGTGTACACTTGGTTCTAAATTTTATCACTGGACCAAGGACTCACCTATTATGCATAAGACTCCTTACTAATTTAATAAATATATGTAGGACATGATTCTCTAATATTAAAAATCATTGTGACTTTCTTTAGATTTTTTTCCCTAGATAAATCACTCAAACATGAAGTTAATACAAACTACTTCCTACTAATATAGTATTGAATTATTTTTTTAGTTTAGGTGTATGGTGGATCATTACCTCCAATACTAGTGCTTATTCACTGGGTTACAAAGTCACAACATATCATGAGAGACAACATATCGAAATCACAAATGAATATGAGTTGTGCATAAACATACACCACTAATAATGATATCAAATACTTGAACATTATTAATTATCCATCCTAGACAACATAAATTCATATGCAATGAAGAAATGACCATTAGAAAGTTTACAATGCATTATAATTTTATCTCATTCATCAAATATTTATTAAATTCATACTAGCAAAGTGGGAAGAGGAAACCCTAAGATAGAATTTCCCAAAAGATCCACATATACAAGTGAGGAGAAATTTAGTTGCAATAATCATTTAGAATATTAACCTCCCCAATATTTACAAAAGATAATTTTCTAATGGCCATTTAATTTACACGATTTGAAACAATAGAAACTCCTTTGGCTTGAAATTATGTGGAAGAGATAAAATGATTGACATTTTTTTTTTGTAAAATGAATTAGAATTTTTTTTTTTTTTTGTTTCCCTATCAGTATAGGAATCAAGAAAGAACTATAGGTCATGAATGTGGCATGCTAGGAAATATTAGATATTGTAAAACTTGTTGAATGAGTGATTTAGAATAGTTGTGAGGATCATTGAGAGATAAAAACCAACAATTGTATTAATGATTGTATGAGTTTGCTTCACTCCCCACCATTTGAATTATATGTGAGTCTGCTCCCTTGAAATGAAGAACTATTTCTAGGTAGGAAAAAGCTCTTGGACTAGTTGTGTCATCAAATTTGGTCATTAATGGAACCTTGGTTCGTATTAGGTAGATAGGTGGGAGTGAAATATGAAAATGTAGGAGCTGAAAAGTTGTAGGGATCAAGGGTCAAGAATATCGTATCCCCATGCCAAAAGAAAGTAGATAGGAGGATCCCCACATCACGAACCTCAAAGAGATATGTGAAGGAAAATATTTCATACCATTTGTTGAGGATCCTTCATAACCCATGCCCCAAAGTATCTTGTTATCTAGGTATCCCTATGTCATAGGGGAATGATGGGTGTTGATTAGAAGATGCAATTAAATAATTAGGGTTAGGAAATATCAAAAACCCAAAAAGGAAAGACCAATTAAACCCATACTCAATAAAGTTGAATGTAATTGAATAAATGAATAAACACAAATCAAGATTAGAAATTAAATTAAGTTCAATTATTCAAAATAACAAAGCAAACCTAGTATTGCATTGGAGAACTATGTCAATTTCGGATGTGGATTGCTCAAATTGTGCATAACCTATGTTGCAAAAGCTTGATTCATGATCTTGATTCACAAATGCTAAAAAATGCTCTCAAAAGAATATGAATTTCTCATGAGAATTATGAATGATTTTTATGAGGAGGATGGCTTGAGTTTTATAGAATTCTAGGAGATTTGATCAATAGTGGGGATTGAAGATGAAGATCAATGGATGAGATTAGATCAAGATATCAATGGTGGAGGATTAATTATAGCTTCAGTTAACTGAAAGTATCTCCTCATTTCAAGGAAATTAGTTTGAGATATTTTGGAGGGAAGATATTTTGAAAAGGGAATATCCCTAATGGAATATGCCATGTGCAAGTTGGAGGAAAATTAGTAATTAAATTGTGATGTGAGAGAAAATTAGGATATAATTAAATAATTGAAAATTATTTAATCATGTGTGAGAGGGAAAATTATTTAATCAATAGTGGGAAGATAGAAATTTGAATTTAATTAAATAATTCAAAATTATTTAGTTATTGTGAAAGGAGGGAAATTTAATAAAATTTAATGAATTACTCAAATAATATTAATTACTCAATTAATAGAATAAAATAATGAATTTAATCAAATAATATTAATTACTCAATTAATAGAATAAAATAATGAATTCAATCTTATAATTAGAAAATTTTAATTAAAATTGATTAATTAGGAGATGATGAGGAAAATGATATAAAATAGTGAATTATGAGTGTGTGGTGCATTTAGATAATTTTAGGTGTCTACACCCTATATATTTAACTCCAAAAACATATATGACTAGAAATATCAAAATTAAGGATTTGGGATATCATGGAACTCATGTCATAAAGGATGTGGGTATAAGAATGATTGAATATGTGCGACTCTAACAAATATCATTGTGAAAAGGATTGGGAATTAAGGATTGAGGATAATAAGGAACTCATCCCACTAGGCATGCAGATAAAATGATGACTAAAACTATACATCCCAAGGATAACACAATGATAAGTGTCAAAGTGCAGGGATCAAAGGTAAAGCATGTGAAGATGAGAAAGTCTAAAACTCTGACATTTAGCATATTCTTTCAAATTTGAACAAAAACCCTACACATTTAGAAACTTAGGGACCTTTACTACTTCCAACACATGATAGGCAGATGGGGATAATGGAGAATAATATATGGTAAAATTTTGATAAAGGGAGACCCATAGGAATATCTCAAATCAGTTATTTATGATGGGAAAAATAAGGCCAAATACACAAGGGGGCCAGGATTCAAAAAAATGGACATAGTCAAATTGGGAGCCAACAATTCTAAATAAAATTTTCCTTTATATTGGGTCCTCTTCATCCATATTTTTTTCTTAGTAAAACTCTTCTCATGATTAATGATTCACCCTTCTCTGATTTGTTGATTGGACTTTGTGATCCTCAAGATTTTTCTTCTATAGATGTAGTTGGGTGATCCCACAATACTAGTTTACAATTTTTGGTCAAACTGGACACTGAAATAATTTTTTCTAACTAAATATTCACTTTCGGGCACCTATAGTGGCTAAACTGTGAGGAATTTGAAAATGATGTAAACTAGCAATTTGTGACATTTTGTCTGTAGATTCTAAATATCTTTTTTTCAAAAAAATTAGAATCAGATTGCACTTCTTTTTCCATCTCCTTCGAAAACTAGTTTTTTTCAGTAAGCAACATTTTTAAGGAGTGACGCTCATTGCATACAACATAACTTTTTTTCCATGAAGAATAAAATTCTAATTTTTTTGAATTTAGATTTTTAACTAAGATGTATAGTGCTTCCAATTGGTCCATAGTGTTTTATTTAATATTTTTTCCTTAATCAAGTTTTGAAGTCAAACTAATTATAATTTAGACATAGGCAGACTGTATACAATGTAACTTTTTTTGTATGTATCGAAATTCAATTTGATTTTTTTTGTTGGATCAAGGACTTCAATATCTAGTGCACTCATATTTTTTTTAAAAAAATTGATAATCTACTATTTTTCCACATGTGCAGAACAGAGAGTTTGATTTTCGGTGAAAACCTATGTTTAATAAAACTAAAAAAACAAATACATAATAAAACCAAAACATATTAAAATTGGGTCTGTGAAGTCTCCTCCATTTCCATCCTCAACCTGAGCTTCGAAGGGCAAAAATCTAGAGTTTTTTGTGCCAGAGGGTGGGAAGGTGGGAAAAGGGGGGTTCGAGCAAACCCCAAGGGGTTCACTCGAACCCCCTTTCAAAAAAGGTTTTCTTTGGTTTTTTTTTGCAAGAATGGTGGGACCTTCAATTGAATGGGTTTGCTCGAACCTAGGTTCTAGCGAACCCTCTTTTGGTTCACTCAAACCAAATAGTTCGTTTGAACCCCAAAAAGCAATTTTTTTTGCATGGGGTCATTTTATAAAAAAATTCCTTCCTGACTTGAATTGTAAACCACTTTTGTGGGTTCACCCAGTTATTGTGCTACTTTTAGACCTTTTTATTTCCTTGAATTTTATAATATTCAAATGATTGATGAGATTTTCCTCCACACTTGAAACAACTTCCACAAAACATCTTTCATATCTTCCTCTTCCTCTTTGATATCCATTTGTTCTATCATTATGGTACATATTGCTACCTTCTTTGTTGTTATAGTACAAGTTACCACTTCCCCCTTCATTGCAATATGTATTACCAAAACTATATTTTGATCTATTAACCCTCCTTGGTTCCACAACATCATTACAAGATCTTATATCATCATACCAAGATCTTCTTCTTTGGAATTTTCTTCCTCTTCATCTTTCTTAGTTATGTCTGCTCTCAAATATCTTGGTCAAATTATCTTTTACTTTTATTACAAATTGAAATAATTATTCTATTATTTTTAGCCTTATCAATATCAATTCCTCTTAGATACTTACACTCAATCCATTGATATATCCTAAAACAAATTCCTCATTTTCTTCACTATGTCCAATCCTTAAAAGTGTCTTAAAAAAATATTCACTATACTCCCTCATTAAATCATATCTTTATGCTTTATTTTTTTGCAACTTTTACAATAATTCTAACTTCTAATCAATAGGTTTAAATTATTTCTTCAATTTCACAACCCTCATATCCCATTTTTTTAATCTGTTCCTTTCATTTGCTATTTATTTATAATTGCCTTTCTTCACCAAACAACATGTCCCTTTAACTTAGTTTTAAAAAATCTAACCCCTTCAAGATCTACAATTCCCCACACTAAAAATATGTTTCTACATCACTTATCCAAGAAATCAACTCTTCATGGTTCAAATTACCAAAATAATTTTAAAAATTAATTCTAGATCTCTTATCATTTTTCAAAGTAGCCTTCAATTTTTTTACCTATTGTATTTCTTCTTCTTCTAGGTTTTCTAGATCTTGCTCAATAGATTGAGAATTTTCTCCTTCACTCCCATCTTCATCACTCTCATCATCATTTCTATAATGTAAAGCTCCAATTTTATATCTTCTTCCACAACATCCACTTATAATTTTATTTCCCTCATCATTTCAAGCACTTTTTCCTTTCTTCCAATGATATTGGAAAATTCTTGAACTCTTCTCAAAGGAATCTCTCACTAGAATATAATGCATACTACCTCAATCCAATGATTGATCTACAACCACTCCTAGGAATTATCTCTAAATCAATACTTGTTGTCAAGCTTCTTGTAGATTGCCTCAGTTCAACAATGTGTTCATCGATAAAACTTTCAAGATACCAAATCTTATACTTTGATACCACTTGATCAGGGAAAAATTTAGTGGCGAATCTTCGCCAATTAGCGAATAATAGAAATCGGGACCTCCAAAAATGGTGAATAGTGCAAGCTAAAAAGGAGACTGAATCGCCAAGTTTTTACAAAAAAATAATTTTGTCTCAATTAATTCGCCATAAAAACGATGCATCATTGGAAATTATTCCCCAGTAGTTTATACCATAATTAAAAATATTAATTATATTCGCCAATAATATTATATTCCTCCGATCAATTTTGGGGTAATATCGCCACTAATAATAAAATACTATTTAATTTTAGGGATACTTTAGCAGCATAGCTTTGAATATGCATTTTATCTATTGTCATTGATTAGATTTTTAATCGAATGGCTGTGATTTGATTCTGTGACCTAATATGCATGTTCCTTTTCAAAGGTTTGCCAAATTTTGGGCCACACGATTAAATCTAATCGTGTGGTCCAAAACAAATTTCGGACCTCAACAAGCCTTTTAAAAGGCACATCTGTATTAGGCCACGAAATTAACTCACAGCCATCTGATTAAAAGCTAATCGATGGTAACTTTTTCATTTTCATTCAGTCTTATTTTTAAAGTGATATTTTGAAAAAACGCTTAATTTGTGTGTGCTCCAATGCATTTTCAATAATGAATATATGCTTGGTGCGTCGGGGCCGCTGTCCGCAGACCTCGCGAGGGGGCGTTGCCCCCTCAACCCCCACAAGGGGGCTCTACCCCCTTGACCCCCACAAGGGGCATTGCCCCTTGACCCTGCCGGTGGCTGCCGCCCCCGGGCCCCTACTTCAATATTACAAAAAACAAAAATATATGGGGGAACTACGCCGATCAACTATGCAAAATTTTAAAGGAGAGATTAGCCATTGTAATTAATCTTTTTAGTGATTATTCGCTAGGATTCGCCAGTGTCATTATTATTTTTACCAATTATTCATTAAGATTCACCAGGATTTTACAACGTTTTTTAATAATGTGTATAGATTCACCAAGAAAATTAATGTTTTTTCAAAAAATAAGGAAGGATTCGCAAGGATTTTACACCTTCGCTAAGGGGGGGTTTCTTAAAGTTATTCCTGCACTTGATTCAATCATGGATGTAGAATCTAATGAAGGATTTTCTGACCATGAAATGAAATGAGAACCACGCAAAAGAACTTAATTGAAGAAACCAAATAATAATATAATCTTTATTAATTCTTAGTCATGAATGAATCATGATCTACAATAATGTGCTTCCAATATGCTAGGCATCAACCTTTTAATTATAGATTATATAATTTGAAAGATGTTGCAAGAAAATTCCAAGGTTGACCTCCAAACTAAACTACCTTAACTCATTCATTTTAAAATATTTTCCAATGATAAAGAATAATATTTATATACTAGCTTCTAGTCTTAGGAATGATTTGAATCGATTGAAAGGAGCCACAAATCTCAATGCCAAGTGTAACATTTAGTCGACTAAATATTTGATAATTTTTTAGAATGAATGTAGTGATAATATATTAATGAATCTCCTTGTGGTTCATACCACCAACTCACCTACATCCAATGTATCTTTAAATGCATTCCTTTATTTCCACACACTTTGCAAAGTTGTTAGAAACTATGAACAATGAAAATGAGTATCTATCTGTTATGCCTAGTAAATAGTTTGGAAATGTATTATGCCTTTGCAATAAACATAAACTCCTAGGGGTTAATTGCAACATTCTAGGCTCAATATAGAGCATGTATTCCTAATTGCAAATTGAGATAATAATAAAAATGTATGATCTATAAATTGACTAGTTATGGCTAGAATGTAAATAAAACTTATGAACACATAAACAAGGTAAAAAGGATTTTTGAGTGATGCAATATTGCTATTACACCTTAGGATGCTCCTACATCAAACATCATTGTGTATGTGAGTATGCTATAAGAATAATTTAAATATTTAATAAGTGAATGTGCATCTTCATTACCACTAAATGACTCTATCATAAGTGTATTAAAATTATGTGAATTTTAAAGTGAAGCATCATGAAATAAAGATTCAATAACAACATCATGAGAAGATAAAGAAGTATCATTAATTTTTTCACCAAATATATCATCAATAGACCATGAACCACATTATATAGAATGAATAATAGCCCCATATGAAGGAAAAAATGTGTATCGATATCACTAGTCATAGAAAGAGTAGAAACATCATGAAGCTAATGAAAAAGTGAAGTATGCCTAAGAGAGAGAGAAAAGTAGTTATAAGATTCATGCAACAAAAAAACCCATACTCGTGATGAAACAATGTGCCTCCATAGAAGTTACATCCCATCTATAGGATAAAAGACATATGAGGTTCAGAGATGGAAGGATCAAATATCAAAAAGTGTAGAAATACATAAAGATCACTAATATATGCATGAATAGATGATAAGTATAATGTTCTATATGAATTCATGATAATGCACAATCAAGAGTGCGTAGGAGGATAGAAAGTAAGAAACCCCTAAAAGATAAAAGGAACAATATAAGAATGACACAATGGTTTATATACATTAGAAAAATTAGTCAACAATTAGATCTAAAACAAGTGTAGGATGAAATCATAAAGACCATTGCAAGGCTGGTTAGGGTGGAATAAGTTCAAGCAATACCTTAAAAAAAAGAGCAACCAATGAACATACAACACTATAGCCAAACCCTAAGTAAGACAGGTATGAAAAATAAGCAATTAGAAAAATTAAAACTAAAACCTTGATAAAGGAGAAGATATCCTAAGGTGAAAACAAGGGCATTTTAAAAATGTTGGGCTTACAAAAATATAATGAAACTATTTTTTTTCCATACATTATCTAGCCTAATTAAATAAATACAATCAAATAAAAATAAATTAACCTAGGCATAATTGCTCAAACTAATATTATAATTGAAATGAATGCAATCATTGAATAATAGGAGAGATGGGTTCAACTCTAGGATCAATGATGGATAAATGATGATATATTTTTTCAAATATTTTGACATTGACATAAAATTGTTTGCCTTGGGTGAGCTAAATAATTAAGTCTGAGTTGGTGTAGAAAACTTGGTGGTTCAAAGTTGCACCCGATACAATCAATCCTAAATATTGTGAACCTAATCTTGATGTGTGAAACTAGTCTAGGATGCATGGGGATGATCTAACAAAAAATATTTTTTTGGAATTTATTCACCTTTGTGTTAAGATGTCTAAGAGGTCAAGGTGGTGTTTGAAGACCCCATCAAGGACTTTTTTGGCTTAATAGGTAAACAAGTTCTCCTAGGGAAACCCCTTAGCGAATTGACTTACCAACAATGAAAACAATTGAAAACGACATTTACAAACATGCAAATGACCTTTGATAATGCATACTTGATTTTTTTAATTAAAAATAACATGAACATACTAATTTCACAACTACGAACATAAAACAAAAATTCTTATAATTCATGGCTCTTAAATTTCGAAAACTTGTAAGAAAAAAATTGCATATTCCTTACCATCCCCACCCCTACTCTTTAAGCAAAATATAGGTAGAGCTAAATTATGAGCAAAGATTAAAAAATTACTTATAAGGGAGGCAGGGAAGAGTAACTTCTATTTTCCTAATTAAGTACGAAGGTTATAATGCATGATGCACACCAATTCATGCCATTATTCACTAGGTTTCAATTGTCAATCCAGAGAAAATGAAATGAAAGATTTTAATGAGTTCAAGAGACTAAACAGTTTATGAGACCAAGACACCCTAATTTGTTTTCATGTTCTAAGGCACGCTTCCCACAAAACGAGACATCAAGGAAAGATACTTTAAATAGCAGACCAGCATAGGGCCGTACCTGTGCCTCACAATTTAGTTAACCGCTCCCCTATAAAGCTCTACCTGGCCTAGTCTGGTTTTTTGAAAACCCTCATTTGCGCCTGTTTTCTTCGCATAATGAATGGTTCAGTTGACAGTCACCAAGACGGACTGTGACTCTGCACGGTTTGTCGCCTTGCAGTTCATGTAGATATGAGGATTTTAGCAATTTCAAGACGGATATCTGACCAGGATTTATCTTCTAGGGTTTCAACTTACTACCTCCTGCTAAATAATTGAATAGCCAAAAGAAACTTGACCTGATGCGCTCCGCCATGGCTAGGAAATTGAGTACAGGCTATGCGATTTCATTTATTTAATTGATCTTATTTGTCATTTTTTGAAGTTATTTTGCATCGTCTGGTTTGTCTGACAATCTGACAGAGATGGACCAGAAGACTTGGAATATGTTGAGTCTTGTGCAAGCAAAAGCCGTTTCATTTGTTCAACAAACTCAAATTTTCTGCCCTAAGAGGCCGTAGCTCATTAGTATGACTGATTGAAGTGTAGTACAGAGCATTCCAATCATTAACAAAGCAGTATGACTATCTCAAGAGGGAAATAAATTGGACAGAATGTCTCTGAATCAGTTCAAGTTTCCGATGGATTGCCTTGTGAAGCTTCCATTTGGACGGCAAATTTCAGTGAATAAGAACCTAAATCAAGTTTTTCTTAATTTGATTCTTTCAAATTTGACATATTGTATAATTTTTTCTTTAGATCTAAATTGACTTTGAATGAAGAACAGAGGCCTCGTATTCCATACCAGTCATTTCCTTACTGAAAGTTTATTTCTTAGCGCCATGTTCTGTATAATATAATAACAAAAATAGTCTTTCAGCTTAAAATATGGCTGGATATTATATGTCGTACTCTTCCCTCAGTGCTTTGCTATCTATTTTCCCTATGCATTTTTTATTTAGATTTCCGAGATTTTGGAAAGAAGTTAGGTATTTTTTGGATTTAGTATGCATAACAATGTATTAGACAAGTTAGTTTTTTTTGCTCTGGCAGCTCTCAAGCAAGAAGAATGTTAAGGCTATGGATCAGCTTCAGTATATTAAAGAGCAAGTGCTCAATTTTAGTCGGATAATAAGTTTAGTAAATCAACATTATTGGCTGATTTGTAATTTTGCTAGTTTGGACAATTTTGTTTTGATCCCATTCAGCTATCTTTTGGTACCTTATTATTCTTTGTAGCTATTTCTGCAGTAATTACAATCCATATTAATCAAAATAAATAGTTCCTGTTTGATTACTTTTATACTTATGATATTGCTATCAGGATTCAACCTTGTAGTTTTCGAGTCAAACTCATTGACCCATGTTTCATGAGTAGTGGTTCACAAGAAGCCATCTTTACTTTTATACTACATTTAAAAAACAAATTATCTTAATTTTGTTAAGAAAAAATTATTTTGAATAGTTAATTTTTTATTAATTAGATTTGAGGTGATAAGAGTGAGTGTATAGAAATGAAAAATAAAAAAGGGTCAGAAGTGGTTTTTTTTATAAAATCAGCTAAACTTAAATTTGGATGAGTAAGTTGAAAATAATTTTTTTATTGCTCTGAATCTAATTTCTAAATTATTAAGGTTTTTTTCAATGGTAAAGATTAAGAGAGTGAAATGTTATCCACCTACATAAGTGTTCTTATGTTCATTACGAAAATAAAGCATTGCATCTAGTGCTTGTCCTCTATTTTTTTTTTATTAAGTATTTTTTAAAACTAGTTGGTAAAGATATAGTAAAAAAATAAATATTAAAAATTGTGTATTTTTAATATTTTTATTGATTTTTTTTGTGTAATTTGTAAAGTGAATGCATTTTTAAAATTGTATCATTGAGTATGTACATCTCACAACTTCCACAAATGTGCGTGTGTTTTACAAAAAAATATAAAGAATGAAGTGTCAAATAATATTATGTTATTTAAAAAAAAAAGATAATTCAACATACAAATATTCCATAGCATAAAGATATAATACATTCGCTCATAGATCAACATTTTTATTTTTATTTTTATTCAAAATGAAGAGCTCAAAGATTCTTTTTGCTCATACACAAATATGAGAAAATTAAAATCTCCATAAAAGAATACCCCTTTATAATCAAGGCTTTTATACATATGCTTTACCATATGTAATTGATTTTTTAAATTATTTTTAATTTATAGTTTAATTACATTTTAAAAGGTCATTAATATAGCTTTAAATTATAAATAGTTTTTTATTTTATTAAGTCATTAAAATGACTTAATTTACAATTAAAAATGCAAAACAAGAAAATAAGAACATAATCTTCAACTTATTGATTTTATATTTTTCCTTTTAGAGCTTTAGACTTGGGTTGAGTCTAGATCTATTTGGATATCCAATCTTCACAATGAAATCTTTAGAATTAGGAACTCATGCCTTGATCATGCCATTACCTTTGCTATTAAAAGTGACATCATTTAATGCAAGGAAACTTGTTATTTTGTTGCCCACCGACTAACTAGTAACTTCCTATAATTATTTTCTTATCCATATTCAAAATCTTTAGTTACAACCATTATTCAAAAATGAAATCTTGTTAATGCCATTAAAAAAGTGCTCCATCTTAATTTCTTCATACTTTCTCCTCGAGAAAACCTCCCAGATGTTATACAAACTTGATTTTGTGCCTTCAATTGATATGAGGACATTCCATTGAGTGAAATTGCATACTAACATATGTCATGTTGGTTGTTTTTTAAGAACCAAGTTGATCTTCAGAATTACCTATGGACTTTTCCTTTTCCAATACTTAGTAATCTAAAGGGATTGGCCAATGAACGAGTGAAAGTTGTAGAGCTTTCCTCTTGCACTTCGGGATCTGTGAAACACGGGAGGGTAATCCCACAATGTATATTCAAGAACTTGTGGAATTAATATTTAAATACATTGTAAATAACAGATAATCCTCATATAACCACTCAACAACGTAGTCTATCAAAAAAGTTGGCAATTCTTTTAACAATATGCTACACTTGGAGCATGTGAATAATGAAACTCATCATAACATAACTATAATGGTAAATCATTTGAAAGATTTGTAATTAAAGAGTGATTTTCTAATGAATTGACCCAAAAATTGTACTATGAGTATTTTACTCAAACCAGTGCCCTATCCTAAACACAGAGTCAATATTAATCTATGCAACCTGATAACAATTTTTCAAAAAGAAACATATAAGCTTCAAAAAACATTGCATTACAACATTTCCACATTACTTTCTCGGCCACCACTTCTTATAGATATCCTAGCACATAATTCATATGAGTTAACAACTTCACTCAAGCATTTACACTAATTCCTTGAATTAATAAGCAAGAATGAAACCATACATCCACTGGAAAGCAATGGAGACAAACAAGACAATCCTTGATTGTATTATTCATAACTCATAGAATAAGTGTAGAGGAGATAAAACGGCCATGAAATTAGCACCATGTTGTATTGTATTTTCTATCTTGTTATCAAAATTACATATGTAACTACAGACTCAGAATTTAAAATAAAATTCAAAATATGCTCAGTATTCTTCCTACAATTCACTATGTCAATTGCAATTCAACGAACCCCTGCTTTTTGGCCTTGAATTCCTTCTTATAGAAACGAAGGAGCAAAACAAGCTTCGGGCCAAAAAGCACACATGTCACCATTTTAGTAGACCACTTTAACATATATTCCCTTTTTAGTTACATTTGAGCTCTTAGATGATGGGAAACATATATGAGACAAAAGTAATCCTCATTTGTTGTTGGAGATCTGCTCCCACCATTAAAAGGCATCATTTGTTTGTTACAACAGCTCCAAACTATCTCCCATGTGATCAAAAAGTGTATTCCACATGCATACCTAGTCAACAAAATTTAAAAAGCATGCAAAGCAATAAAAGACACAAAACTGATTCATCCACATCAACACTTATGCCACCAATTTTCATGTTGAGGAGAGATAAATATCTTTTGTGATACTTTAACAAAAGTCTAATCTGCACTATTTTCAAGCTATGCATTGTCTCTCTCCTATCTCTTATTCACCATATTCATTATCATCCCCATAGAGGCCTGCTCAGTAAACTTTTCCAACCAGATGTTGTAATCATCTTCATTGGGCCACTTTGCATCCAATATCTTCTACACTTTTACACTATACTGAGTGTATCTAGCATCAACTAATGCTTTGGCTTCTCTAACATATACATCCATCCTCATTTCTACTCCAACCATATTGTCAATGTGGGGGTTCAACATGGAGTAATCAATTTCAGTCAACATATCCTTAGCCCGAGGAAACCATCCCTACAATTCATGCTTCCACTTGACAAAATCCATTAACTCTCCCTTGTCATCAAATATTTTAGGCATACCATGCTCTTCCATGTCCCTGAATATCTTTAATTTATTGTCAAGTTGATTCCTAACTTCCCATGGAAAGTCATTATTTAATTAATTAGATCAATGGCCTGTAATATTTCTGGCATATGAGTAGGGGCCTCAAGGTATTCCTTCATTTTGGAAATCATCTCTTTCAAGGTTCCCACTCTAGTGCTCCATTGACTCCATTCAGTTTGAAAATCCCTCTAGACCTACAAATATTTAATGTTTGCCCATGGATGCTCTTGTAAGTTGTCCATACATCGTCAACTCTATTGACCAATTTGTTCACTCTATGTTTCAATACATCCTCAAAAATGTCACTTGCCACCTTAATTGTCTCTAGTTTGGCCTTCCTTGTATTCTTCTTTTCCGTTTTTTACTGATCTTTTAAATCATTAATCCTTAAGGCCAAGGTCTCCCTATCTTGTGTTGACAAGTTTGATGAAGAAGAACACGACAAAGGAAATGTTCTCACTGACTAACTAGCTTGAATAATGGGTCTCATCTTGTTTATTTCATCCAAGGCCTTATTATACTCCTTCACCAAGGAATCATACTTCTGAGAAATTTGTGTTGTGCCTACATTGAGCATTGCAGCATGAGCAATTAACTTAGCTGCTTGGAGAGAAGTCATATATGTGGCTCTCTTCACCACCATGGAACCCATGACCTATTCAATAGGCCTAGCAACCTCATGTTTTCCAGTATTAGGTGATATTGACCAAATTTCCAGAGTATGCAACTTTGGATTATATCCAGATCCAAACACCTTGTCTTCAAAATGCTCCTCAAATATAGAAGCCTGAGGGTCTCTTCTTTTTTGCATCAAGTGTAATAGCTGAGGTGATAGTGCACCCTAGCAGTAACATCATTCCACTATTTGTGACAATTTTCCTAGCCTTAGTAGGAGTAATAGCTACAATCTCAGCCATAATCTTTTCTTCTTCTGCTTTTTCAGCATCATCTTGCTGAGAATGGTTAGCATTAGTCCTTTCTCGTTCAAGTCTTTCCTTTATCTCTTTGCTTCTTTGTTGAACCATAAATTCTTTGAATTCCTTAGATTGCACAAATTCATCATCTGCAAGAAACTCATTACAATCCTTGATCTTGGGATCATCATCAGCCTTTTCATCATAATGCCATTAAACAATTCTATCTTGGGAAACTTTTAAATCAAGAGTATCTTCAATATTAGGGGGAGAGAATTTCCTTTCCACCTCCTCATCACCAAGCACATGCTCTGCCATTTTTTCCTACTCAATTACTTGGACATATTCTTCTTGCACATTTGCAGGTTGCTTGGGAATATCCATAGGTTAAGGTTGTTGTTCTAAGAGATCTTGTGCTTTCTCAATAGCCTCCTTTACCTTTGCCTTGAAATCACCATTCTGGTAATCCCTTAGCTTTGCAAAAGCTCTTTCAAGAGGATTTTCAATTACATCATAGGGACTCACATAGAAGGCATTCCTCATCATAATGCTCTCTTCAATGTCCATTATGGTTGTCCATTCCCTTTTTCTTGATATAACAACCCCATCACTAATAAATTTTCTCAACACGTCATCTGTGTATAAGAAATGGTGATAGAATCTTGACAAACCTTTGCTTCTCTTCTTTGCATGCACAAAACCCTCTGGGTCAAATATCTTGACCTCATCCATGGGTAACCTGAGGTTATTCACCATGATTCCAAATTTTTCATACCCCTCTTGGGTAGTAACTTTAAAGTAAGCAAAAGAACATTGAGGATTTACCATGGTACCCTTCCTAGGTTTTCTGAACAACTCTAAGTCCATAAAATCAATCAGCCACATCAATTCCATAAAAGATAGTCGGTCAGAGACATATAGGGGCAAGAAATGTGGTGCTACTTTAGCTTCGTAGGCCCTGATTAGAGTATACTCTGAATGCAAAAACCAATATGTCCAATTATGTTGTTTAGGTGATCCCGCCATTTCCTTTGGGCGCATGATGTCTTTGATAGATTCTAAAATCCTATGAATAGGTGCCACACCCAAACTTTCTAGGATACCAAACCTGATAACATTAGCAAACACCAAATAGTTGGAAGTGGAACAATCCTGGTCCCATATATATGTCCACATTTGAACTCGTAAAAAATTATTCTCATTGTCCCTCAATCTCAATTTCAGCTTCCTTTTCTAGTTTTGATCACCTTCAAATAGAAGCATATGCATTAACAGAGAATAATGTGGAAAATGTAGAGGGAGAACCTCCTTCTTCAAATTGATGAAAGCCTAATGCATTTGTTCTACAACAAAAGCAGCATAATCAAAACAAGTGTTCCCATTATGGCCCTGTATATATGTTGTCATCACTAACAGGTCAGGGGCTATCCTAGCCTCAAAGTTACGAGCTAGAACCTAATTTAGACAATGATAAGTTTTCTTGAAATAATCAACAAACTGCACATTCAAAGGGCTCAATATCTTTCAGGGTAAACCTTTCCTTGCTCTTTTTGTGCCTTATAAAGAAACCTATTTCTGAAGGAAAATTTATTTTTTTCATACTCACCATATAGGCTCGTACGTTTGATTTTAATAGTTTCATTGGGGTTCAACCCAAATACCTCTACAATATTATCCCTTGTGACCTCGAGGACTACATTGCCATTCTCACTCTTGATTTTTTTGTCTGTGTGGTCATAATGCTTGGCTAATTACATCATCACATCCACCTCCACAAACACATTAGGTACCACCAGATTCCCCAAGTTAAGCCCCCATAGATAACATGTCAACTTCTTAGAATACCTTATGTTAAAAGCATACGAGAATAATTTCCATCCACTTTGAGGCTGGGCCAATTTTCCAATTTCACCAGCATCATCAATTAATTTTCTCGTCATAGCAACTTTCCCTGTAGGTAGCTTGCTAATTTTTTACCCACCCTCTTTTATATTCTCAAAGGCCCTTCCATGAACCTCTCTTGAGTTTTATTTGCACTCCTTGACCATGTGCATACCACAGAGGTATTTAGTGTAGGGTTTAACGCTGCAGGTGGCTCCAACTTAACCGCAGATGAAACATCCTAGGTTTTGAGCCTTTTGACTCTTTTCTACTTTGGTTTTCTCTCTCTCCTAATGCTAGATTCACTAGGCTCTATTCACTCATTTTTGTAATGTGGAAATAATAGGGTTTATAGTTTTCTTGATTCAAAAGACCTACCCAGTTTTAAAACCCAAGACGCAATTTATAGAACAAAACACTCCCCAACCTTACGTAATTTGTATCACCTCAATTAAGGACACTCAATGAATAAAATCATAAGCAAGTTATCTCTCAAACTCCCTACTAATCTTTAGACTAGCACAATTTAGTACTTGACAGGAAGAGATACAACAATTTTCTTACCCGGGTGAACAACTAATACCAATACCGCTATAATTGCTTGTTGGAGTTCTCCACATTTTTTCTTCAACTTTTGGCTTTCTTCTCCACTCTTGAGCAGTTCCAAATGTTCAGGAAACAAGCCAACCATCTTCTTTATGGCTAGGAAATAGAATGTAACACCATTAATAGTCGATAGAAAGTTCGTGTGAGCAAACTTACACTTAACCATTCATGTTTAAAACCAAGTCATTGGCCATCCTTCTTTGAAACCATATCAACAGCCCTCCTTTCGCTTCACCACCTTCTCCTTTACTTTAGAATATGTCCTAAGAGTGTTGTCATGTTTCCTCCTATTTGGAGGCCACCGCCGATCACTATTTTGTTTCACCATCTGCAAGTCCTATCAGCAATCTTAGCACCCATGTGATGAGATCTCAACCATTGGATTACGACCCATTTTTTATCATGTTCACTTCCCATCATGCATCACTGATTCATACTTCAAATTCTAGATCACATCAGCAATGAGAGAAAAAGAGCGATGGAACACGATCAAGCCACGTGCACATTCTTAAAAATAAAAAGCACAAGAAACATCACTCACAAGAGCAAATCAAATCAGTGAAATAAAGTTTGAAGAAATAACTACATCGCTCATCGCTATTTTGAGGCTCAAAGTTTACAACAGATCTACGATGAGCAATGGAAAATGATGCAAATATTACAAAGGGCTATCGTGCATCGCTAATTTACAACACAAGACTTACAAGCAATTAGCAATGAAAGGGAACCAACGATAACACATAGAACACATGTATCGTACATTGCTAATACAACATTCAAGATTCATAACCCATCTGTGATACATGAAACAAAGAAATACTATTCATCACACATCACTAATGTAAATTTACATTCATAAAGCTATCCGCAATGAGCGATGAATGAAAATGGTAGATGGGACTTAAGTGGAAAAATATGGCACGTGTTCGTAAGTTGTTTTGAAAAAGGGGACCGCCTAGGATGACATGTGAAAAGGCCTCAAAGGACTTAAACCATATTATTTCAAAGGATGTAAAGGCCAAACAAGGTCGATCAAACAACCTTATAAAATAAAATATGTTTTGGACCTAGGCATAAGGGGTCGGTAACTTTACGGGCTCAAATGACATAAGATGTAACTTAAAAGACCAGACACTAGTGATAGGGAGTCAACAATCAGTTAGAACATTGGCAAGGACGCATTCCTAAGGGTTACTAATGCAGGTTTTGGGCAACATAAAACCCTAAGGTAATGACAATAATAGAATCCTAAGCCCAGAGAGACGAGTTTGACCAAAAATTTACAAAATTTTAAGATGGAACAATGAAGCATTTTAGGGGTTCCATCAATGGCTCTGACTGGGAACGCATGCCTCCTGCAGGCATGGTGAGATCTCGGATCTCATGGTTGAAGAAGACCAAGCACATAGGAATAAAAAACCAAGGACCTGCCCGATAAAGGCAAGAGAACCAAACCAAAAGAAAACACACCTATATACAATACTTACAAGACTATACAATGTACATGGAAGAGAACATATTTCAAGAGAAATATGGCTTCAGGAACTTTCCATGTACTGATAGTTCAAGAAGTTCACCTGTCAAGATCTGGAGGAAATATGAGTCCTCCCCATGTGTATTCGCTATCAGATAAGGGCTTATCCATAATGCTTCAAACTTTCCATGCTTACCCTTATCCTAAGCCCTTGCATTCTAGACTAGTACCATACTATCCATTTCAAATTTATGGGAGAAGCTTTCTTGTCATGCAAGTGTTTAACTTGCAGCTGCATCTGTGCATTTTTTAAAGAAGCTTCTCTTCTAGTTTCATCCATTTGTACAAGGTTATCAATTCTATGTTGCATATCATCACAAACATCATCATCATATTCCTGCACAAATTTATACATCTTTAGCAAATTATTTTGTGGCATTCTAGCATCCAAACCATACACCAATCTAAATGGTGAATGACGAGTAGCCTTCTTCACAGTAAACCTATCTGCCTTGAGTGCAAGTTTAAGCTTTGAGTCCTTAGCTTTCATGTTCTTCTCTATCACCCTCTTGATGATCTTCATCAAACTCTTATTGCTAGACTCGGCCTGACCATTTCCTTGAGGATGGTAAGGTGAGGAATAAGAAATTTGTATACCATGTTTATCACAAAATTCCTTGAACTCCTCTTATCTAAAACACATAGCATTATCTGAAATGATCTTTTTTGGGACTCCAAACCTGATTAGAATATTGTTCATTAGGAAGTCCACTACCACTTTACTTGTTGCTTTCCTTGTGGGTATTCCTTCTACCCATTTTGTGAAATAGTCAGTGACAACAAGCATTCATGAGTGTCCTCCACTAGACTTCTCTGGTATTTCACCAATAAAATCAATTCCCCATTGTTGGAAAGGATCTTGAACATAAATAGGCCTTAGTGGAAAATTCCCTAAAAACTTTAATTTTCCTACAAATCTTTGGCAACCATCACAAGTCTTAAAATTTGTGGGTATCCTTAAAAGCAGTGGGCCGCTATAATCCCACCCTCAAGATCTTATGAGTAGTGGTATTTTCCATGTAGTGACCACCACACACTCCATTGTGCATTTCTTGCAAGAGTTCTAATGCCTACCTTCCATCCACACATTTAAGCAATACACCATCCAAGCTTCTCCACCACAATTCATTGTCAATGATCACATACTTAATGGCATGCAACTTTAGTGTTCTTTTATCATTATCAGCCATATTTGTTGGACATTACAAAGTTTGTAAATATTGAGCAATCCCTTTGTACCAGCCACACATTTTCATATCACAAATAGGTGCAACATCAATAGTCTCTATTTGATTTATCTAATTAACCTCCAAATTAGTCTCTACCATTAGTTTAGCTAGGCCATGTACCCTAACTAACTTGGTTATTTGAACATCAATGTTGAATTCTTGGATCCTGTTGATCCATCTACACCTTCTTCCTGTAGTTTCTTGTTGATTGAAGATATCTTTCACAACAACACTTGGTACAAAAGCTACGACCATAGCTCCCACCAAGTAAGTTTTGAAATTCTTCACAACCTTAACTAGAGCATATACTTTATTTTCAATCATATCATACTTGATCTCTACGGCTTGTAAAGACTTACTAAAGAATGCAATGGGTTGTTCAAAGCCCTCATTTTCCTGCAGTAATACAGTAGCAACAATATGGAAAGAAGAAAAAGATAAAATGTGCATAGGCTTATTGAAATCAAGAGACTTTAAAACTGGAGCCTCCTTGATAGCTTGTTTAATGCTCTTGAAGGCCTGACTTGGCTCATCACTCCAAACCACCTTTTCTCCCTTCTTCAGCATCTTGGAGATGGGTCTTGTAATATCTAAAAATTTGGTTACAAATCTCCTCAAAAAGTTAATCTATCTAAAGAATGATTGAATTCCTTTAACATTCTTTGTTTAAGGAATCATGTCTATGGCTGCTACCCTTTCAAGGTCAATCCTCGCTCCCTCTTTGGACACAATATTCCCCAACAACTTTCCCTCAGCACCCCCAAAGGCACACTTTTTTGAATTTAGGGAGATCCCATATTCTAAAGCCCCAATGAATATCTTCTCCAAGTGCATGCAATGATCTTCTTCTTTCTTGGAGTAGGTTGTCAAGTCATCCTGGTATATAGCCATGAACAAATTTATAAAATCAGAAATGACTACGTCCATAGCCCTTTGGAAAGTGGCACCTGCATTTGTTAAGCCAAATGGTATCCTTACATACACATAAGTTCCCCATGGAGTCATGAATACAATCTTGTACTACTCAGACTCCTTCACTTTCACGTGGTTATATCTAGAAAAACCATCCATCATAGACATTAGCTCACAGCCAGTCACCTTCTACAACATGGCTTCCATATTTGGTAAAGGATAGTTGTCCTTTAATGATCATATGTTCAAATTTTTGAAGTCAACATATAACCTTATATCACCATTTTTCTTTCTTACTGGCACTAAATTAGACACCCATGAAGAATGCCTAATTGGTTTTATGATACCAGCATCCCTTAACTTTATCAATTCCTCTTGCATCTTAGCAGCTAAGGTCATATTAATGGGCCTTTTCTTTTGTCTGAAGGGCTTGGAATTTTCTTTCAGAGGAATCTCATGTTGAAATAATTCCTCTCTATATGCTTTGAGGTCATCATACGACCAAGCAAAGATATGTCTATATTTTCTCAATAAGGCAATCAACATTTCTTTAACCTTAGGTTTCATCTTCCTTCCTACATATACCTTCTTAGGGGCATTTTCAGTCCCCAAATTTACTTCTTCCAGGTCCTCTGGATGGGTTGGCAGTTGTTTTGATCTTGCTCTTATCCTGATTGTCAAAGACCCTTTCTAGTGCTACAAGGCCCTTGGGGATTTTGTTTGTCTTCAACTTAATTACCTCATTATTGAAATTTGTATCCTTACCATCTATACTTTCCACAGATGCTCCAAAATCAATCTCCCGACCTTCATATTCATCTACACACCTCAAAAATTTCAAAATATCTTCATCATCATTGAATATCTACCAATTATGCACATTGTCAAGAATTGATGGCCTTTCTTGTATCTCAACCTTGGAGATACCTGCAAAATTTATATCATTTGGTCTTAATGCGATATAAGCAAGTAAATCTACCACTCTGTTATATCCTCTCTCCATCCAGTCGATTCCAAAAGCATCAAATTGCTCAATGGAATCCCATATAGCATTTTTGTGTTGTTTCAGTCTGTTGTTTTTGCAAGAATATCTAGCTCTTACTGGGGATCAAGCTCAGAATCACTGATCACCGTCATCTTTTTTATCCCATGCTTTTTAGCCAATTGTAATCCTAGTAACAATGCTTCATATTCTGCCACATTATTTGTGCAAAAAGATAAAGTAAAAGAAAATTTGTATGTGTTGCCAGTAGGTGACACCAAAAATATTCTTTCACCATATCCTTCCTTGGAATTTGTACCATAAAAGTACATTTTCCATAATACATCCTTGTCAGATGACCTTGTAACATCATTATCTATAGGTTCAGGGCACCTGTCAGTTTCTCTCAGTACTTCTTCCACCTTAAAGTCATTGATATCAATATCTATAAAAAGAATTGCATCATCCTCAGGAGAATGCTCCAGCATATGTGGCACTTGTAACGCCCCGTCGTGGAACCCAGGAAGCGTTACACTAAATATCCGAATAATTTTTTTTTAAAACATTAATATCAATAAGTGACAACAACCTAGCATAAACGCTCTAGGGTTCCACAACATATCAAGAACTATATAAATAAATCAAGAGAATAGTCATATATAGATTCAATACATCAATAGTCATATTACAAGTTCGTTTACACTAAATGGTATTATGAAAAAACTCGATACATCAAAGAATAATACAATGAAACCTCATGTAACCTCATGAGTGAGTATAATAAGGAATAAGATCAAGAGAATATGTCGACAATGATCTCATCTGACGAACAACTATGTGAACGACGTGCATCCAGGATCCTTCCAAGAACAAACATGACTCAAACAATATCACCTGCAAGGGACCCAATGGAAGATGTGGCACGTTCCTCCCAACCATGTGGAACTCGAAAGCCCACCCCCTATGCTAGGAGATAGAACAAGTCCTCAAGACAAACAAACAACAAGGAAAATAATGACACAACACAAGGTCGATATACATGACATCACAATGACCAGACAATAGATAAAATTTCAGTGCAATAATTAAAGTTTTCACTTTCTTACCAACCTCTGCTAGGTTACCCATGCAACCTTTTTTGGGTCTTGCCCCTAGCGAAAGCCACACCTCATAAGTATAACTCTCAATCTGATAAGACAATAACACCAACTTGTATGCAAAAGAATACTTCTTTCCACACAGACTCAAGATAGTCGAGTACATACCAAGACATTTACAACACAATAACCCACAATACAAGAAAGACAAGTTCTCACGAACAAATTCAACTTCACTCTAGGGTAATCAACATGTCCAAAAGTAAAATTCATAAGAACACAAAACTTGCATGGGCCAAGTTAACACATTTGATACAACATGAGAACAATCACCATTCTCTACCCACGAATTCAAAACAACACTAATATTTTAAGCCTCGGGATGATAATTCCATCAATAACTTATCTCAACGAAACTAGATTCCAAGAAAGAATAGAGGTTGCCCTATTTATATTATAATATGTTTCAACAACTTTAAATTAATACTTATTCTTCAAAAGAATTAAATGTATTCAAATACCTTGTCTCAAAACCATTCAAATATGTGTGTTAGAAATAAATTAATAAACAATGACGAAATCAATAATGTAATTTCCTTCATTTTCTAATTGCACAACGCATATTAACCTTAACCTTACAATCTCATTATATTCCTGTATTCATATAAGTTTAACCACACATGTATCATTTGCAAAGTATAAAATAGAACACTTAACTATATACGCTCTATGTTATTATTTTAAGAATAAACATAAATAAGCAGTAACGAATGGGTCCGATCTCATTGTTAACAGACACTTACTATTTCCACTTAATCAATGATCTAAAATTTCATAATGACAATTCATAAACAGAACATGAAGGTCATAATGATATTTTACCATTTAACAAATAAAATAAACACTCTAAACAAAGGATAATATAGAATCATTACATTCATAATTCAACCATATTACTCAATATGATAACCATTACTAATAAACTATAGGTACAATTATTAAAACAATATACATTGGCATATCATTAATGGTCTCATTTGCTCTGTCCTATATCAACAAATAAATATAAATTTATTAATTAACCAACCTATACAAAAGTCAATTAATACTTGGATTAATATTTATACTTATTAATTAGAACAAACAATTAACCTCTATTCACACATATAAATACAAATAGATCAATTATACTCTTGCAAACAAGAAATTGTGTTATGGTAGCAATCCAAACATAATTATAAAATAGGGGTATACCAATTGCACTTATGTCATCATTTAAAGAATGGTCAAGAATTAAACAAAGACAAAGTAATAATTCCTATTTATGACCAATACTAACTTATTCTCACATGTATGACAAATTATACTTTATATACAAAAGAAAAGATCTTAACAAAAGGTCTTACTTTCATTTACTATGATAGGACATCTATTACTATATAGCCAAACGAAGTTCCTAAAATTAATAGATTCACTTATTCGATAAATATTTTATACTATAGTGACAAAGAAAATAAGTATAAACTCGCATGGGATATATACTAAACAAAACTTAAAACTCGAACTTAATCTACTGTTATCACCTTATCACCCGCAACTGAGTCATCTAACATGCGTCTCACCTCCCTCCTCAACCTAAGTAAAGTCGACATTGTGCATGCAAACTACATGCACGTAAGTACATAGAACACCAAAGAACACAAGTCCCTAGCCCACAGCCGACCCAGCTAGAGTGAGGTTGTGCAATACCGTAGAGAAAGAAGCCACACGAATGAAGGATGAAAAGAATACAAAGAAACTAACTAACAAGTCAAAAATACCATCCAACGAGCATCATAAAGAACTTATTCACAGCGCTTAACTAAGAAATGTCTAGTATTTCAAAATAGGCGCGAAGGGTACAAATGATTAAATTTATCAGACGAACAAAAGTAATGAGAGAGTCTAAAAAGATAGGAAGAGCTACACAATACATCACTACTGACCACGCATACCAGTGGCCATCAATAAGAGCCTATTTCACCGACATAAGCAAGCAAACAAGATTCACGCGCAAGACACTAATCAGAGAATAAGAAGAGATGAATTCAAATACATAGATATCAATAGCAGTAAACTTCAAGCATGATGGGGATAATCAATATCGACGGTTTGCTGACCAACTATTGTGCGTGGCCTCAAGACAACTAAGGGAATGGTGTAAAGGATCAACCTCTTGCTCACTATTATCATCAAGAAATACAGACGGTCTAAACGATGATTCAAAGGCGAATATAGATCTTACGCTCGCAAGGCTATCTAGTGCGGGCTAAATAAAAATTGTCAGAATATGGATATCGACAGGAATGATATTGTCGTCAAGTACCTGTAGAGGATGGAAGACTAACACATGGCTCAACCATTTATTAAGAAATTAACTATCAAATACAAACTAGGGTATAAAATCAACAAGGATCCAACCAATAAAGACTTACATGCACCGGATTTCCCGAAAAGATCAAACATTAACAGATGCACACTTGTCTAGACAGAGAGAAATACCAGTCTTGCATGCACTCGGTAGCCAGAAATATATTACAATAAAAGGGTAAAGGGTTTAAACATTAATTTCCCCAAATTACTCCAAATTTCAAACAATTGTTACTATTCTGAACCAGAATGTCGAAGTCTATTTATGGATATAAATAATGATATTTTATGAAAAATTCAAGGTAGAAGCGAAGTACAAGACTACATTCAGTTAATCTTTCAATTCTCCATTATTTATTTTATTTTACCAATACGTTTCCTAAACGTTAAATTTTTTGCTCATGTGTAGGTTCAATCAAGCAATTGCAAAAGAAGAGAATTTAAGAAAACAAGGAACAACTCTGTAGTTTAATATAAAGTTACAAATCTAAAATTTGCAATACTAAATTTCAGGAAAAGAACCTGGTTTCCTCCCTCAATCTGCACTAGACAATGAAACCATCCGCACAATTCCAACCACCAAATTTCAGTCAGGTAGAGCAAAATCTTTCATATACAATTTTCAGCTTTTCAATCAACACCCCATATAAATACTGAAAACAATCTTATCTTGTGAAAACAGCCCCCCCTTTTTGAAAATCAATTTCCCAAATAAATACAATTTTACCCCCCTCACTTTCAAATTGCATGCAATTTTAATCAGCCTGATTCAACTTTTCAGACTTCAAGTTCAAAACAAGATATTTTCACAACTTTAAATCACAACTCACAGTTTAAGTTTTTGAAAATATCTAAATTGCATAATTACAAATAATTAACTTTTCATAAACTATATATTTCAATATTTCACATATAATTCCTCAAAATTCTAAAAATAACTTTTCAATTTTAAATATTACAATCAATCATTAATCAAATCATTACCATTAATTTAAATCATTAAATTAATCTAAACATAACTTTATAAAACATGACAACATAAAAGATGTGACGACCAACAAACATCTACTACAAACGAATGACAACATACGGGTAACAAAAGACACTCATTTTTTTCAAAATGATGGTTCATGATAGAGGACAAGTCTATCTCCCTTCAATGATTCCATTGGGACATGGCACACTCAGACTTGACAACCAGGTGGAGTTGATGCATGTACCTGAAAGTTGCATCACATTGCACAGTCAACTGAAACAACATAGATAACATGAAATACACCATGAAGAAGAATCACAGCATAGTAGGGCACTCACGAATGAGTACTGCTAAACTGTCTTCTTCACTGAACTAATGTAAGAAATAGCATCTAAAATCATTCACATCATAGTACCATCATAAACATTACAGAACCTCATATGTCATCTTGCAAAAGTAAATAGAGCATTATAACATAAGTGTATCATCAACTGAGTTTCACAATCTGAACAAGTAATCGAAGACATAATACATTAGAATAACGTAGTCTCAAAAACATCTAATGACTATCAACATCTCAAAATAACTATATTAAATACGTCATCAGGAGGGTCACTACAACACCTTTGGTTCTCGTACCACTTGCACATCCTTACCATCAATAGGGAAGGTAGCATAAGACATTTCATACTACATACTAGCTCCCATGGAAGCACTCCATTTCCTAGATAGTAGCATTCCATAATTAGGTGGGATATCTACTACCACCACTCTCATCTTAAACTCTTTATTTGTATATGCTACCAATCTATAAGGAAGTTCATTGATCACACCGGTAATAGGGACTTCCCTTGAATCCACAACATAGCACTTACCATGAGTGTTGTTAACTTTCAGTCCCAATGCCTCCATGATCTTGGATGGCATAATATTGTTGGACATTCCAAAATCAATAATATATTTTTTTAGAAAAATTTCCTCAACTATCAGTGTGAGGAAGAATGGGTCTATTCTTCTAGGAAAAGTAGTTACTGAATTTCCTAGAAAGATATGAGGGGTCTTAGTAATCACTCCCTCTACTTCTTTATCTTTCTTTTCCTTTTAACTGACTTTGGGTGGAGTGGGCACCACTAATTTAGTACAATTTGTAGTAGCACCATTGATAAGGGCTACTGCCTTTTGTTTGTGTTCATCAATCCTCATCATCTTGAGGAAAGGAACAAAGACTTTTAATTGGCTAAGTAATTGAAACATATCAACAGGAGTGTACTTAGGTAATTCAATCGGTATCATACCTTGATTTGTGTTGATTGTTGGTTGCCTTGGCTCTAGGCTTGACATCTTTTCTCGCAACTTCAAAATTTTTCTTATGTGCCTTTGCCTTCATAGTAGGGGTCTTGAACTCTCCATCTGTTTTTGGTTTATCAACATTTTAGCCCAAATCTTATCTCCCTTGCCTTCTTTATCTTTGACTACTACTGCTTTACCATCAGAATTTTTCTCTTTTCCTTTTACATTTTTCTCCTTAATGAAAAGACCAGCAGGACTACCTTGTTCACCACCAACTATTATATTCCTTAGGTGATATGAGCTTCTGGCTTAAGCAGCCAAAGCTAATGTATATCTTACAATATTTTCATTTGAAGTTCTTCTCAGGGACACACCATCTTCAATTGCTTCCAAATTATATACTTCATTGTCACTATCAACATCATCATCAGAGAGAACTTTCTAGTGATATACACTGGTAATTTTCCTTTGGTCATCTACATCCATTTCATGAGAGTCTATATCAGATGAGCATTCGTTGTTAGCAAAATCAGAATCATCCATAATCATATTTACATCAACATCCTCCTCACTTGGTTGATCACAATCCTCAGGTACATCTTCATCAACTTCAACCATTTGTGTGACTACACATTGGTGAGGAGAATGTGGCATTTGAAAAACCATACACCGGGGAGCTTCATCAACAAAATTTCCTAATTTTTTTTGCAAAGGATCCGAAGGAACCTTGTTTTGAGAATTTCTCTTATTGTTAGGGATGGGCTTCCGATTATGCTAGTTGGTATTATATGGACGATCCTGCAACCGAGGAGGTATTTCATTCCTATGATGATTTTTTGACTGGGCCTTATCTTGATTTGTAATCTTGGCATTCATACTTTTCATGAAACTATCAATCTTATCCTCAAGAGTACATCCTTTAGCACCAAAAATTTAATCCTCCTTTTTTGGATTTCTGAGGATCTATACATCATCTCTTCTCCCAACTTTACCAGTTGTTCTACTAATGTTATCAATATGGACTGCCATCTTGTAAGCCTCTCTCAATGTCTGAGAATTCTTATCTAGTAAGTGGTAGCTCATCTTTGCATCAAAGGCATTGCAGTAGTTCACCAACCACACATTATCATTCAATTGTAAATGAGGAGGAAACCTTTTCATAGCATTTTGGAACCTCATATTAAAATTAGCCACATACTCATTGGAACCTTTAGCAATGTTGTTAAATTGATTCAACAAATACCTTGAATCAATTTTATGACCATATTACTCTCTAAATACCCTTTTAAATTCTTCCTAGGAGCCAATACTCTCAGCAAGAAAAAATTTGTACCATTCTCAAGCATCTTCAATGAGTGACTGCATAAACAACTTCATCATTACATCCTTTGCTTCTACCTCAAAACCATCCATGACATTAGCAAAGGCTTTGAGATGGTCTCCACCACTCACAACATTATTTCTAGAGAATCTCACTAAAGCAGGCCTGAAATCTTCAAGAAATGGGTTAGGATGGCCAGGTATTCCAACAAAGCATAACTGTTGATATCTCTCTACTTGGAGTGGTCTCCTAGTATGTTGATCTCTATGAGAATTTCTAGGCTCATCATCTTTTTTGACATCAGACTAAGTCTTATACTTACCTTTTACATCTCTAGTATCTCTACCACCTCCCTTCTTTTCTCCCTCTTTATCTTCAAAATGAGAAATCTTACTTTTGTCATTTCCTCCACCACCCTAATCCCCTCCACCACTTCCACTAGCAGTATGTCCTACAGAATTCTTCTTGTGTGATTCACTATTAGTATGTCCAGAGCTTGAAGCCTCTGGAGTTGGTATTGAAGTCTTAAGAAATAAAATATTTCTAGCTATCTTAGCATTAGCAGCTTCTATTTCAGTTTTCTTCAACTCTTGTAATTTATCATTTTCTAACTGTAAATTCAAGATCTCGGGATTTGGGGGTGTAGTGGATGGAGTAGGTTCAATTTTAACATTTTTGGTGGGGTTTTTAATGGATGAAGTATGGGTATTAGTGTTGGTGTTGGTGTTGGTGTTGGTGTTGGTGTTTGTGTTTGTGTTGGTGTTGGTGTTGGTGTTGGTGTTGGAGGTATTAAAGGTAGTTTTATTTGGCTGATCAATGGGATTATTCCCATGATCTATATGTTGTGATTTCTTGGAAGTAGCAAAAGGATCTAAGGTTTTGGAAGTTGCAACAGATGTAGTATAGGTATTTGTAACAGAGGTTCCCATTTGAACGATCACATAAGGTGGGTCAGGGATTATCTTAGCAAAATATCTATCAACATTTTCCCTAAGGGATTTTAGCTTCATTTCTTTCATATTTTCTATCCTTTCCCTTTGAGCATCTCTTTCTTGTATCTTATCCCTAATTCTATATTCCTTTTCTCTTAACTCCTTTTCTTTTAAATCCTTGAGCCTACGCTCCTCTTCTTCCTTAAGCGTAAACTCTTCTTGTTCTAAGGCTTGCATATATTTTTCTATATCTTCCTCATCTTCTAAGATATTTCCAACCTCACTAGGCGTAGGAATATAGTAGGTTTGATCAATTGGGTCTTCATCAAGGGAAAGGTGAACTTCTACATTAGGAGATTCACCTCTTGGCTTGAAATATCCTCCACTAAAAATAGATCCAACTCCAGGTGTTAAAGGTTCTAAGAACTTCTTATCCTTATCCCAAAATCCCCACTTATCCTCTTCTCTTGAGACATCAAGTTCATTATCAAATACTTGCTCAATAGGAAAAATTCCCAAATCTACATTAGATACTTCAAATTCGTGTTCCTCTGCCTAGATATTTGCACTATTTACTTCATTATTAAAAGTAGGAGACGCATCAACAAGGGATTCAACAGACTTACTTGATTCAGCGTGTTTCCTAATCCAGGTGGGTTGCTTATCTTTTGTAATCTAAAACTCTAGCTTCTGCTTAGGATGGTTCTTTGTGTAGCTTCTAGTCTTCTTCATGGTGTCAATTATTTCAAAATCCTTCTTCTCACGTTCTCTTTGAGATTTTATCTTTACACTAGTATATGAGACTTCAGAGTCACCACCCAAAATGCTAGGAAATAGAAATTGATTGCACTTTGGCTTGGTACTTGTAACCTCAAAAAATAATTTGAATATAACTCGACACAAGGTGAAAGAAAGGACCAGAACTTGATGCATAGGACTGGATGACACTAATGTACTAAAAATTTAAAGCCAATTATTCTTCAAACTGTGAAGAAAAAGAAAGTGCTCGACTCTGATTGTATGAGATCTGAACTAGAGATTTTGGACTTAGTAATCCCCAGCAGAGTCACCATCTGTTGGTTATTTTTTAAGAACCAAGTTGATCTTCAGAATTACCTATGGACTTTTCCTTTTCCAATACTTAGTAATCTAAAGGGATTGGACAACGAACGAGTGAAATCTATAGAGATTTCCTCCTACACTTCGGGCTCTGTGAAACCCGAGACGGTAATCCCACAATGTATACTCAATAACTTGTGCAATTAATATTTAAATACATTGTAAATAATAGATAATCCTCATATAACCACTCAATAGCATAGTGTATTGAAAAACCTGGCAATTCCTTTAACAATATGCTACACTTGGAGCATGAGAATAATGAAGCTCAACATAACATAACTATAATGGTAAATCATTTGAAATATTTGTAATTAAAGAGTGATTTGTTGATGAACTGACCTATAAAATGTATTATGAGTATTTTACTCAAACCAGTGCCCTATACTAAACATGAATTCAATATTAACCTATGCAAGTTGATAACAATTCTTCACATAACAACATATAAGCTTCAAAAAACACTGCATTACAACATTTCCATATTACTTTCTCATCCACCACTTCTTATAGATATCCTAGCACATAATTCATATGAGTTAACAAATTCACTCAAGCATTTACACTAATTCCTTGAATTAATAAGCAAGAATGAAACCATACATCCATTGGAAAGCAATGGAGATGAACAAGACAATCCTTGATTATATTATTCATAACTCATAGAATAAGTACAGAGGAGAGAAAATGGCCATGACATTAGCACCAATATGTATTCTATTTGCTATCTTGTTATCAAAATTACATATGTACCTACAGACTCAGAACTTGAGAAAAAATTCAAAATATGCTCAGTATTCTTCCTACAATTCACTCTATCACTTGCAATGCAATGAAACTCTACTTTCATGCCTTCAATTCCTTCTTATAGAAATTAAGGAGAAAAACAAGCTTCAGGATAGAAAGCACACATGTCACCATTTTACTGGACCGTTGTAACATATATTCCCTTTTCAATTACATTTGAGTTCTCAGATGGTGGTAAACATATATGAGACAAAATTAATCCTCATTCGTTATTGGAGATGTGGTCCCACCTTCAAAAGGAAAAAAAATGTTCATTACAACCGCTCTAAAATATCTCCCATGTGATCTAAAAGTGTATTCCACACGCATACCCAGTTATCTCCCATGTGATCTAAAAGTGTATTCCACACGCATACCCAGTTAGCAAAATTTAAAAAGCATGAAAAGAAATAAAAGACGTAAAACTGATTCATCCACATCAACACTTATGCCACCAATTTTCATGTTCAGGAGAGAGAAATATATTTTGATATACTTTAACAAAATCCTAATCTACACTATTATCAGGCTATGCATTGTCTCTCTCCTATCTGTTATTCACCATATTCATTATCATCCCCATAGAGGCCTACTCAGTAAACTTTTCCAACCAGGTGTTGTATTAATCTTCATTGTGCCACTTTACATCCAATATCTTATGCGCTTTTACACTATATTGAGTGTATCTAGCATCAACTAATGCTCTGGATTCTCTAACAAATACATCCATCCTCATTTCAACTCCAATAATATTGTCAATGTGGGGGTTCAACATGGAGTAATCGATTTCAGTCAACATATCCTTAGCCTGAGGAAACCATCCCTCCAATTCATGCTTCCACTTGACAAACTCCATTAACTCACCCTTGTCATCAAATATTTTAGGTATACCATGCTCTTCCATGTCCCTGAATATCTTTAATTTATTGTCAAGTTGCATTCCTAACTTCCCATGAAAATTTGTTATTTCATTAATCAAATCAATGGCCTACAACATTTCTGGAATATGAGTAGGGGCCTCAAGATATTCCTTCATTTTGGACACCATCTCTTTCAAGGTTCCCACTCTAGTGCTCCATTGATTCCATTCAGTTTGAAAAACCCTCTAGACCTACAAATATTTAATGTTGGCCTCATGGATGCTCTTGTAAGTTGCCCATACATCATCAACTCTATTGAACAATTTGGTCACTCTATGTTTTAACACATCCTCAAAAATGTCACTCGACACCTTAACTGTCTCTAGTTTGGCCTTCCTTGTATTCTTTTTTTCCATTTTTTATTGATATTTTAAATCATTAATCCTTAATGCCAAGGTATCCCTGTCTAGTGTTGACAAGTTTGATGAAGAAGAGGATGGAAAAGGAAATGTCCTCACTATCTGACTAACCTAAACAATGGATCTCATCTTGTTTATTTCATCCAAGGCCTTATTATACTCCTTCACCAAGGAATAATACTTCTTCTGAGAAATTTATGTTGTGTCTACACTGAGCATTACAACATGAGTGGTTAACTTAGCTTCTTGGATAGGAGTCATATCTGTAGCTATCTTCACCACCATCGAACCCATGACCTCTTCAATATGCCTAGCAACCTCATGTTTTCCAGTATTGGGTGTCATGGACCAAATTGTTAGAGTATGCAACTTTGGACTATATCCAGATCCAAACACCTTGTCTTCAAAATGCTCCTCAGATATAGAAGCCTGAGGGTATCTTCTTATTGCATAAAGTGCAATAGCTAAGGTGATAATGTACCCTAGCAGTAACATCATTCCACTATCTATGACAATTTTCCTAGCCTCAACAGGAGTAATAGTTGTAATCTCAGCAATAATCTTTTCTTCTTCTGCCTTTTCAGCATCATCTTGCTGAGAAGGGTCGGCATTAGTCCTTGCTTGTTGAAGTCTTTCCTTTATCTCTTTGCTTCTCTGTTAAACCATAAATTCTTTGCATTCTTTAGATTGCACAAATTCATCATCTGCAAGAAACTCGTTACAATCCTTGATCTGGGGATCATCATTAGCCTTTTCATCATAATGCCTTGAACAATTCTATCTTGGGGAATTTTTGAACTAAGAGTATCTTCAATATTAGGGGGAGGGAATTTCTTTTCCACCTCCTCATCACCAGGAACATGCTCTACCATTTTTAACTCCTTAATTACTTGGAAATATTCTTCTTGCACACTTGTAGGTTGCTTGGGAATATCCATAGCTTGAGGTTGTTGTTCTAATAGAGCTTGTGCTTTCTCAGCAGCCTCCTTTACCTTTGCCTTGAAATCACCATTCTGGTAATCCCTTAGCTTTGCAAAATCTCTTCCAAGAGGATTTTCAATTACATCATAGGGACTCACATAGAAGGCACTCATCATCATAATGTTCTCTTCAATGTCCATTATGGTTGTCCATTCCCTTTTTCTGATATAACAACCCCATCACTAGTCAAGTTTCTCAACACATCATTTGTGTATAAGAAATGGTGATACAATCCTGAAAAACCTTTGCTTCTCCTCTATGCATGCACAAAACCCTTCGAGTCAAAAATCTTGACCTCATCCATGGGTAACCCGAGGTTATTCACCATGATTCCAATTTTTTCATACCCCTCTTGGGAAAGTTCTTTAAATTAAGCAAAAGAACATTGAGGATTTACCACAGTACCCTTCCTAGGTTTTCTGAACAAATCTAGTGTAGACACCTAAAAATGACTTAGGCCTACAAGCAATATTTTACCACCTTTCGTCACGACATAATTATAACATTTTAATTATGTCTCTAACCCACATTCAACTATTAATTAAATAATTTTTAATTATTTAATTAATTCATAATCTCTCATTCTTCATAATTATTAAATAGATAAATCTTATTTATTTATTTAATAATGTCACTAATTGTCAAAGTCTTCTAATAATTAAATAAAATCTTATTTATTTAATTAATCCTTACCATTAATGTCCTCCTGATTATTAAATTAATATATTTTAATATATCTATTTAATATGTCACTAATTCCTAAATCCTCTCTTAATTAAATAAATTCATTAATTTATTTAATTAATTAACTACTTCTCCTAAATTAAATAATTATTTTAATTATTTAATTATGGCATGTGACACTTTGGTATTTTTAAATAAAATAAATCATTTAAAAATATCTCACATACTTAACTGATTCTTCATTTAGTAATTAATTTCAAAAATCAATTACTTATTATCTCACAAAATCCATATTTTGAATTAATTTAATTCAAAATAGAATTATTTTTCTACAAATCAAGTAATTTCTAAAATTACTGATTTTCTAAAAATATCATCCTCTTGTCTTCTGATTTTTACTAATTTCATCTCAACTGTCACATTCAGTCTTGATTTAATTCATTTAATTAAATCTTATTCACACATATGGGTATTTTTCGCTAACCCTAAATGAGAGTTGCCATATTGAATCTTGACCTTTGATTCTAGGGCATTCCTCAATCTCTCATCTCGTTCGTCCATTTAAGATTGCATTTTCTATTAAATGACAATATTGATCTCATTTTCGGGATCGATCGCTTAATTTATTATTTATTTTTTATTATCTCGATTTGGCATTCTCATATCACACATAGGCATATTATTATTACTTGCTTAATAGAATTAACTTTATAGTTTGGATAGGTTTATTTAAAATCCTTCAAAGGCTTTTGCTAAGGCTAGGCATATATTAGTTTGCTCACACTAAAGACTGAGGGCATCCATTTATTATAACAGCAAGCTTGAGGAGGTACAATGGAAGTAGTCATGGAGGAGAGAAATGGGTGAGACTGTTCTAGTCTCATTCCTTTTCTCATGATTTCTTCTTTGCATTCCATTGAATGATTATTATTATTGCATGCATGTTCTAACGAAGATATGTTTTGCAGGATCAATATATTTTATATCATTACATTGGTGAACCCGACATCCTAACACACATTTGCAGGTTTTGTATGGCTTCATAATTTTGTTTTGCAGGTATAGGTGCACGAAAAGCCGCAACCGTAGCCTAAAGTGACGCAACTACTTTGTCGAGCCGCATTTTCGCTCGCGAACGACGCATTTGCAACTATGCAATGCATTTTCTAGAACCATAACCACAACCAGCATCTTGAGCCACATCTGACGAGCCACACATCCGTCGAGCTGCATCTGTCGCGTCACATATGTTGAGTCGCATTCCAAATCCGCATTTTTTGAGTCGCATTTGCCGAGCCGCGTTTGACTGACAACTTCAATTTTTTTTAGATTTGTAATTTGGATCCGACGCGACTACGACCAGTCTTTATTTTTGAAGGGATTAAAATAAACCAACCCTAGGATAGACGCTTAACTCGGAATTTACCAATCCTAGGATAGAAAATCTTAATTTGGAATTTATCAATCTAGGATAGTCACCACACTTACTTTGTTTGGTTAAAAAATGAACCCCATGTTTTTGTGAAGCAATATCTTCACGTAGAATAGAAAACTTTCATTTGGGTTTAAAATTGAACAACTTGTCTACTGTGATTGATTAGATAATAGGTATATGCTCTCCCCTTTACTGGGTGATCAAAAAGCCAGACTTATCCATTTTTATATTTCAGCATTTCATGCTTTATTACAACATTTAGAAGGCCTGCCGTAGTGGGAAAAAGTACTCACCCAACGGGAACGACCTAAGTGGAAACAACCAAAGCCAGGTTTTCCAACCCACTATAATAAAAAAGTGAATTCGGGGAAAGTCCGCAATTCGATGACATTGTGTAAAGATAACCATCCCCAAAACCTTTGTTCTAAAGGTTGGGAGGTCTCCTAAGGGAGTTTATCATTTGCCGCACCGAACGGAAACCTTGACTAAGAACCTAGTGTAGAAGCCAGCCGAGTCAGTATCCAGACATTGTCTCAATCACAGTGCAAGGGGAGGGAAGAATCTCCCCCCAAGAAACTCACCATATAATCACCACAGATTGTTTGCTCAAGGGATTCGGTATCCACTTTCGTCACCTTGAGTATGCACCTGGAAAAGAAAAAAACATGGGCACCCTCTAGGGGGTGACATGGCTGTGTGAGTCGATGTGATTTTAAGATATGGGTTGTGGTTGCGACGATGACCTTTTGACTACTAAGAGTGAGTCTATTTGAAGTAGTTTAGTTTTTGTGTTTGTCAACTGTTTTCACACAAACTTCAACAAACTGAACATCAAAAATCTAGGTCAAAAAACTTGTCAAAACGACAAAACAGTGTTCGGGTTTCTAAAAAAATTGACCTCTGCAATGCAATTGCTCTGATAAACCGCAAGTGTGACCTTGTGCGCCGCATTCGCTCTGATGAGCCGCATTTGAGTCACCCTGAGCCGCATTTGCTCTAATGAGCCACAATTGAAACATACTAAGTCGCATTTGCGAGTGTCCTGCCGCATTTTCTATATTGAGTCACATTTGCAAGTCCTAAAACCGCAATCAGTTGTTTGTCACGCATTGGCCTTGTCAAACGATGCATTTGTCATATCGCACCGCATTTGAAATCTGAAATAACGCATTTTCCAATCTACATAACACATCAAAATCTTGCAACGCATTCGCTTCTTGGAGTGACGCATCTGAGACTGTGGCGCATATGAGACCTTAAACGACGCATTTTCCTATCAATTGGGAAATTATTAATCCTATCAAAAACCAGAGGCCAAACTTTTGCAATCAAATTTTACTGACATTCTTTTCCACCAGCCTCTGTCCTAAACCAATAAAGCACTTGTCCAAGTCATCCATCTTTGCATTTTAGTCTTCATCTAGCTTGCAATCCTTCATTGTCATCAACATAGGAAAAGTCTTAAGTCCTCAAATTTGCACCTTTGGGATAGGCAAACTTTCTTCCTTTGTCAAACCATTTGTCTCAAAAATACATTGTCATTGGACCAAGTCAAAACAAATTACTCCTAAGTCATCATCCTTTGGTGAGCTACTTCCAACTCATAAGTCTAGTGTGGAAGTTTCACCTTAGTCATTTTATCATCTTGTCCTACAAATCGGTCCTTTGACAATACAA
Source organism: Sequoiadendron giganteum (assembly GCA_007115665.2). Classification (NCBI taxonomy): domain Eukaryota; kingdom Viridiplantae; phylum Streptophyta; class Pinopsida; order Cupressales; family Cupressaceae; genus Sequoiadendron; species Sequoiadendron giganteum. Next base: position 354,683,192 of record CM021108.1, read on the forward strand.
ACCGAGACATTGGCTAAACTTTGGGTGGTTAGAAAAAAAACCTTTCCTAAAAATCATTCGATGTTAGGCATCCCCTTTTCACTTGGCATTATCCCTTTGCATAGGCTTAGTCTCATTTCATCCACCATCATGTCTTCAAGTCATGATGACATGCTTGCTAGTCAAATTGAATGCCAATTCAATAGTAAGGGTCAAGCACAACTTGCTAGGGACTTCAAAACGCTATACCTACAATGCAAGTCCAAATGCACCTCACCCTCTAGTCCTCCGTCCATCCATCCCTCTTACCAACAGTCCAATAGCCCTGGTCCTCTATCCATCTACTATTAAGGGTCTCCTAACACCATCCATGGCATTGAGTCACAACAAACTTCCATTAGTCATACCCACCCTAACTTTGACAAGGGAAACCAACCCTCCATTAATCCATTCCAAGCCTCCACATCATATCTTAGTCCTTCATCTTATCTTAGTCCTTCATCCACGTCATATCAAAATCTTCCATTCATGTCATATCCTAGTCCTTCATCATATGCTAGTCCTCCATCCACGTCATATCAAAATCTTCCATTCATGTCATATCCTAGTCCTTCATCATATGCTAGTCCTCCATCCACGTCATATCAGAGTCTTCCATTCATGTATTATCCTAGTCCTTCATCATATGCTAGTCCTTCATCCATGTCATATCAGAGTCTTCCATTCATGTCATATCCTAGTCCTTCGTCATATACTAGTCCTCCACCCACGTCATATCCTAGTCCTCCATCCACATCATATCCTTGTCAGGCGGTCATGTCCTATTCTAGCCCATCATCCCTCAACCAAGTCCAAAACTCCATGTCCTATCCTAATCTGTCATGCACCAATCCATTCCAAGACAATCCATCTTGTCATGAAAACATATCTAGTCATAGTCTCCAAAGTCCCATCTCCTTACATACACTTGAGGATACATGTCAAGAGGCAAGTCCAAAGCATAATATTATAACATCACCGTCATGTCAAGATCAAAGTAGTCCATTCCATGACTCCATCTTTATGTCCATTCAAGAAGTCCTCCTAGACAAACATGGCATACCAAACACACCTATCTTTGGTCAAGAGTCCATCCAAAACCATGTCATTCAAGAGGAACCTATCCTCGGTCAAGACCCTATTTTCGATCATGACATTCCAAATGAACCCATCTTTGCTCAAGATGCTATCTTTGATCAAGAAGTCCAAAATGATCCACTCCTTGACCGTTATTCCATTCATGATGAAACACTTGAAGATGATTCCATCCACAATTCAAGTATTGACACTCCCAAAAGTGAGACACTTGCCTCCATGGGACACATAGATGATCTACCGCTAGAACAAAAGTCTTCTAGCATGGACATATTTGAAAATGATCAAGCTATAGCTGAATTCAGTGGGCTCTATGACAATGACCATGAAGAAGGTTTTGACATAGACTTGGAAGCACCAACAGAGTCATCAGAGTCTGACATGTCACCTAATCAGACTGAAGATATTAATCAAAAATCTATCCAACATGTCAATAAAGCTACAAAATCCTATCAATTAGGATCATCTATCTTTTTCAGAGCAGGCTTCCTTATAGAGGAGAGGATTTCAAGCATTAATTTCCCCAATAACGATGGGTTAGCATCTTGCTTTCAAAGTAACAAGTATCCCATCGCAAACAAAAATTTTCAGAACATGCATTATCAGGGAAAAGGATTAGGCCCACATGAGCAAGGAATCTTGGAACCCGTACAAGTTCAAGCACATTACAGACATCAAGGTCTTGGCTATTCATCAGTTAGAAAATCAAATGATGTTAGTGGTCCCTCCTCGATATTAGGGGCAGATTTATCTAATACAAATGTCAAAATGGGTATCATAAGTAGTCCTTGTCATAAGATTGTTGCTAATACTCCTTCACTCCACACCCCAAACCATCATTCCATCATGAATAAATCTTCCATTTAGAACCAACAAAAGTCTTACAAATACAAAATTCAAATTCAAATGTTCAAGGCCATCAAATCAGACACAAAGTCAAGTGGACAAATGAAGCTAAAATGGATCCCAAAACAAAAGAGATCAAGTCAAGAATCAGGCAAAGAAAAGATGCCAAATTCAAAAGTCAATCAAAATGTGGAGCCACAACACAAGAGGACTCCCACATACAATACATGTCCACCTCCGTCAAAATGACCATCAAGAAAGACATGAAAATGTTGGTTCCAAACAAAATCCTAACCCCAACACCCAAAGTTTGGAGAATGAAAACCAATACATCCAAACATCCAACCAACCCGTCCACGTCCACTATCATCCGTCATAATCCTACATCCTCCTTAAAGTCCAAACATCCCATGTCACAAATCCGTCACATCTTGGCAGCAACTCTCTATCATGAGGACTCTCATGGCACTCTATTGCGATGTGCGCATTCTGATAAGGCCAACTCTAGTATCAACAAGGATCACAGTGACATCAATCATTTGTATGCAAGCGCTATCATCCTGACAAGGAAACTAATTCAGAAAGGTCATTATTGGCATGTCATGGCACCAGTCTCTACATTGGCTTCACCAAAGGCTTTAGCACAGTCAGTGGTCATATAAAGCATCAAGGCTATTCGGCAAAAAAATGCAAAAATACAGAAAAATGAAAAAATAGAAAAAAATCGTCCCTTGATGAAAACCTGGCAAATAGGCGTCATGGTGACATCAAAAAAATCAAAAAATGGCAAAAATAGTAAAAAGAAATGCATTCGTCCAAAAGTGAAAACCTGGTAAACAGGCGCTTTGGATAAGTACCATGATGAAAACCTGGCAAACAGGCATCATGTGTAGAATAAATCATCTATGTGGACCATTGCACTCGGGGGCAAGTGATCTCATCTCCCACTCCCTTCACATGACATTTCCATCCATCCATCTTAGCCCTATCATGTCCATCCATTTTTCTACCTATTCTGATCTTGACAAAGACTAAGGCACAAACACAAATCCTGCTTTGGAAAACTTTTTGACATGTCTATCTTCGGGTCATACCTTAGTCAAAATATCATATCATTACCTTCATAGCCTCCTTTTTGCTATACAACATCATCCTTGGAGACCATATGATAATTCTCCTAGTCCAAGCCATCACTTGCCTTATACCTATCACCCATCTTGGTTTCCCTTGTCAATGGTTTATAGATCCTTTGTCATTCTATCCAGTCCTCATCAAGTCATTTCAAATGCAACAACATGGCACCCTAGCACATTATCCAAAACATTCCTTGGCTTTGTCCCTAGACCTGCTGCAAACTTTTATACTCTTTTCATAACATTGTCATCTCCATGTTGTTTCGGGATGTGTCCTTCCCACGTCAAACAACATTGTCATTTTCACGTTGTTTTTGGGATGTGTCCTTCCCACGTCAAACAACGTTGTCTTTTTCATCATCACCTATCCATTGGTATTCAGCTTGGCTAGCAGCAAAATCATGGTTGTCCTTGGATTCATGTGCGTCGGCATCATCCACATGCATTTGTCGCATTTTTTTCGCAAAACATCAAAAAGTCATAAAAAATAGAAAAAGTTTTGAAAAAGACCTAAAAATTGAAAAATGTCTTGAGAAAACACAAAAACATTCAAAAAAGTGTCAAAATCCCAAAAATAGAGGCAAAGTCAATCTGTGTCTAATCAGTCTCGTCAGTCAATCTTTTCTCCATGTCCGAACTATGTTGTCTCTGCGCTTTTGCTACGTAGGCAAGATTCATCTTTGAATCCCCGAGACATTAGGCCAGTCCTTTAGGTTTGTCAAAATAAAACCATAAGTCAAAAAATGGTCGAGTATGTCAAAACAATCATTCAAAGCATCAACGTCAAAATTTGTTCAAATCAGACAACATAGTCCAATCAATTATACAGTCAACATCAGTCAGCTTGCCAAAGCATTAGTCAAAATGTCAATCTCTTGTCACTTTTTGGTCCTCTTCAAGATGTGTCCTTCTTGGATTTGGATCTCGTCAAAGTGTCATTTTCCTTTTGAGGATGTGTCCTTTCTGACCTTAGGCACCGTCAAACCGTCAAACCATCAAAACTATCAAGCTTTCAAACAATTAATCTTCGGCAAACAAACATTGGCAATACTAGTAAATGACTGTGAATTTTTGGCTATTTTGTCTTATCTTTTTAGTTGACTTGTCTTTTTTGGTCATGTTACTAGCTACCTCAAGGATGTCCCCTGAAGGATTTAGAGGTACGACGACATCTCATGACCTATTTTATTTTTCTTTGATTGTTGTCTGTGGATTGTCTTGACAAAAGACTGGGGAAAATTGGCCTCTAGTATGAGTTAAGACATTCCTTGTCTGCAATTGTCTGTCTTACAATTGGATGACCTTGCACACCTTGGTGTTTGTTGTCCATTTGTGTCATTTTACTGCCCAATGATGATTCGAGCAACAATTATTAGTACCTTGGAAAATATTGAAGGATTCTAACATGCATTTCATTTTCCGCACTAACTTGCATTTCCTTCTATCCTAACATCCATCTTTGTTCTCTCTAATATTTCTTCTAGTTCGCATCATTATCATCCTTATCTTTTGTCTTTCATCTTCTAGTCCTTTCATCAATTTCGAGAGCACACTTGTGTCCTCTAAACCCAACTATCCTCTCAAGGGGGCATACCGCTACCTCCTCATCATTCTTCCTCAACCTATTTTGCACTAGGGCATATTCTTGACTTGTTTTCTTTGCCATAATGCGACGAGCTGCATTATGACAAAGAGGGGCAAATGTAGACACCTAAAACTGACTTAGGCCTGAAAGCAATATTTTACCACCTTTCGTCACGACATAATTATAACATTTTAATTATGTCTCTAACCCACATTCAACTATTAATTAAATAATTTTTAATTATTTAATTAATTCATAATCTCTCATTCTTCATAATTATTAAATAGATAAATCTTATTTATTTATTTAATAATGTCACTAATTGTCAAAGTCTTCTAATAATTAAATAAAATCTTATTTATTTAATTAATCCTTACCATTAATGTCCTCCTGATTATTAAATTAATATATTTTAATATATCTATTTAATATGTCACTAATTCCTAAATCCTCTCTTAATTAAATAAATTCATTAATTTATTTAATTAATTAACTACTTCTCCTAAATTAAATAATTATTTTAATTATTTAATTATGGCATGTGACACTTTGGTATTTTTAAAATAAAATAAATCATTTAAAAATATCTCACATACTTAACTAATTCTTCATTTAGTAATTAATTTCAAAAATCAATTACTTATTATCTCACAAAATCCATATTTTGAATTAATTTAATTCAAAATAGAATTATTCTTCTACAAATCAAGTAATTTCTAAAATTACTGATTTTCTAAAAATCTCATCCTCTTGTCTTCTGATTTTTACTAATTTCATCTCAACTGTCACATTCAGTCTTGATTTAATTCATTTAATTAAATCTTATTCACACATATGGGTATTTTGCCCTAACCCTAAATGAGAGTTGCCTTATTGAATCTTGACCTTTGATTCTAGGGCATTCCTCAATCTCTCATCTCGTTCGTCCATTTAAGATTGCATTTTCTATAAAATGACAATCTTGATCTCATTTTCGGGATCGATCGCTTAATTTATTATTTATTTTTTATTATCTCGGTTTGGCATTCTCATATCACACATAGGCATATTATTATTACTTGCTTAATAGAATTAACTTTCTAGTTTGCATAGGTTTATTTAAAATCCTTCAAAGGCTTTTGCTAAGGCTAGGCATATATTAGTTTGCTTACACTAAAGACTGAGGGCATCCATTTATTATAATAGCAAGCTTGAGGAGGTACAATGGAAGTAGTCATGGAGGAGAGAAATGGGTGAGACTGTTCTAGTCTCATTCCTTTTCTCATGATTTCTCTTTTGCATTCCATTGAATGATTATTATTATTGCATGCATGTTCTAACCAAGATATGGGTAAGTGAACAATGTATTATTGATTTTCAGATTGTAGATATAAGGATGAGATTGTATGTGATATAGTACCCATGGATATTTTCCATATTTTGTTGGGTCGACCATGGCTCTATGATAGAGAAACTATACATAATGGTACATAAAATACACATAGCATAATAAAGGATGGGGAAGAGTATGTTTTGAGTCCATTACAAGATAAACAAGAGAAAGTGGTAAAATAAATTGCAGAATTATGCCCCAATGAGTGTATGAAGGAAGAAAACAACATCAAAATTGCAATAGGTGAGAAAGAATTGGCTGAGAATCCTTTGAAGGATGAATAGAAGAAATAAAATATTGCAGCAGATATGAAGAATGAAGAAAAAGAAGAGATCCTTGTGCCAAAGGATCAAGAGGAAAGAAAAGAGATTACAATTGAGGTTGCAAAGGGTGAAGAAGATTTGATGTTGAATGTGATGGTGATGAATGATGAGTGGAAGAAAAAGGTTGTAGTTATAGAGAATGAAGATACAATTGAGATTGCAGCAATAAACTTTGAAGATGTTGCAGCAGATGATGAATTTGAAACAATGGAAGAAGAGGTAAAAGTTAATTTCTATGAGTGTGTAGTGACAATGTGGAATTCAGATACTACATATTTGTATGTGGAATTTTTAAGAGATCGTGAAAGATTTTTTTAGTGGTGGTGGTCAGTTTGTGGTGGATCAAAACCCACAACAGAGGAGAAAGGTGAAGAGATTGTTTGGAGGAGGAAGTTGGTACATGGTGGACATAATTCCACAAGGGGAGAAAAGAATGAAGTGTAGAGTTGTTGGTGGAGGATGATGAATGTTCCAGCAAGATGTTGGAAGAAGAGGAAAAATAAATAATTTGTAGGTATTAGTTTCAGTGTGGGATCATGTTGCAAGTTGTTTGCAACTTGGAAGAGTAGTTCTACTACTCAGCTCCGTTTTGTGAGCCTATTCTCACAAAAAATTTATCGAGTGTGTATGATGCAAGAGCGACTGTCTCGATGGTTTGTTTTGTGTTTGCACACGAAAAAGCGATCAAATGCCATTATTTTCATGCCTTTTGACAAAATGTCATTTATAATTTTGAGTCTTCATAGTAAATTCAAATTCATTTCCATTTGCTCATCTTTTGCAATGAAATCAACTATTGTTGATTTTAATCATAAGTTCAAGCAGTAGTTCGATTGAAAGAAAGAAATGTAAAGGTCATACCATTTTCCCTGTGTCATTTTCAAAATAAAATGTATATACTGGCAAAGTCGATTGAGGAGGAGAAAGAGCCAAGTTGAAATATAGTTGAAGGTGCAAGAAGGCATTACTTATGAGGAATTTGTAGAAATAGAACACATTCATGAAAGATAAAAACCAATTCTAAGGAAGATGAAGGGGAAAACCAACATAAGTAGAAATAGTTTTTCAATGTATAGGAGAGGTGCAAAAGGTAGGGGGAGGTCGCACTTCCCAAAGTAGAAGGAGACTTGATGAGAGTATAGGTCGATTCCAATCAGCATATTGGAGGGAAAAGAGATAGTGTGGTAAGGCCATGGTTTGTGAGAGAGTTTGAAAATTGAAAAAATAAAATGTGAAAAGGTTAAGAAGGTGCCATTGTGGTAGAACAAGGGTTGCAAACAAAGGAGAGTCACACAAATGGAAATTGGAATTCAATAAAAAATTCTGAAGAGGAGAGCATAGATCATGGTGGATAGGAAATCACACACATATGCAATACGAAATAGAAAACTTAGCAACCAAAAGAGGAGAATAAAGGAAGATTAAAAGGGAAACAAAAAGAAAGAAAAATGAGGTGGGGCATGAGGCATCATGGAGGAGGTGTGGAAGGGAGGTTGTGCCATTGTCATATGGTAGTTTAAAAAAATACAGACTATGAGTATAGATTGGGAAATAAGAGTCGACCAAGTAAGAGAAGAAAGCTTGGAAGTTAAAATAAAATGAGAATGCATTTTGGAATGGTACAAGTCACACCTATTAGAGAGGAGAGATCAAAAGAGCATAAGATATGTTCTTGGAATTTTTTGTGCAGGTCACACCATTGGAAGAGTTGTGATAATCGAGGTTGTGTGGAATGAGAATTGAAGAAGAGGTATGTTCAGGGACTACCAATGAGAAAGGAAAAGATTTGCAGGCAATACCTCCATTTAACAAAGAAGCTTAATGGTACTAAGGCAGTGATGAGGAGACAATAGGTAGCAGGTAGAAGAGAACAGAGAGGTAATAAGATTTGTTTAAATTTTTCCATGTAATATTTCATGAGACTTGAATTGAATAGATGTATTTGATTCTATTTTTTGAATTTGAAGAAATTGTTGTGCAATCTAGAATTTGGTTGAAATTGACAAATGAAATTGTCAATTTAAATGTAATCGACATCAGATTCTTTTTGTAAAGTGTGTTTGGTGAATTTGAGTTGAGATCGATTCCTCTCCTACATTAAATTATGACCTTATATTGATGCAATCAAGACCAAATTCCCTTATTAGGCAACCTAGTCATGCAACCAAAACTCACAAAAAAATCACATCTTAGAATAATAAATTCCATTACATTCATTCAACATCAGTTACAAAATTATTGTTCACATAACTAGAACCTTATCCATTCCATCATCATTTTTCTTCAACATTGTTTATAGACACTCTCCATTTTTGGAGTTCTCTTTCACCATTCTTTCTACCAAATGACTTCTACATTTCTATGGCAACCAAAACCCTTCTCAATCCTAAAATATTTTGTATGAAACGTCTTCTTTTTTTTAGTCAAAAGACCTCTTTAGTCACGCAAAAGACCCCATGACATGTTAGTTTTCCTTTTTTATATCTCCTCACCAAGATAGTTGAACCATTTTGTGTTTCTTGTTTCAACAACTAAATCAACACCATTCTTGAACCATTGCTTCAAATAATTTCATTTAGTCTTCTTGTAGGTCAACATACCATATCTACCTTTCCTTTTTGAGGTTTATTTTCTAGTAAGAACTAAGAACCATCTACTCTTAACCATACTTCCAACCATATTTTTCCATGTGTCGTTACGTAAAAAAGGTTAAAAAAAATTCTTATTAATTTTTCATCAAGGCTTTCCACACTATTAAGAACCTTGCAAAAAATATCTTCAATGAATTTGACCCTATCTTCTTAGTTATCGAGGTTCTAAGACTCTTCATGACCCCATGATTCCTTCATATTGGGGTTCCCATTTCTTTTAGACATTGTCCCAACTTCTTATTGGGGGTTCGAGATTCCTTAGAACCTCATATTCCTTCTTGTTGGGACTTGTGTTTTCTTCCTTTGTCAAGGTTTGAGGTTCTCTTATAACCCAATCATTCAACCCTTTTTTAACATTGGTATAGTGGCTTCATCGAGAGCCTAACTCTCATGTTTCATCGAGGTTCAAAATTTATCAAACACAAAACACTTATTCCCCTAGGTAATTGGGGTTTCAAGATTCCTCATGAACCCAATCATCTTACATTCATAATTCAAAGTGTTTCCCTTCGAGGTTTTGGTATTTTTCCTTCTTCAACTATATCTCTTGATCAAGGGTTTTAATATGAATAGGAATAGTTAGGGATTCCCAATGTTCACAAAACCAGTCCTACCTCTAACCCTTAACCTTCATAAACACTTCTCAATCCACCAATAATTTTCATGAAAATACTAATTCTTCTTTGTCAATGATAGAGGATCTTGAAGGAACCCAAAACTTGTCAGAAGTTTTGCTAGTTCCTAGAATATCTCTAGGTTCTAAATTTTCATAACTTTGTTCAAAATTTTCTGATTTTTCTCAAATTGAAAAAATAGATACCCTTTAGGCTCTTTAACAAGGTGGAATTGTCACTTAACTAAAAATCCAAATAATGAACCCATCGACGATTTCACTAAGAACCAAAACTTGTTGGGTATTCCAAGGGTTCCTAGAACCTATTGAACCCATGACTAGTTCTTGAGGGGGCCAAAACCTTTGATTTCTTCTAACTTTTCCAAACCAAAATTGGAGATACCCATTAGGACCTTCTATAAGATGAAACACTTACTTGGTAGATTTGATCCTAAAAATTCCTCCAAAAGCATACTTACAAAAACTAACAAGAAAACCAATTGAAACACACCCAAACTAACTAAACCAGAAATTGAATTATAAATTGAAAGCTAACATGAAATGTTTTTGGGAAATATAGGATCACTTGTCGACCCAGATGCTCCTACATCAAACACCCGAGGTAAGAATTTTGTGATAATATCTCACAAAATAGAGCTAAGTAATAGGACTACCCTTTCAAGTTGTAAACAACTTGCAACATACTCCTATGTGGTGAATAGGTACCCCACAATAGTTTTTCTTCTTTCTTTTATTCCATCATTTGGAAGTGATAGATCATTCTTTCCTCTACCAAATTTGTGTTTCACTTTTTTCTTTATTTTTTGGACCCTTATCTACCATATCTCAACCTCCAAAATAATTTCCACATTCTCCTTCCTCTTGTGGGCTTCAGCATACCACAAACCATCCACCTCAACCCAATTCTTCTTTCCTTCTCTTCTCTTGTGGGATTTTTTCCACCATAAACCAAGCAACTCCAACAAATTCCACTCTCATCTTTCTCTTACATGGGAATTAACCCCATAACTCACCCTCCTCCACCAAGATCCTTCTCACTCACCATTGCACTTGCATACAAGTCATCATTAAAAATATTATGGAAATCAACAATTTTCTATCTTCTCATTCTCACTTATTTCTTCATACTCTTCTTTCTATTTTCCACATATTCAGCAATGTTTTTTACTTATGAGCTCCAACACCTTCAAGCTATTATCTACTACACATTTCCACTCCTCATCCATCATCATCAATTCTTGTTTATATCCTTCTCCCTTGTACTCAACTATATAATTTTCTTCAATATCATTATATCCTTCATAGGACCAACCTCTATTGCATCTTCACTATTAATTGCCTCAGCACTATTCCTTTCTTCACCCACTTTCACCCACAACTTCTTCCAACTCTTCTACATTAATCCAACATCAAATTTATTTATACAAATTTTAGAAAAATAACCCATTTCCTATAAACCTATGTTTCTACAGCAACTCCTTCCTCCACCTTTATACCTTTAAAAAGACATATCACATCTACATTCTCATACCTTCTTTATTCATCCTTATCCTCTATCATGAGGGTCACTCCTTCTCCAAAGTCATCTACATGATGCTCTGTTGCATCCTCTTTTATATCTTCATCCCAAGAAATTTGAACATATTCATGGAAATCATCTTCTCTCGTCTGCATCTTCTTCCTCACTTCCTCAAACTCATCCAACAATTCTTCTCCCAATAATATATTTATTTAGATCTCGTATCTTCCCTCAACATGAGGTTCTCCTCCTCCTCATAAATTTCTTTATCAAACAAGGGGCATTCAAATACCACCCCTTCCTCTTCTTATGTTTCATCTAACCTTATTTCCTCAAATAGTCTTCCTATTTTATTCATCTCCTCTTTCAATAGGAGAATGTCTTCATCTTCATCAAATATAGGACTCTCTAAGTCCATTTTTTGAACTCCACCATCTTCTTTATCTTCTTCTTCTTCATTCCCTACAAACAAAATAACATGAGATGAAATCAAATCTTCATCACTATCTTTTTTCTTTTCTTCCAACGTGTGTAATACCATTTTATTTACTTTATTCATCATCCAATTCTTCAACAAGGGTAAATTTATGACCCACAATGACCATCCTTTTTTTCTTGTTCTCTCACTCCTTTTCTTTCCTTGTTTTCTTTCTTTTATGACTATGTAGACTACTCCCACGTGTTTCTTCTTCCATTCCCATTATATAAAAGGGTTGCAACACTTCTTCTCTTCACTCCTTTCATTATCCTCTTTCAAGAGGATTTTCTTCTTCTCAGATCTCTCTATTTCGTAAGAGATACCTAATTATTCTCCTTCTTTGGGATAGAAATATATCCTCTCTTCATGTTTTTCTACATCAAATCTTTCATCTATCATCATGTTGCCTTCACACATCCTCTCTTTACATTTTCTCTTATCTACTTTAGTTTATTTGTACTAGTCAATCTTCAATATGCTCAATCTAGCCTGGATTCTCTGTAATTCTTCAATAACAAATTTCTCATATCTTCTTTCTCATTGTTCTTCCCAAAATAATATTCTTACAACTCTTTTCATGAACCTACTCACCCTCCTTGAAAACATTTTTCTTCACTTATACAACTTCTTTAGAGACTCACTTGTCCCTCTACAATCACAACTTTCACTAGCAACAATATTTTTCACTTCTAGGGTAGCAACCCTCTACAGTTACAAGACTCTACCTACAACAAAAATCTTCACACTTCTCCAATCAAAATTTTTGAAAACAAATGTACCTTATAAAATTCTCATGCCTCCTCTACCCTTTACACTTACATGCCTCTCTTCATACCTATAGTAAATCTTCTAGAACTCAATTCATCTACAGTTACAAGCCTCTTCTCCCCTACAACAAATTTTCTCTAGAGCTCAAGACCTCTATAGTAACAAAATATCCTCTTCTGCAACAAATCTCTCAAGGTTTTCTCAAGAAATATTCTAGACTCTCATGTTGTACCTTTAACCATCCCACAATATCTTCAAATTCATTTTCGATTCATTCATAATTCTCTTCATTCCCAATGAGCTTCTTCTTTTCCTTTATTCTCTCCTCTTTCTATAATTTCTATCATCAATGAGCCTTTTCTTCAACTCTATCTTTTTCCCAAACAATCAAATTTTCTAGTAATAAAAATCACACACTACTATAAATTACTTACCTCTCACTTTCCCTTTGCACAAGAAAATCTACTGATATTTTTATAATATTGTTTCTCTTAGCTTCTTTTCTTCTCCATGCTTCAACATCTATCCTTGCTTTGATATGACTTGACATAGTCAATACTAGGGTCCCTTATCAAGTAACCCAATCACATAGCCAAAAATCACAAAAGAAGCATAAAATCATAGAATAATATATTTCATTACATTCATTCAACATCATTTACAACATTATTGTTCATATAACTAAAACCTGCTCCATTCCATCATCATCTTTCTTCAACAACATTTTATATTGAAACTCTCCATTTCTAGAATTCTCTTTCACAATTCATTGCACCAAATGAATTCTACATTTCTATGATAGAAAAAATCCTTCTCAATCCTAATATCTTCTCTTTGACACCCCTTTTTAATTTGATCAAAAGAACCATTCTTTAGTTGGCCCAAAAGACCCCTATGGCATGTTAGTTTTACTTTTTTATATCTCCTTGCCAATATAGTTGAACCATTTGATGTTTTGTCTTTCAAGAACTAAATCAACACCATCCTTCAACCATCACTTCAAATGAAATCCTTTAGTCTACTAGTAGGTCCTAATGTCATCTCTATCTTTCCTTGTTGAGGTTTTATCTTCCAACTAGAACCAAGAACCATTCACTCTTAACTGAACTTCCAACCACATTCTACCATATGTTGGCATGTGAAAAGGTTCACAAAAGTCTTATTAATTCTTCATCAAGGCTTTCCGCATTGTTAGGAACCTTGCAAAAACTATCTGATGACTTTAGCCTTATCTCTTTAGTTATCAATGTTTTGGCACTCTTCGCAACCTTGTGATTCCTTCTTATCGGGGTTCCTATTTATTTTAGACACTGTCCCAATTCCTTATTGGGGGTCTGGGATTCCTTAGAACCCTATATTCCTTCTTGTTGGGACTCTTGTTCTCTTCCTTTATTTGGGTTTGAAGTTTTCTTATAACCCAAGCATTCAACCTTTTGTTGACATTGGTAGAGCAGTTTCGTCAAGAGCTTGACCCTCATGTTTTGTCAAGGTTTGGACTCTTAGATTAAACACTGAACACTTATTCCCCTAGTTCATTGAGGTTTTTGGCTTCCTTGAGAACCCAATCATCTTTCATTCATAGGTCAAAGTGTTACCCTTTAGGGTTTTGGAAATTTTCCTTCTTTTACTATACCTCTTGATCATTAGTTTTAATGGGAATGGGGACAATTTGGGGTTCCTGATTTTTATAGATCTGGTCCCACCTCCGACCCCTAACCTTCATCAGCACTTCCTAATCCACCAAAAACTTTTACAAAAACACTAAGTCTTCTTTTTCGACAATTGGGGATCATGAAGGAACTCAAATCTTGACAAGAGTTTCGCTAGTTCCTGGAATTGCTTCAAGCTCCAAATTTTCATAACTTAGTTCAAACTTGTTTTTATTTCACCTAAATTCAAAATATAGATACCCTTTAGGCTCTTTAACAAGGTGGAACTATCACTTAGTTGAAAGTCTAAATAATAAACCCATCAACAATTTCACTAAGAATCAGAACCTATCATGGATTCCAAGGGTTCTTGGAACCTAATGAACCTCTACTTAGTTACAGAGGAGGCCTAAACATATTATTTCTTCTAACTTCACCAAATAAAAATTGGAGATACCCTTAGGGCCTTCTATAAGATTAAACCCATATTTGGTTGATTTGATCCTAAAAACTCCTCTAGGAGCATATATGCAAAAGATAATAGGAAAACCATATGAAACACATCCAAATTGAATTAGAAAGTGAAAGGTAACCTCAAATGTTTTTAAGAAATGCAAGATCGCATGTGGACTCATATGCTCCTACATCATATCTATTAATTGACTAATAGCATAAATTAGAATTCCTCGTGAAGTATGATGATCATCTAGAATGTTATCACCATATTTAATTTTGGTAAAGAATATAATTTTTGCTTAAACAACACTCTCTGAGCTTTTACTTGTTTAGGTGGCTCATCTGAAATCACACTAATAGATGAGCCCTATTAGAGAATCTAGTGTGATTTTAGATAAACCACCTAAATGAGTCAAAGCTTAGAGTGTGTTGACCCACAATGCTTGAACCCTTCCATGCTCATTTGCAAGAACACTAGGAAATGTATGTTTAAAATATGATTCTAATTTTATACCCTCCATGTTCGCAGCTCTGTATCGAGGACAATCAACTATGCCAATATTCAAGGAAACTCCTAGATTTGTGACAATTATTTTACATGATGTATCTTCTAAGCTTTGACTCAAACCAACAAGATACACTACATTTACTCTCTGCAAAGAAGGTTCTAGAAGAAGTGTAATTGTGCATATGGCTATAACACCAATTGAACCTAGTGTAGAAGGATCATATACCACCAATGCATAATTATGAATAAGGTTAAAAAAACACATTTTCACGAATTTCTATTAATTATGTACAAAATTCCAAAAAAAATGTCTTTATTCTTATCAACAACAACCAATCCCATGGTTGTAGAATGATAAACAACCATCCACCATCAAAGCATGGACAATGGTGGAATATGGACCTCAAACATAACAAGAATGGTCTCAATAACTTTTTTGCAACATAACCATTCATTTTCCCTACTATTCTCGGTTCACCAAATACTGGAGTATTACTTGGGGATTTAATGTCTTCTAAATCACTACCTATCTATTCAAATGTGTTATCTATTGCTACAAGCCCCTCAATTGCAACATCTTGGAGCATATGCCTTTTCTTTGATTCAAATCTACCAATATTTATAGAATTTGAAAGAAAATTTTGGGAATCACCATTTCGAAAAATCCATAATGTGAACATCACACGATCATTGCATTCCATGAATAACCCCCTCCAAATATTTCATTCCTATGCAGATATACATTTAGCTTTTACAAAGTTACCAAATGCACTTACTTTTGAAAATTTATACATCCATTTCATGCATATTCCAATGAATCCCACATAATTTCCAAGCAGACTGGAAAAACAATCACTCGATACTAGCATATATTAATTAAAAATATGGCAATGAAATCAATCAAAACTTCCTAGAAGGATAACCCCCATAAATAACTCTTGAGCATGCATTGAAGTTCTAGAAAACATTTTGCACTTGTGAATCCTCTATCTTATTCTATCGAAACCTATACTATCTTTGTAAGGATTCCCAAGCAAGTAGAGTATGATAACCTAATTCCAGATAAACTTTTTATGCTAGTCAGTTTGGCATTTATGATTAAGGATGAATAATGCAAATGTTTAATATTTCAATTCAAACAAGTTGACACACTAGAAGGATTTGATGGGTAATTTAGGACATCAACTTCATTATGGGATAGCGACATAACAACATATAGTAATTTAGGACAAGATAATGAAATAATCTCTTTTTTCTCAATTTTTTTTAACAATATATCAATGAAAGTACATATATATAATAGAACATACACATAAGAGTCAACACGAACAAATGCATATACATAAGAGTATATATGTAAGGATAAGGATATGTATGTATATAGATTCCCAAACTAGCAAAAGGCATAAATTCTTCAAAACAAAAAGGGAAAAACACATCTAAAAAGGTTCAAGAGAAGGTAAAATCAAATGCTAACAAACAGGCAAGACAAAATAACCTAAAAAATTATAAGCCAGTCAAAATGCACAAGGAAAAATAAATATATTTAACTATATATAAGTGTGTGTGTGGGTATATAAATATGTATATACATGCTAACAACATATGAAAAGGAAATAAAAAGAATAATAAACATATAATCAAACTAACAATGACATAATATGAATAAACATATATGACTGTATGTAAAAGATTGAAAAAATACATATAAATGGGAAATATATATAATGTAAATGAAATAGAACTGAAATGCTTGCACACTATGTAAACAAGAACATGTATAGCATAATTACGTATAAATGCTAAGCATAAAAGTAAGCATAAAAGAGTAAGTGGGAACAAAAATTAAAGAATACATAAAAGATAAGAGACTATAAATATATAAATATGTGTATCTAAACAAATACATAAATGTAAACAAATCCATAAATATAGAAAGTAGATCCAAATATATATTTGTACTCAATAGTGCCTGTAAGATTAAGAGTATCTCAATTATACATGTAAATTGTAATGTACATGTACCTACAAAAAAGAATATGCATAAGTTAACAAATATAGGTGAAGGTGCTTATGGGTACTATTCATGCCAAAAATTGGCAAGGTAACAGCCCTTTGTGGGAAACTCAGTTAAAGGGGGGACCTATTGCGCTAAACTGAGTAACCTCTAGATTTTAAAGAAGTCGGCTCTTCTATAACTAGGGTTTTGAATGGGAAAAGGAAGCAGATATAAAATAAAATATCTAACTAGGGTGATGCGTCAAGATTTAGATGTAAGGCACGATAGACCTATCTTGCAGATGCAATCTAAGGGCCCGTTAAGCAATCTGCTATGTCCTGAATTAACAAACATTAAAGAGAAGGACTTGAATAATTCATTTCATGACATAAAATAATTTTCATAGATATTTACTGAACAGAAAGAGTCAAAGACATGGTTCTAAATCAACATTCTATTCAAATCATTGAAGTCGCAAACAAACTATTCAGAAACAACACAGTATAATGTTATCAATAGTTAAGAAACAAAAATGCCAAATTACAAGGGCACAGCTTGTGAGTCTTTACAATTATCTAACAAAACAAAGGCCTAGCGTCTTCCTAATTCTTCTATAGATATTTCAAACTAACAACAAAAACCAGCCCACTAACTAAATAAATAACTAACTCCTTCGAAAGAAGAAGTAGTATATATAGCCAGGGGCATCCACCGCTTGAAAGATTGTAACATAAAATATTTCTTATCATGAATCATGATTCTTGCGGCAATGATTCATCACAGTCGTTGTAACAAAAATATCCCCAAGCATGAACCTAGTCATTCACTAGCTAGATGCATTCTCTGCAAATGATGGCAGTGGTCCTAGCTTACCCTATGTAAACAAGTGTCACCTCCCAGCGAAGGCAGTTAGATCACGTGATAGAGTATGGCAGCTTGGTGTTCACACCACTCCTCCCTTTCTTGTAGCTATGTCGAAGGGACACATGACGATATTTCACAACCCGTAGTTTGTCCTCCCCCTCCTTTGGTGAGAGATTGTGATGAGACGAAATTTTGAAGGAGCGAAAGCTACATGGCAGGTAGTTGGGGCCCGAAAGAGATTTACATGAAAGTATGCCAAACTCACCCAATTTTTTGATGCGTGGGGCAAAATGAGACTCGAAAGAGAAGGGAAAGGAAACTCCCCTTCAATAAGCGCTTGGATGAGACGTGGCGGCAGTGAGTCAAGAGCACCAAAAGACTAGCAGGGAGGCTTCTAAAAATCATTGGGCATGGTCGAAAGTTGGGAAAAACATCAAAAACAACCCGAAGGGAGCATGGGGGTATATTAAATATCCACAAATTTTTGCGACTATCAAGGGTGTTTCACTTGCGGAATGGCGAATCCAAATATATTTGGTTTTGTGACCAGGGCTTATTCATTGGGAGTTGGAGTCAAAGCTTAGAAAGGGTGATCTGCAAGGGTAGTCAGTCGAACTTGGAAGGCGTTGATATGGTGCACAAGATCTCATGTGCCTCGTGCAGATCAATCACTTCTTTAAAGGGCAGCATCGCAGATATTCCAGACCCGACCTTGAGCTGAAAAAGTAGTTGTGCGACCTGAAGAGTTACACCCTCAATGTCCTCGGCGGTAGTTGGTTGGTTGAAGCTCTAAAAATTTGATAAATCTTGCTTCCTCTCCTCAATCTTGCCTACAATTTTCTCTGTGATAGCCACTGATTCATCAGGAAGAAAAGGAGAGGGCAAGCCCATCTGGGTCAGTTGGGAAAACCTTGATCATATGTTGTCCATGGTCTACCCTAATGTGATCAAGAATCGCTGAGCATGAAGGGTGGCCTCATGGCAGTGGATAAACTCCTTCGCGATCTCAGCAGCTAACCTCTGATTCTCGACCCCTACTCGCTCTAAATCTTCACTTGGCACGGTGTATATCTTGCCTAGCAGCTTCTTTGCTTCGGGAACCTTTTCCCCTATGAATTGAGGGAACTGGTCCATTGTGTCACGAACCTCCCTGCATAAATTTGTTGCATCCACCATGAATTAAAGTGTGGCTTGGAGAGTTGGACATAAAGCCCTGACTCTCTCCCAGTAGGAAGCATACTGTTGCTGGGCTATTAGGCTGAGGTTTAACTGTGGAGCAGAAGTTTGAATGATCTTCTTCAAGAGGTTAATCTCTACATCCCTTGTCCCAATCTCCTACATTAGCCCCATGATTTGCTTTACAATAGAGGAGAGTTTCTCCTGTAGGTCTCTGTGTGGCTAGCCACTTTTCCTCAGCCTGGTTTCGGGTTGCAGATTCTTCTTCCAGGGAAAGCCTGATCTTCTGGAGGTCTTCCTAAAACTAAGCTTGTACATTCACTTGGTTTTCCTCCTTTTCTTGTACTGCTTGTTCCAGCTGAGCACGCAGCTGCTGCAATTATTCATTCTTTTGTTGAACTTCTCCTTCCGACTAGGCCAACTTGTCTGATAATTCTTGGTTCCTTTCTTGTAGCTCAGCTATCTGATTAGACTCCTGGGATTGGAATTTCTCAAGATCCCTTTGCAAGCTAGCCTGCTCTGCCTACAAATTTTGTGAGGCACACCCTTTTTGCTTCATGTGCTTTGTCTTTGGCCAATAAGACTTCCAGTCTTCCCTTAATGGCCTTGAGCTCATCCTCCACCTTCTTCAATTTGTGACCAGACTTAAGAAAGTTAGTGGTCACCACCCGTTGTGTCTCCTCCAGTAGCTCGACTTTATCCTGTGGTTGGGCATCACACAAGTCCAGTCCGATGGCATGGATGTCATAGTCATTGGGTTGCATTTCTCCCTATAGTTTGGCAACATTGGGATGCATGGTTGCAAAATGCAACGATTGTTGAGCCTCGTTATAAATTGTCTGGACTCTAGGCTCTGTTGGCCTCCTGGCATCTTTTTCCTTTTTCTTCTGGAGTCGGAGAGCTCGAGATTTCTTTGTCGTATCGCTCTAAGACAAGAATTGAGTCAACGATTTGATGCGTTCACCTACAAAGGGTGCACCGGGAGGGACATCGAAAGGGAATGAGAGGCAAGTGACCTCAGATGTTTTCTTCTTCGGAAGGTCAATCGTGAGCGGAGAGAAGGGAGGAATGTTCCAAATCCCAAGTGATGAAGGTGTGGAGGGACTCATGGGGAATGGTGGTGGCAAAGGAGATGCGTCAAGCTCCAACGGCTGCAAAGGTTAAGTCATAAATGACTCAGAGAACACAATAGGGATAGAAAATTTGGATACTAAGGGGCTAGAAGCCATGGATGCGAATAAGGAGGTAGATGGGTGGTCGATGGGGTACTGACTAACGACGAGGCGGCTCGAGGGGAAGTGAAAACCATCTGTCTGATATGAGAAAACTAGGAGAAACCTCTTGCAGCCATTGTAGAGGAGACAGAGAAAGATAGGCTCGCATTTGGAACGATGTGTGTCATAGGAACCATGGAAGAAACAAGAGACTGTGAGTCAAGAAGAGAGGGAGAGAAAGATACCTGAGTGGCTGACTCCGCCTCTAACGCTTGGCTAACCGCAACCTCCTGTGAACCACCTCCTGAAGCGGTATTAATGCGTTGTCTTTTTCTTGATGGAGGGTTCTCCACATCCATTACTTTTTTTTTTTTTTGTGTTGCTCCAAGCTTCCCCATGGCCATGGGTCGATATTGTGAGGACCTTGATCATGAAATATTCATTCGCACACTCCTAACAGTTGTGCTAGGTTGCATTGTTGTTTCCTATTTTTGCTTTCCCTTGTCAAAGCATGGTAGGGCATCCTTAGGGTCGTGCTCCTCTACATCACTTGCATCATAATCTGGATGTTCCCCATTCCAAAGGGTATCAAATTGATCATCGGTGTCGAAAACTAATGCATGTTGGAAAGGGACGACAGTGTTCTTGATCTCCTGGCTGTAAATCTAGAAATCATTAATCTTTTTTGGCTTCCAACCTTATTGCCTCACCAAGCTATTTTGGAGGGTAGTACTTATGTGGCAATTTTCATCTACCTTCCCCATAGGGAGATAGAAACTGAGCCATGACAGTCTCCGATTATCTGTCAACATGAGCGCCAAGTCCACCCATAGCCTGCTGACATCTTCAAGTGGATTTCATCACGCTTCCCAGTATGGTTGAGGGCTATGCTTTACCTTAATAAATGTCTCACCCAAATCATCCTCAGGGCTATGGTCCCATTTATCGCAAATAAAAACTAACTCGAGGTGTTCCAGCTTAGCCTCTAGTAGCTATGTTGACTTCTTCTTTACCATGATCACTATTTTGTAGCTCATAGGGCATTCAAAAAATCCCCTCTTCTTCTTCTTCGGGTTGAAGCAAAATGTCAAGTCCATAATAGCCATTTGTTAGAAAACCTCGAGGGCTAATACCCAATCAGTGATGGATACGGGGAGTCAGATTGGCTCTTCACAAAAGCCACACACTCAGACACATGTGAATTCCTCCCTGAGGAACCAATCACACTTTGGGAACAGGGATCGCATTCAATTGGTCTGATCGCCCGATAGGCTATAGTAGTCATCATCCTCACCCAGATCGCGCAAAATCAAAATCAAGAATTTCTCTAAAAATGCATAGTAATCGTAGGTGGAACAAAGGATGGGGGTCCATACCGAAATTGGCTTCTGATACTTTTTTTCATCAAATATTGACAACTTCATTTTTTCCTTGAAGAAATCAAGATTTTGATGTAGAAAAAAATAGCCAAGAAGAGAAGGATACCTGAACTTACCCATAGTCTCGAACTCACCAATTTGCTTCTGCATATCTTTGATAATCATTTTTGGGAAATTATATCAGAAAGGTTCTTTTTGCCTCGTGAGTTGGAAACCCAAGCCCAACTGAGATTTGGACACAATCATGTTGACATCCAATCCAAACACAAAATCCATCATGGCAAAGGCATCCTGCATATTCGTCTAGGTGAAGTCAACATGTCGGTTCATATTTTTAATGGTTGCTAGCAACTTTGGGGCCCTCCAATCTTCACATTATCAAAGTTGAGGGCATTCCTCCTACCCTTCCAAAATTCAGAACCCTTTTTCTGGTGGAAGGGCTCCATCGGTCGTTCTCTGGTGCCCTTCCCAGGAATGCACAACATGTTCCTAAGAGCCTCCAAAGTTAGCACAACTCTCAACCTTCTCCCTTCAATGGCTCCAGTTGTCGAATTGAAGCACCAAATACTTTCATGAATTATTTCTAGGTAGTGGTGCACATAAGGGACCATATATTGTGGCAGTCTACAGTTCCATTACTTTAATGGTAGTTAATTTTCGAAGGCGTTCTTCATCCTGACGAAAGCAGCTTCCCTCAGACCCTTAGGGTTACTCTTGAGGACGGGGTCATAGATGTTATGCATTCTTCCTTTACCAAATTAGCATCTCTGAGTGGACCCTTCTTGGCTATCCACGTGCAAAACCACTCTGGCTTATTTGGGATCCCAGGCGTAGCGTAGGATTTTTCCTCCTCGAAAATATTGACCATAGGTGTTGTGAGTATTGCATCGGCCAACCTTTGAGACGATTCGCCTGGCTCATTCATCTGTGGGTTTTGGGCTACTTCAGGGGTAGCGTCCATTTTTTCTCTGAACTTCTAAAATTTGCTATGCATCTCTTAGCAACTCTATACTTTGAAAATTCTCTACACAATTCTTGTATTCAAAAAGCCTTATTTGCTTTAAAACAATCGCATGCAATACTTATCTTTTATGTCCTCCTTTGAGTGGTAGATGACGGTTGTTTTTTTTGCATTAAATTCAGCATGTACCACTAGCCTTTCGGTTTGTGTGAAGTGAACTACTTGTCAATTTTAAATGAGAAGGATTCATAATGACCCCAAGTACCTACAACCCATAGCGCAATTTTCCTTGGAAATTGAGTCGGTGATTTGAAAGCAAACTAGGTGTTGTATGTCGTGGTAATTAATACCCCAAACAAAATGATTACGCCAAAGTATATGATAAGCATCAAATAGATCTATATCTTTTCTTAGGGTTTGAGGATCACCTAGTAGGATGACACCTCATCGTCCGACTGAAAAGGCTACCACTGAATGCTACTAGTAGTTTGTGCTAATTAATTAGCTTGCCTTGATTTTGTATGCAGCAACTCGTACCTGCAGACGCAACTGGGTGAGAGTTTTGAGCGAGCCTTGGTGCAGTGTTTGAGGGGGTACTTGGTTAACCTCATGCTTATGGTATGTGAATTACCGCACTTATCCCTACTGCTTCTATAAATAGACATCTAGTCAATAGCAGAACCATACTTAGCAATTTCTAGTGGAATCAGCATTAGGTGATTGGTTTAGCCTTTGGTAATTGCAGTCTACTTAGTATTTGTGTAGAGTTCGGGTTTAGGCTCTTTGCATAGGGTCGCTACCTAACAATCATATAGACTCTAACACCATGGATACCCCAATTAGGCTAACCTCCCATAAACCTCAAATGGATTTTCTGGGTGAAATTCTGACTAGGCATCTGAAAAGGATGACCAAAAACAAAAATTCCTTGGCCATTATCATCATAAAATGGGTTTTGGGATGTGACTACATTGAGTACAAGGACAATTATAAAGTTAACACTGATTTTTTCTCTCATTTCATGGAATCGATGTTGGACATTCAAATTCCCAAGCCACTTGGCATTCGTTTGGTGATAGAAATATTTCCAAAGAAGTATTTGAACGGCCTCGGGGAGGTGGTGGCAAATGTTGCCTTTGATGGAGGAATCCCGACTGCAAGTGACCTTTGCAGGTTTATCAAAGAAGATGCGGTTGTCCCATGGTTGTTGTTTCTAAGCGATTTTTGACTTCAGTCGTGAGAAGTCCATCGCCAAAAGGTTAACCATGCCTGCTACTTCATGTTTCAGATATACAACATGGTGTCGTTCTATGATATTGACTGGTACACTAAGTTTTGGAACCTGTTGTTCCATACACCACTTGTCGTCACTTCTCTAGATGGTGTTGCTAGCCTAGTTGTTGTTGTCGAGGATGAAATGGTTCTGGGTGATGTTGTTGCTTCTCCCCAAGATTGAAAATTCCCTCTTTTTTTACTTTAAGACCGAAACTTCTTTAGTATTTTTGTATATAGCCTAGAAAAGGCTCTGTAGTATAAAAATATATAAGTATATACTCTTCTAAAAGTGTGGCCTTTGAGCCATTTTTCTATTGTACTTATTGAATCATATAAATATAATGAAGATATAGCTTATGTTTAAAATCTCTGTCTTGCTACATAATTTTTGTCCCTTCAGGCATTTGTGTTATTTTTGTATCACAATGTGAGTCTTTGTTACATCACAGATTAGGAAGACCGACCAAACAAATAAAAGAACAAAGAGGAAAAATAATCACAATAATTACATATTTACATGGTAGAATTGTCTAGTTGAGCTCTATACAATTTTTAAGGTGGATTCCCCTGACGGGAACCCCTATCACTTTTCTTTCTACGCTCTCTGATTTGAATACCTCATATTTCTTTCACTGAATCATTGTGAACGGACCCTCTCAAAAGCTGTCAGATTTCTCATGTTGACCGGTTTTTGTTGTCTGCTAATTAAATTCTATCACCAGACCCTTACCATCCAGTCTCTAGTCTAAACATCCACCTAATAGAGAAAACACACTTGAACCTTCTATGTTGTGTAAGATTGATTACATAGAGGGTGGTGGGTGATGATTTCTTGTTGTCATTTGGTTTGGGTTGCAAAAATCGATACATAGGCAGATATCTCTATTCTTCTTTCATACCGGGATGAGACTGAACACCCAAACTCTAGGCTCGACCGAGAAGATAATTCACATCGGGACTAGCTTTGGCGACCTTTGTAGGTTTATTGATGCTTCAATCTTGAGAATCACTAGCCTTTGTGTTTGGCAAGCCAATTCGATCTCTCTTTCTGGTTCTATCACAGGTTGGACGATGTCAGGATCATATCCTCTGAGTTTATCATACGACCAAGCCAATACCCTATTTTCCTTGGAAATATGTACGAGCCTTTCTTTACCTTGATGCAGGATGCTCTTTCTTATTTTAAGATTATTTGCATCTATGATTTGATAATCCGAATAATCGCCTTCATTTGCTATGAGCTTTCTCTTATTATTTCTAGTATTGCCAAAAGGGAAACTTTCGAGAGTGACCAAACTCTTTGGAAGCTTATGGAGTTCTTATTGTATGTCTCGTCCACCGTTGGTTTCGGCGATCCTTGCTTGGAATTGGTTGGTAACTTCTCCCAACTACGAACAGATCAAGGCGGTGTGTTCATCGTTGTTGAATACTTGTCATCTATGCCCATCATCTGGAGTTGTTGGTTGGAGTATCATTCACATGGAGCATTGGTTATACATTGGGTCAAGTGCTAGTTTGGATTGGGATCCAATTTCGGCCACATGATTTGCATCATCATTCTATTCTTGAGGAAAAACTTGAATATTGAAAGTTCCAAAGCTCTTAATTAGATCCCAGACTTTTTCTCCAAAAGATCCCATATGGTCATCTTTTACAATTTTGATATTCTAAACTTGATTGATGATTAGTTTGGAAACCCTGAACAGATTTAATTTCTTGATGTCCATTTACTCTAATGGGCTCAAACCTAATATGAGGCCTTCATATTCATCCTTGTTGGTGGAACAATAAAATTGGGATCGGAAAGGTGTGATTGTCTTCTCGTCGCTTGGGGAAGTCAGGTATACTTCGACTTCTGCACCGATCTTGTATTTTGCACCATCAAAGTGTAGCGACCAAAGTCTAGTTGTCGAAACGCCTTTGGGTTCTTGTGTCACCTTCAGGATGGCTTGATCTTCATCATAAATGGCATAAGTTCCCAATCCAATGGTATGATAATTTATGAAAGGGTCTTTATCAATGAACTCCTTTAGGAGAACCTCTTCTTGCTCGATTCGATCTCCAGTGATTTCTTCATCTTCTAGAAGCTCAGTGCAGTACATCTCCTCCTTGGTGATGGAGGTGTGAGCAGACTCAAAGACTGTCTTAGCTTCATCCGTAACATGTTCTGAATGCAAAGGTTCAAACACCAACTTCATTTTGGATCCATGCTTGGTCCTTACAATTAGGCATGACCAATCTAAAGAAAGGTATCCACCTAGCTTAGAAGTGAACTCCCTGGACAAGCACAGACCAAATATTGGAGGAATATCAATGATCACGGTATCCTGCTTGACTATGATATTTGGGTAAACAAATAGAGTTAATGGAAGGCCCTTAATGATCCCCATAGTATTAACCATATTCCCATCTAGTTGCATGAATCCTTTATTCAAAGGTTCGTAGCTCAATCCCAGGGCTTCAACTATTAGCTTGGGCATGACTGTGGTGTTGGCATTGGAGTCAATCATGGAATTATGCAGTAATTTCTTACCCACAATAAGGGTTAAGAAAAATGGCCTCAGTTTTGATTTGCCTTCGCTGACTTTGAATGTGAATTCTTCCTCTTGATCCTTAGTAGAGGCCTCTTGTGCAATATTCGTAATAAATTTGGTCAGTGGTGACTGCTCAATAGTCTCCTCTTGAAGTGATTGCTCCTTTGGTTTTGTGATCGGGTCTTCTTGGAGAGCCCTCTATAGCAATGTCTTTTGTTTCGACATGGCTAGGATTTCCCACAAGGAAACGTTAGCGAATGATTTTTTCAATTGTTCCACCACATTGAACGGTGGCGGACTTGGATGGTTTTTCTCCTTATCCCTTGTTGTTATGATCTCCCTTTGCGGAGGAATTTGTGGTACTACTGTAGGGGCACTAGTCTTGCAGTCAATAGTACTTTTAGGCTACAAACTGACTAATTGTGGGACGACTGTTTCGCCCATGAATATCCCTTTGGAGTGAGTGTTGTAATCGGACTTCACTTGTGGGGTCTCGGAATTGGATGCTTTGAATGTGAACACCACCTCCTCTCCTTCCATCCATGAGAAGAGGGTGTGGTCGAGAGCTATATCGGTCTCTTGTTCCAGAGACATCCCTTGCATTTGAGTGGTGAGTACTGGGTTTTCCATTTGTGGAGAGGTATATGCATAACCCTCATTGTCCAACGTTGAGCCTTGACTGCACTGCTTCGCCACCTTTTGTTGTAGATTGTCCTGTGGGTAGTTTCATGGCATATGTGAATCACCGCAAGGAAAACACCAGGGATTGCCATCATCAACCATTTTTTTTTGCCTTGCAACCAGCTCTTTGTTACTTGGTGTTCTACAACAGAGTCGGTACCGATACTATTTGACTTGTTCTTTGCACTTGAGGATTTGGGCAAGTGCCTCCTTCCAACTGGTTTTGTTGTTAAGAGGGTATTTCGCCCTGATAATTTTGATAGGTCGAGTTTGGAGGAGCGACCTAGTTGCACTTAGTGATAGTTATCTTGTTGGCCATAGCCCACAAAATTTCCTTTATGTTTCTCATCTCATCCTTCGAGGAACTAGGTGCGACGTTCTACAGTGTGCTTGTGTATGTGTGCATAGATTAAGGATAATTTGGTGTGGTAGGTGGCGTTGCCTGGGTGAAAGTTGGTATTTCAAGGAATATAGGCATGATGGGTCGAGGCAGCAACTTTCCAATGTCGATCAGATTATTTTTTTCTTTTATTGCGACGCTATATGCATCTGGTAGAGTGGTTCCATCGACTGACTGGATCATCATTGAGATATCAGCGTTGATGGACTTTAGGTAAAATATGAATGCCATATTCAGTGGTGAGTGGATTGCAACTTGAATTCTTTGCCAACTTATGTGGAACCGAGCATTGAAGTCGGTCAGGGCCTCATATGGAGCTTGCTTGATGATCTCTAGCCGATGATACTGGGAAGACCTATCTTCGTCGTTTGAGACTAGGAGGTATGCATTCCTTGAAGCAAGAGGTCAAAAACAATTTCAGCAACACTTTGTTACAATATTCATGGATAACAACAATGAAGCCCAACACTCTTATTTATAACTTCTCCACAAATTCAAAATGCCTTTTCCCTCCAATTAGGGCTCCCAAACTGAAATCCAAATTCACTTTTCAATCTTTCATTTGCCTCCTTCATCAAGTTAAAAAGGATCTCCAAGTTGATCCCAAGTGTTGATAGAGTTAGTCAGCAGAGTGTGATACCACTCTGATGCTTTTCCTTTGAAAGAAGCTGCGAGCAACCTCAGTGCTACGTTTTGGTCTGTAACTCTATGTACCAAGCATACGTCTGCCACATCTTGCAGATGTTCAGATGGTGTTCTTGAGCCATCTCCAGTGAACTTAGGAAAATATTTGAGAGTAGAGACTAGGATGGGGACCCAAATGATGGGCGCTATAGGTGATCAATGAGGACTTTCAACGTCCCATGCCACATAATTTTGGTTGGCGATAGGAAACATGGCTGGTGGAGGGTTCAGGATGTTTACGTGATGGTTTCTAGCTGGTACTGACCCTAACAAAGGTACCAACAAACTAGGGTTGTTTACTATTTGGGGTCTTGTGATAGGTCAATGACTCATATACTTGCTTAAGGCTTAAGCACATTTCGCGGTCCCACTAGGCGTGCCAGGAAAAAGGAAAAACTGTTGATGCCAAAAATTGGCAAGGTAACAGCCCTTTGTGGGAAACTCAATTAAAGGGGGGACCTAGTGCGCTAAACTGAGTAACCTCTAGATTTTAAAGAAGCTGACTCTTCTATAACTAGGGTTTTGAATGGAAAAGGAAGTAGATATAAAATAATAGATTTGACTAGGGCAATGCACCGAGATTTAAATGTAAGGCACAATAGACCTATCTTGTAGATGCATTCTAAGGGCTCGTTAAGCAATCTACTATGTCTCGAAATAACAAACATTAAAGAGAAGGACCTGGATAATTCATTTCATGACATAAAATAATTTGCACAGAGATTTATTGAATAGAAAAAGTCGAAGACATGGTTCTAAATCAGTATTCTATTCAAATCATTGAAGTCGCAAATAAACTATTCAAAACAACACAGTATAATGTTATCAATAGTTAAGAAACAAAAAGGCCAAATTACAACAGCACAGTCCATGAGTCTTTACAGTTATCTAACAAAATAAAGGCCTAGTGTCTTCCTAATTCTTCTGTAGATATTTTGAACTAACAACAAAAACCAACCCACTAACTAACTAACTCCTTTGAAAGAAGAAGTAGTATATATAGCCAAAGGTGTCCACCGCTTGAAAGATTGTAATAGAACAGATTTATCATCATGAATCATGATGCTTGTAGCAATGATTCATCACAGTCGTTGTAACAAAAAGATCCCCGAGCATGAACCCAGTCATTCGCTAGCCAGATACATTCTCTACAAATGATGGCAATGGTCCTGGCTTACCCTGTGTAAACAAGTGTTGCCTCCCAGTGAAGGCAGTTAAAACATGCGGTAGAGTATGGTAGCTTGGCATTCGCACCACGCCTCCCTTTCTTGTAGTTGCATCGAAGGGACACATGGCAACATTTCATAGCCCGTAGTTCATCCTCCCCATCCTTTGGTGAGAGCTTGCGATGAGAAGACATGTGGTAGCATCCTTATTATCGGCACCACTTGAGGAGCCCGCCAAAATTTTGTACGGGCGAAGGCTACGTGGAAAGCAATCGGGGCCCAAAAGAGAGTTATATGAAAGTATGCCAAACTCACCCGATCTATTGACGCGTGGGGCAGAATGGGACTCAGAAGAGAAGGGAAAGGAAGCTCCCCTTCAATAAGCGCTTGGCTGACATGTGGTGTCAGTGAGTTGAGAGCGTTGAAAGACTGGCAGGGAGGCTTCTAAAAATCATCAGGTGCGGTCGGAAGTTGGGAAAAACATCAAAAACAACCCAAAGGGAGCATGGGGGTATATTAAATATCCACAAGTACAAACACACAAATGAGTGAGAAAATAAATATAAATATGTTTATATATAAATAATAACATGCCAATCTATATGAGTGTGTGTGGATATACAAATATGTATATACATGTTAAAAACATACACTAGTAGAATTTGGTAAATAAATGACTATGTGACTTTAACTTTTAGTCATGACAACTAAAAATGACTAAATTCTACTCATTTTTTGCAACACAGCTATAAATGACTAATTTGATTATCAGATAAAATCACACCTATAAATGACTAATTTTTTGCATCAAACTTTGTTTTTCGAGAGAAAATATTCCTAGTCATCAATTTAGGCTTTAGCTAACAATTATGCATACAAATTTATATATATATATATTTTTTATAAATGTGTAACAAAAATCAAACGATACAAAGACTACCATTTTCTCACGGTTTTTAACTATCGCTTAATTAGAAGAAATAGTCTAGGAAAACAAACAAAGGTTGAATTTTTTGAAGATG